>CM029781.1:23408943-23428253 GCA_017562165.1 Ectropis grisescens | reverse complement strand
TTTATTTTAATTTTAAGAATGTTGTAGGCTAACCAATTCAGCAGGTTTCAGGATTATGGCCTTAGCTGGCTATCTCCTTGCTAGAGAAGGCCCCGAGTCCCACCAGTGGGAATAATGAAAAATGCGAAGTGCCCTTGATATGAGTACTGACAATACGCATCTTATTATTTCAAAGTCAACATTTTGGTATGTTTCGCCAAAATTACAATAGGTTAGGTACCTACGCATTTATTTACATTTTGTGTGCTTACCTTTGTTATTTATTATTGGGTATTCGATTTATTAGTGGTGAACAGATGTTGAATCTGCTGTTTCATGATGTACCTACTCACTCACGTTCTAAATTAATCAGAATTAAATAACTAAAAATTATGTAAACGTATCTGTAGATAGGTACATACGACCCCGCTAGGCGCGGCGCGGCGGCGGCGGCGGCGGCTGATAGGTACTCGGGGGCTTGCCGCACGAACGAATACTGTCATAGCTTTGTAGTTTCTCTCTCTCTTTTTTTCGTTTGACATGATAAGAGATGGCAATAGCAAAGCCAAAGCCGATTTAGTTAGGCGGTAGAAGGCGTGATAGATGCGGCGTTGCCAGCTTTACTCACACGCAACTTACTCACACAACGGAAGTTATTGAATGAATCTAGTGCACATGGTGATTTTCATTCGATCGCTTGATACAATTATTTAGTTTGTTAGAACTTTTTTTTTTTAAATAAGCGAATATTTATTTTTCACTCCTTTTGTATGATTACTGGTCAGTAACCCTACCCGTGTGTTCATTTAATGTCGGCACCCTAGCGCCACGCTGTATACTTACACTTGGCTAACTTACTAACAGTTCATTTTGAACCGAAAAAACGAAAATTATCCCGATTTGATAAACCAACTGTCAGCTGATCGACGGCAATTCAGTCGGATCCGGCCGGATTGAAAATTACGCCGGATTGCAATCACTAGTGCGATATTTCGAGTCAGTTATCAAAGTCAAATGACTTTGACAACTTTGACAGGTTGAACTAGCGCTTTGTATTTGTAATGTTTTCTTTGAGACTATGAGGCATTGGTTTTAATAGTCAATTTTGATAGCGTTGATAGTTTATTTTAATGATAGTGTTTCATTCTTTATAGAAGCAGTTAAAAAAACAGAAATAGTTTGAAACTACGTTTCAAACTATTTCTGTTACAATTTATGGCAGGTGCACAAGTAAATACTGCTGGGTTGGGTGCGAGAAAAAAAAGGGAAGACCGAGACATGGTAAAAACCTTTCTACAACAAGACGAAAATGACGGTTACAAAGTGCACGCTATGAATTTAGAAGTGAGTGGTTAACCATAGGTGAGTTCTGTATCCCATTAGCTCTAAAGTGGCGCACCTTGGTCTATGACTGGTCCCCTGCCTTATTAAAATTTTATCTAAATGCATTCCAAATGACCCTCCCTGACCAGAGTAACTTGGTAAGGTGGGGAAAAGCCTCTGAAAAATGTTGCTATACTTGTGGAGAGGCGATATGTACAGCAAGGCACATATTGGTGGGATGCAAGGTGCTCCTTAATGGGGGTCATTACTCACGGCGTCATGACAGAGTACTTGAAATCATACGTGAAGCCATGAGCCTTTCAGTAGCTAGAGCCCAAAAGGGATTGACGACAAACAAAAGACAAATTAACTTTGTAAAGAAGGCTCAACTTCAAACTCCAGGAACAAGCCTTACTCAATCCTGGGTACAGCACCTGATTGGACTATTTTAATGGACACGTATGAAAAGCACTACAAAATCCCAGAGGATGTGGGTGTTTCGTCATCCAGACCGGACATTTTCCTTTTTTCTAGAGCTACGAAACGCATAGTCCTTGTAGAACTTACCGTACCGTGGGAAACTAATATACCTAAAGACCACGCGATGAAACAAAATAAGTATTACGACCTCCTAAACGAATTAACAAAAAAACGGCTATGTAGTTAGTTTATACGCTGTAGAAGTGGGAGCGAGAGGTATACCAGCAAAATCTCTCTATAACCTACTGAAAGACCTTGGCTTATCCAGAAGTGCAGTAAGTTCTATACTAGAACGTGCATCTAAAGCTGCACTAGTAGGCTCATATCAGATTTGGCTGGGCAGGGAGAGAAAAACGAGTGGTGAAGGTGAGTGTTGATGTACGTCAGAAAGGGGCCCCTTAAACCTACGCCCGAGTCACAAGTCTCGGGAACTACTCGAGTTTTTTCTCTCTCTGCCACACAATGGACCCGGCACCCGCACGGTGAATCCATGGAATGCTAAGAAAATCGTCTCTCTAGAGAGCAATAATGGGTTTTAGTACTAATTCGTTCGTAAATAAACGTACGAGGAAGGTATGAACCTCGTACACTTCAGATTTTATAGTATAGTATACGATGCATGAGGCACGAGGGGGGAGTCAAACTAGAATAATTTTTGAGGGGAAAAAAGGGGAAATCTTAATTGAGGCGTGGGGGAGAGGAAATTATTAAAGTGGAAACACTGTATTGTCATAGTGTATAGTATTCTACTAGTCAAGCCCCTCCATTTGATACCCATATTGAGGTAGGTTGTGAAAAAATATTTTGTCCGCCATTTTGTGGAGGCGGCCATCTTGAATCGATATTAGCCAAACATAGCTAAGAACATCCGCACGGAAATTAACCCTCAAATAGAAAAAATCGCATTGAAATCAGCCCATCCGTTTGGAGCTCTAGGTGCCACAGAAATCGACGTAAAACTTATAACACCCCTTTTTTGTCGGGGGCTAAAAATGATAGATCTCAGTTAAAAAACTAGTACTATGAAAAATACTTTACATTACAATCTCTTCTTTACCGAAACCAAGAGTCTACACACAATCAAGAGTTCATACAGAATCAGTGGAAACGTTTCAGTATTAACCGACTTTTACTCAATAAGTCAAAACTAACATTAATATACTATTATTCGTAGACTCCAACTCCCTGACCAACTTGCATTTAATTGGTAAAGAGAGTTCCAAAAATAATTTACTACAACCTCTTTGTCAGCAAGTGTTATGAGATAGTAGGTCTGCAGTGAACGAATAAACTAGTATTTTGTTTAGCAGTAGTTACTACTGCGAGTTAACATTGTACAGCGCCATCTAGTTTTGAGTTGTTGATTCATGTTTTTTGCAATAATACCAGCCTGAATATTCTAAATGATAATAATTTAAACAAAATTGAGAAGAAAAAAACTATTTATTTATTATAAATGTTTATTAGGCTTATTATAATTTAAACAAAAAACTCTTCAGCATTAAGATTGCCCAAAAACAGTAACTGTTCAAGGTATTTTGAAGACAATCTGTTCCTTGTTTGTGTCATTGTTGCACCGGCTTTGGAAAAAGGCACTCGCTAGGAACTGATGTTGCAACAACAATTAAATATTGCTGTGCATACTTGTACAGACAAGGAAACACAACTTCATGTCATCCCATTCTGCAAATGGGTTGCTTTTTAAGAGAAACTACTGGATTTGATAAATAAAGAGAAACTTCATCTCCCTGATGAGATTTTTTTTCTTCTTGTGCCCATGTGCTAATTCTTTATGATGTTTCCAAAATCGTATTCAGGTGGTGCAGTAGATGAGACATCATCTTCTGACTCACTTGGCTACTTAGTTGTCCGACAACCATGGTTCTAAGTTTTTGAATAGCTCTTCCGCATGCAGAGGGTCTTGGAAATGCAGATTTTAAACCTTGGGTCTAGAATTGTTGCAATGGCTGCATGATCGTTTAATTCAATCATCCCATACCTCCTTTTCAGCTCTCTCAATAAAACATCCTTACATTCTTTAACGATAGCGGAGTTTGGAGTGATACTATTCAGTTCTGTAGTTAAGCAATTAAGCATTGGTATAATTTTGGAGATTGTTACATACTTTTGACCCGATGATTCTCTTGTTACATATTCAAAAGGCTTTAATACAGTTGTAAGCTCATTCAAGGTTTCCATTTCCACTGCACTTGGCAAATTTGGAGCCACTACACTCTCAATTACAATTTCTGATATTACTATTCTTAACTTTAGAAATCGCTCTAACATAAAAAAAGTGGAGTTCCACCTAGTTCTTACATCTGCAATAAGTTTTAAAACTGATCCTTCCGAAACATTATTACGCATTTGGATTTTTCGTAGCTTATCCGACTGCACAACACTATTTTTTATCCAATTAACAATTTCTCGTACTTTTATAACAGCTGATTTAACACTGGGCAACTTTAGTGCCTCTTCAACTACAAGGTTAATAGTATGGGCAAAACACGGTAAATGTTTTTTTTCGCCTAAAGACATTCGTATGGCAGCCAACATTGAACTGGCATTATCTGATACAGCAGCACGAATTTTGTAAGTGGAATATTCCAAATTTTCAAAATATCCAGCAGGTTTTCCGATATGTATTCAGCTGTATGTCGCTCTCTTAATGCACGAGTTGCAAGATAATACATACACATTTGACCATTATCTACAAAATGTATGGTGACGCCCATGAATCCTACTTCATTCATTGTCTCTGTCCATATGTCCAGCGTTAAACAGAAATTGTCTATCTTGGATAATTTGGACTTACAAATAGTTATACAAGCTTCGTACTTTTCGGTAGTCATTTTCTTTAAATACTTTGCGCCAGGAACTTTAAAAGTAGGCTCCAGTTCTTTTACAAGTCGTAAAAGCCTTCTCCTTCAACTATATTAAATGGACGCATATCTCGACAGATAAAAAATATCAATGCTTGAACAATTCTGTTATACTTCGTACCACCAGCTAAAAATAAAACTCAATTTTAATACATGTAATATTCAATTAAATATTTATATTTTTTCTTTAACACTAAAACTATATGTATTAATATTATTTTGCTAATATTTTATTAAATATCTATTTATTTACCTTTATTAGATGAAATTCGTTCAAACGCATACTTTATTGAATTGCTCAGACATAGCTCCCTTGCAGTCTCCGAGTCCATACTTGTTAATGTGGTTACACTAGAACAATCATCACGATCTTCTGAAATTTTCGATGTTGATGCTTGGGGTTGATCATCTTCCATAAAATGCTTTGAGCTGGCCAATACTGTTGTATTTTTGAACTGAAACATAATAACAAAATTAATACTTGGTAGATCGATAATCTTCAAAGTATCGATAATACCAACCCCAACACTACAAACCATTTAACAACACTATTACACTAACAAAAACAAACACATAACCTTAAATTGTTTAAATCGTATTTATACAAAGGAAATATCATCGGTCATCAATTATTATTCATATATTATTAATATATAGACAAGACAGTCACAGTACCACTGCTGCAAAACTATTTTTATACAACTAAAATAGGTAGGAGTAGGTAGGATTTTTATTTAACATTTTAGGAAAGCAATCGCAAAAGAAAGAAAAGTTTAGAATCCTACCTTTCGTTGGACTTTTTATTTTCTGTTTTCTGTAATTTGCCTTTGTCCACAGAAATTCCATGAGTTTTAGAATGCTTGAATAAATTCGACGTATTCCCACAATACTTCACAGACTTAAAACACTGTTTACATTTTGCAATTGTTTCGTTTGTTTTCGTAAAATGTGTCCATATTATAGATTTTGGTGGTGCCATGATAACATTGGAATAAACTGATGACTTTGATGATTACAATTAATAAAATTACTTGTAAACAATCACTTAACACTTTCACAATGGCGGAATGGCGAGATGATTTGCGGGTGCGTTCTCTCGCTTTCGGCTCGGGTGGGCTCGGCTGAAGTCGGACGAATTCGGCTAGCCCAGCGCGAGACAACGCGTCACCACGCCGCCACGCGACGAATACCGAAAGTATCAGCCCTACTGTAACTATTCGGAAAATCCCTAATTCTAAATAAGTTGAACGCATCTCAGGAAACTCTAGCTCGGCAACAGAAATCTGTAGGTAATATGAAAAACTCATTATACTTGGCACCTACAGATTATACGGAAATAAAGAGCATTATCCAGAATCTGAAAACACATAGTGCACCTGGATTAGACTCCTTAACAAGTGATAACTTCTTTTGACGCACAACACACATATGTTTCATGGGCTGTGAATGAAGCTCATCGTCATGCTCGTAAATGAAAGAAATCCCCGGGTGAACTCGGAACTATTAAATAACTCATATATCATAAACGGTATGTTTGACAAAAGAGTTTACGGGAAACGAAAGATGCAATATTATAAATATGTTCTACAATAATGACCTCCATGGCTTTCACCTTCAAAGGTCCGTGTTCAATGTTCCGTGATCGAGAATTCGCCTCAGGCGCCGTCATGAAATAACGTTTTGGCTGATATCTCGAAAACTATGCACTTTAGGGCAAAAATTATTGATATTATTATTCTAGAAAATATAATTTTACATCTTTTGTATTTCACAATTTTTTTGTCCACAACTCACCGTTTACGATTTATTGTTCTTATATGTTTATTATTATTTAATAAACCGGTTTTTCTTTCGCAGCTGATATCTCTTAATATATCAGTTTAATTGATTCGTTGAATAGAGAACAAAATATGTAAAATGTTGTTTTCTACAATAATGTTTCCAATGACTTTCGCCTTAAAAGGTCGGTCCGTATAGTTTTCGAGATATCACCCAAAACGTTTTTTCAAGATGGCGCTTGGGGGCTCCACCTAGATCTGTCAGTATTTTGTAATTTAATGCTCAACAACTGATCCTTAACCTGACAAAAAAATATTGGATCGCCAATTTAGTGCTAGTTTCAAAAATTCGCCTCAAACGCCGTTTTGAATAAACGATTTTGGCCGATATCTCGGAAACTATGAAACTAGCACTAAATTGGCGATCCAATATATTTTGTCAGGTTTAGGATCAGTTGTTGAGCATGAAATTTCAAAATACTGACAGATCTAGGTGGAGCCTCATGCGCCATCTTGCAAAAACGATTTGGTTGATACCTCGAAAACTGTGCACTTTAAAGAAAAAAATATCAGAATCATTATTGTAGTAAATGTAATTTTACATCTTTTTATATCTAACAATTTTTTTTTGTAGAATTTACCGTTTACGATTTATTGCTTATTTCCTGAACCAGTTTTTCTATTGCGGCCGATAATTCTTAAAATATCAGTTTAATTGGTTCGTTAGTTAGAGAACAAAAGATGCAAAATGTTATTTTCTACAATAATGCTCTCAATGACTTTCACCTTAAAAGGCATAGTTTCCGAGATATCTACCAAAACTTACCGTTTACGATATATCACTTATTTCATAGTTCCGCGTACATCCGAAGTTTTCTTGCATTTACGAGCGTGACGATGAGCTTCGTTCATAGCTCACGAAAAATCTGTGTGTGGTGCATCAAAAGATGTTATCACTTCAAAAAGTAGTATGTATAAATCATAAGATTTATGATTTCCACTATTCAATATCAGTTCTGTAACGACATAATATTTCGGAAATAATTAAATATTAGCTAAATTATGGTTAAATGACAATATGATGATGATGACGCGATGAAAATATCGAGTTTTTGGAACAGTCTTATCCATCTCTAGCGCAACTCCATTTTCCCACGATATCCATCAATATTCCGCCATATACTGTCTTTGGGGTTTGGGCTTACTTATCATAACAACATTCGTATATTGGAGAGCGAAGCGTAACTGTCAAGTAAGAAGAGCAGCTAGTATTTCGAGTGCGACGGCGAAAGAGGCAGAGAGCCGACGACGCTGACGGTGCCGCGGGCGGCAGGCACGAGGCCCGCGCCGCTGCCGCCCCCACCCCGCCGCAGCCCGCCGCACGCGCAATGACATTTACAGTGCTGAAAATGTGCAAGTGCGCGATTATAAACAAAACAATAGTGTCAAGTGTAGTAGTACACTTCGGAGGTACCTCCGATCACGGAACCTCACCGACCTTTAGAAAATTATCCTTTAATTAATTATTATTTTTATGCGTTCATGATCTTTGTCAAACATATTATCTATACTAATATTATGAAGAGGAAAGATTTGTATTTTTGTATGTTACGAATAAACTCAAAAACTACTGGACCGATTTCAAAAAAATCTTTTACCAATAGAAAGCTACATTATACACACTGAGTAACATAGACTATGTTTATCACGATAAAAAATGAGATATCCTCGGAATTTTTTACTAAAATCATCGCAAGGTATAAAAACAGACATAAAATAGCTTTCATCGCATACGCTGCGGAAAGTACTAATGATAGACCAAAACAATGTTCTACAATATTATAGAGCGTATTCAAATCTACAAAAAACCTTGCAACACCATATGTCTAACTACAGTAATTACGTCGCTACAACTACTTTTTGACATTTTAAAAGTAGATAAAAATGCCTATAAAATTCAGACCATGTTATCCACACATTTGTATTCATTCTTATCCAAATAAATTATTTTTATTCAAGACTTTTTAATACCTATTGATTACTTTTTGAATAATTGAAGTCGGACATTCCATTCAAAAGATATAACGAAATTAAAAATATCAATCCAATCAAAATTCGGCGCCGCGCGGCGCAACACCGATAGAGGGGACACCGAGGCACGGGGGGAGAGGTGTTCGCAGCTATGAAATAGGTAGTACGAGTAGCCGCGCGTCTACCTAATTTGCGCGGTCGGCTCGCTACGTAGTGGACGCAAATAATATTAAATATTAAACATTTTTTCGTAACACTATTTTATGTTCCAATCAAAAAGTTCTTTTCGGAATTACTTTTATACATATATTATATATTTATATTTATTCAATTTCTGTTTCCTCACGATGTTTTCTTTCACCGTTTTAAATTAGAGGCATTACGCACATGAATTCGAAAAAACAGTGATGCGCGTGTAATTTGTAATTTGTAAATGCGCGTGTAATATGTAAATCATAGGATAGGATATAGGTCATCCCCAAAGGTCCCCTTTACGGCCTTTACCCTACCTACTAAAGTATAATAAAACGGAACATTAAGGGCTACGATGATGAGCGAATCAGAAATCTAGCTGTGTCAATAGATTCAAATAAACATCCCACTAAATATTCCCACTACTGGGACCCGGGGCCCTCTCTCTCGCAAGGAGAAAGTCAAGTCCATATTCCACCACGCTGGCCCAGTGCGGGTTGGTGGATGACACATGACCTCAAAAGATTCTAAGTACATGGCGATTTCTTCACGATGTTTTCCTTCACCTAGCGGCATTACGCACATTACTCCGAAAAGACAGTGCCTGTTGCACGTGGGATTTAAACACGGGGCTCCGGATCGCCAGCCGCCGTTCTCCCGACTAAACCAGACGTAACTATTTAGTGCGTACTTATTTAGCACTAATAGACTTTAGTACCTACATTCTTAATTAAAAGTAACCAAAACATTGCACAACCATAAACTACGTCGTGGGCATTAGCAGATTTTTAACACTAAATTACAACCATTTAAATAGTTACTGATTTAATTTTTGATTTGATGCGTAAAAGTAAAAAGGGGAGTAACAACGACGCTAGACATATCTAAAACTAAAACGTGCGCATGTAGCAATTTAAGTAGGCATAACGTTTTTAGGGCTAATGATAATATACCATAACAACTAACGCATAACTGTTTTCGCATATTTTTTGCTACCATATATAGCATAATGTTTAAAGGAGCATTGAGAGAAGCATAACAATTGGTCCTATTAGGCTCTATTATTGAGGTTCGACTCCGGGTTGGCTCCCGGAGCCAGAAGCTCTATGGCCCTGAGTGTCACTTCTCCATACTCGACATACGCTCCGCTACGGAGGTCGCCGGCGTCTACGCTTGGCCTCGCTTGGCTCGCTCGTCTCAGGACCTCCCTTGAGCTTCTGGCTCCCGCATTTTTTTATAAAGTAAAGCAGGCAAAAAACATGCGTTTTAAATGAGAAACAGATGATTGGGATTGTTTGTTTTGTCTTGGTCGTATGTCCTAAGCATGGCAAGTCTGCCAAGAGTGTGTTAAAATTTGTAAGTCTAATAATTTTATTTTATACTTATTTTCCATAATACCCGTGCGAAGCCGGGGCGGGCTGCTAGTTAGTTATAATTTTAAACTTTGTATTTAATGTTTCCGTTTGCCCCTGGCAAGATGTTCGGTGTAACACCAAACAAAGAATTTACCTACGCGCGCCATGCGTTGTTACGCAGTGTTTCCACAATGAGGGGAACTTCCCCTTTTGAGGGGAAATTAGGGTCCAGAGGGGAAGAAAAAGGGAAAAGAGATGTAAAGGGGAAATCATGCCTAATCAAAAACAAATACAAAACCTTCGTCATATTGAGGAAAAATTTCAATTTCGTATAATTAGTCCATACAGATATCAGTTCTAATGAGCATGAAAGCTTAAATATTATTGAGATTGTTTGCAATTTAAAAATTTGAACTGGCTGTTAGCATTGTCGGCGCATGAAACGCAAACATTTTAATGCACTTTACGGAACCACCGCGACCGGGTGCATTCGAAAACATTTAACATTCAATTAATATTATTAAACATTCGTCAAATATAAAACACTTTTCACTTGCAATCCTCACACTTTAAGAGCTACCGAAACAAGGAATATGCCTAGTAAAAATACTGCGTAGGTACTTACTACTTTTTATTAACGTAACGCTAGCTCTGTGAAGTGTATTTATTCTGTGCGTGCCGTTATGTGCTTTAATAAAATGTTGAAATACATTAAATACAAACTTTAAAACAATAATTACTTTATTTTATACTTAAATTATTTTTGTAGAACTTTAAAAGGATCAAACTCAAGTTGCACAGCTTTCACAGACACGTCCCACAGCTTGGCTGCGAGATCGTCATCCAACGACTTCGCTGACGACGAAACCACGGCGCAGTCGCTGAAATAAATACAAATAATTTGTGTAAAAACATTAGTATTGCTTTAAAAGGACCTAAGGCAGTTGGCCTCAGCCTCTACTGCCTACCAAACGTAGCGAGCAGAATGCTCAAAACATGGGATACCTTTGGGGAGCTTTGTAGTCCGCCTGGGGAAGTACCACACCTTTGCCAGTTATTCTACCGGTAGGTAATGTGAAAACATTAGTGTGTTCTGGTTTGAAGGGCAATGTTTCCAGAGATATTACAGGGCTTGGAGATGTAATATCTTATGTCTCTGGGTGACGACCGTACTGCAGTGCTACGTAATTACCTAAATAAAAATATTTGGACTCTTCATGTTCCAATAGCTGCATGCCATTGTGCTGTTATGAGGCAGACATGTTGCTTACCATCAGGCACATGTCCTGCTCGTCTCGTCACTCTACATTAAAATAAACTCGAGGTAAGTTTGTTTTGGATGGGAGCTGGCTTAGACTTGCTGTTACCAGCTAACGGCGACGTGACTAACTTTGAGTTGCGCGGTGTAGACGGCCCCGGTGCGACCGAGTATATGAGCCGCCAACATGTGACGGCGGACGCGGTGGGAAAGAAGAGTGACAGTATCGCGGTGTGCCGCTCTCCTTATCCTCTGCAGCCGGATGGAGGTAACCGTCGGGTACAAACGTCTGGCCCGTCACAGGGGACCAAGGGTGTCCAGACGCGGGTCGGCTGGCCCCTGATTGATGGAAGAAAGGAAGGGAAGGCGTCATCATGGTCCCACCGGATGAAACGAAGGGGGAATACGGAGTAGTTAATAATAGAGTTGGCAGCAGCTTCGCTTCTATATCACAAAGGCCCGCAGCCTGTCGGCGGTGCTCAGTGTTCATTTCCGTATAGCCCAACTGAATGTACATTTTAACAAGAACAAACTTAAAAAAATTGATTAACCCCCGACTACCTCGGATTTGTTATCTGTACAACATTCTACTAGTCAAGCCCTTTAATTTAATACCCATATTAAGAAAGTTGTGAAAAAATAAATGTATTTCACCATTTTGTAGTAGTGGCCATCTTGGATTTGAAATTTGTCATAGTGCAAAGTATTCTACTAGTCAAGCCCTTTCGTTTGATACCCATATTGAGGTAATAGTGAAAAAAATAATATGATTCGACATTTTGTGGTAGCGGCCATCTTGGATTTGTAATTTGTTATAGTGTATAGTATTCTACTAATCAAGCCCTTTCATTTGATACCCATATTGAGGTAGGTTGTGAAGAAACATTTTGTCCGCTATTTTGTGAAGGCGGCCATCTTGAATCAATATTAACCAAACATACCTAAGAACATCCGCACGGATATTAACCTTCAAATAAAAAAAAACGCATTGAAATCGACCCATCCGTTTGAGCTCTACGGTGCCACAGACAGACACACACACAGACAGACAGACAGACATCGACGTCAAACTTATAACACCCCTTTTTTTGGTCGGGGGTTAAAAATAGCACATTCAATAAACAAACGATGGGATAAATTACTTACTTTAAAAAAATTAATCCCCTATCAAATCCAGTAAAATGCATCGTTACCAGTAATATAGTTCAAGTCTTATTTTCGCTCCAAATTTAAGAGAAAGAAATGAAAACTGTTGGTGGCGTTACAACTGCTGTGGTCGCGAGAATACGAGAGAGATATTGAGTAATGCATCATGAGTTCAAATCGCGAAAGTTCAAAACTATGGCGAAGCTGCGGTAAGAACCATTGGTACCTGTAGTAGAGCCCGGTATCGTTCGCGCATTTCTCGTCAAGAGCGCAGTAGATGGTGGTCTGAGCGCCGAGCTCAGGGTTCTTCATGAAGGGCCATAGGAAGAACCCAATGGTGGCGCGAGCGCCCCGGAAGAGAATTTTGTCCATATGCCGACCCAATTCTGTTTGAATCAAACCCGGGGTGCAGGCAGTATGTGTTCACGCCTTCTATATTGTGATCCTGTACACACCATATAAAATACTATGAGAAAAGGACATTAAAGCCATAAATCGAACGCATCAGACTACATAAAAGTTACATACCTTCAATCTCTTGGCAAGCTCCCTGGAGAAGAGTACGTTGGCCAACTTGCTTTGGTAATACGCGTCACTAGCCTTATATGGGGTCTTCTTGAAGTTGTAGTCATCTAGGCGAAGGTTACCCACTGTTGTACAAAATTTAAATATTAATTACGCTATAGTAAGATGGCTTGAACTTCAGACGCTGGCGATCGGTTGCTGAGATCTGCTGTCGCCACTACAAGACGTGCTTTATATATCTATGCACTTTCAGTAGCAGCCTGTGTACACAATGTGCTGCACTACACACCCTGACACAGATTGTTAGCACCAAAGCCTTTCAGTAGCTTACATCTCACATCATAAACAGTAGTACCTCTTAGTCACAAAATTATTTTATTTTGGATGACATTAGTTTCATTTTGGTTTAGGATAGTAGATAAGTCGATATACATCTGACCGCAACACCTAATGCGGCAAATAGATTTACGATAAAGCACCTAGAATAAGCAGATCAATTACTAGACAACCAAGTCATGCGCCTGATGTTAAGCAACATATCTGCCCATAATAGCACAGTGACACGCAACTATTGAAATATGAAGATTGTAAATCAGCACTGCATCTCGCTCGCTCGATCTATTATCTTTATGCCCTGTAATTTCACTGGAAGCATGGCCCTTGAAACCGTAACACTGTGATGTATTCACGTTACTGTATGGCAGTAGAATAACAAGCAAATGTGTGGTATTTTCCCGGGCAGACTCTGCCTCCTGCCACTTTTTATCATATCAGCCTATATATTGTCCCATTGCAGAGCAAAGGCCTCTCTCCCCTCCTTCCAATATTTCTGGTCCCTATCAGCACAGTCTTTCAACAGTCCCTAAAAGTCACAAAATCTTCTTTATTTTCTTCAGCGAAGAGTCCTACCACTTCTTAAAAAAATACAAATAAACAGAATACTGACTGGTGTGACCCACGGAGGAGACGGTGACGACCCTGGCCGGCGCGCCGCTGGCGAGGCGCGGCAGCAGCAGCAGAGTCAGTAAGAAGTGCCCGAGGTGGTTGGTCCCGAACTGCATCTCGAACCCGTCCGCCGTCTCCGAGAACGGGCACATCATCACGCCCGCGTTGTTCACCAAGATGTTCACCTGCAAATGGTTCACCTTTTTTAGGACATTGAAACAGCAATAAATATTGGGCCGTAAAACGTATAACTCAGTCATCTCACTATGAAAGACAGACAAAACCTATACTGAAAAGACAGCAGATAACTGAAAAAAATATAGACAGACAAAAATGCTCTATTATAAATTCAAATGCACTTGATGGTTAACTCATACAGCATTAGTGTCCATCGGCTATTGTTTTTACGTACTCTTTGGAAAAATTATTAGCACTTTAGCTGGGAGAAAAAACAGCGATGGCATAGTGGCCAGAATAGCTAATTTCACAATCGGGGCTGGAGGTTCAAATCCCCACCCCCCCTGAGTATTTCCCAAATGCAGAAGCAGATGCAGTACTAGCTCGTCATCAGAATTTGCTATAGCAGTAAAGAAAAACATAGAGAGGAAACCGTGCTCCAAGACATAATTCTTGGATATGTGTCATTTCCCAGGTGGAGTCAAGACCCCGTGGCACAGTAGTCTGTGCGGCATATTTTTACTTAAATCGTCTAGTGTCACATATATTCCCATTTAAGTTAAAAACAAGGAAGTCTTTTTAACGTACCTAATTTCTAAATACCTGTGATTCTGTGTCCAGGATCTTCTTAGCGAAGTCTCGAACCGACTGCAGTGAGGAGAGGTCGC
This sequence comes from Ectropis grisescens, assembly GCA_017562165.1. Classification (NCBI taxonomy): domain Eukaryota; kingdom Metazoa; phylum Arthropoda; class Insecta; order Lepidoptera; family Geometridae; genus Ectropis; species Ectropis grisescens. The sequence continues at coordinate 23,413,514 of CM029781.1, read as the reverse complement.
ATTTTTCGAGAATTAAGCTCCCCTTATCGCCCGGCGGAAGGCTCTCACATTTCTTCTCTATAGCCACCTTCGCTTCTTCTGCTTTCTCTAAGCTACGGCATGCCATTATCACTTTTGCTCCTGAAATAATATTTGTGATGTTACTAGCTGTAAACCGTGGCTCAACAGTTTTTAACGATAATTTAATTTCGCCAAAAAATATGACACAAAAGTATACGAGGCATTGAGCGTCCCACGGGAGCCTACTAGTTATCTACGAGTTTAATATCATTCAGATCCGTTCTGTTGTTACAAAGGTCAAAGGTGTTGTATCAAAATACGTTCGGTGCGTTAACGTTTACTTCGAAACTCGCTGTATCATTTATTTCAGAGGATGAATATGCTTTCAAATCTTTTTAGACTACAGACCTGTGAACAAAAGGTATGGGTCAAATGAACCACCAGGAGACCTATGTAGGATAATAGAAGGGTATAAAGTAATAAGATTCAGCACTATGCCGTCATTTGAAAGCTGTCCAACTGGGTGCAAGTAAAGATCGATCATTTCTCCTTGTCACATGATTTTTGTACGGCATTTGGAATAATGGTTTAGAAGAGGTTTTGAAACAACGCCGTACACAATCAAATGCCCAAATTTACCCTGAAAATCGTCGGAGAATCTGAATTTTTATAAATAACAATTTACAAATTGAAATCAGTTTAGTATACTTACATCGATTTTTAAATTGAAGTTGATTGTTTCGTTTTCAGAAAAAAAAAATACTTTTGGTAGCGGGAAAATCTAAAAAGAAATCTACCTACCGGATACGTACCTGCGAGTATAATCATAAATATTACATTACTCACTCATTTAATCCTTTTCTTAATCTTTAAATTTTTTACAACATTAATAGAAAATATATTATTAAATATAAAAAATGTGATTATTATACTATTACTTAGGTACATAATTATTATAAATTAGGTACCTATAACTTAAGTAGTCTGAATTGCCGGACTTAGCTCAATTTTGCATATTTACGTATGTACGTTCGTACTTACAAATATCTAAACTGAATTTGCCCTTACTAATATAAACTATTTTTAACAAAAAAAATAAACCGACTTCAACGCCACAAATAGGCACTTAAAAGCGAAAAATAATTGTTATACTTAGGTAATTATTATAACCGCTATTCACTCATCTATATGAAGTCGGTGTCAGCCAAGTCTAAGTGCTCTTTCAGAGTAAAGACGGGTGCGGGTGCTAGCGCGGGTGCGGGTGCTAGCGCGGGTGCGTGTAGTTCAAATTCAAATGTTCCTAGAAGCCCCTGGCCTTTAGTGCTCTTTCAGAGTAAAGGCGGGTGCGGGTGCTAGCGCGGGTGCGGGTACTAGCGCGGGTGCGGGTGCTAGCGCGGGTGCGGGTACTAGCGCGGGTGCGGGTCTAGCGCGGGTGCGCGTGCTAGTGCGGGTGCGGGTGCTAGCGCGGGTGCGTGTAGTTCAAATTCAAATGTTCCTAGAAGCCCCTGGCCTTTAGTGCTCTTTCAGAGTAAAGGCGGGTGCGGGTGCTAGCGCGGGTGCGGGTGCTAGCGCGGGTGCGGGTGCTAGTGCGGGTGCGGGTGCTAGTGCGGGCGGGTGCGGGTGCTAGCGCGGGTGCGTGTAGTTCAAATTCAAATGTTCCTAGAAGCCCCTGGCCTTTAGTGCTCTTTCAGAGTAAAGGCGGGTGCGGGTGCTAGCGCGGGTGCGGGTACTAGCGCGGGTGCGGGTGCTAGTGCGGGTGCGGGTGCTAGTGCGGGTGCGGGTGCTAGCGCGGGTGCGTGTAGTTCAAATTCAAATGTTCCTAGAAGCCCCTGGCCTTTAGTGCTCTTTCAGAGTAAAGGCGGGTGCGGGTGCTAGCGCGGGTGCGGGTACTAGCGCGGGTGCGGGTCTAGCGCGGGTGCGCGTGCTAGTGCGGGTGCGGGTACTAGCGCGGGTGCGGGTGCTAGCGCGGGTGCGGGTGCTAGCGCGGGTGCGGGTACTAGCGCGGGTGCGGGTGCTAGCGCGGGTGCGGGTGCTAGCGCGGGTGCGGGTGCCAGCGCGGGGTGCGGGTGCTAGTGCGGTGCGGGTGCTAGTGCGGGTGCGGGTGCTAGCGCGGGTGCGTAGTTCAAATTCAAATGTTCCTAGAAGCCCTGGCCTTTAGTGCTCTTTCAGAGTAAAGGCGGGTGCGGGTGCTAGCGCGGGTGCGGGTACTAGCGCGGGTGCGGGTCTAGCGCGGGTGCGCGTGCTAGTGCGGGTGCGGGTGCTAGCGCGGGTGCGTGTAGTTCAAATTCAAATGTTCCTAGACGCCCCTCGCCTTCAGAGTGGTGAGGTGCTCGCGCGTCCGCATCGGGGCGGGCGCGGGCGCGGGTAGCGTGATTGTCGCGCGGGTGATTCTATGCGCTCATTCACAGTGCACGAGCTGGAACGGGAACGGGAGCGGGAGTGGACAAGCGGGTCTCAAATCTGTGTGTGTAAAATTTCCACTGTCTATCACCGTTATTGAGATACGTACAGCCTCGTGACAGACGGATGAAGCAATCACTATGTCGCCGAGGTAAATTTTAGTAGTTTTTTGATCATATTACGAAAACCACTACACCGATTTCGAAAAAAATTAAATGGGACCGCCTCTGATCTAACTATGATCTACCAAACAAAACAAGAACCATCGAAATTGATTCACAATTGGCGGCGCTATCGAGTAACATAGGTACAAAGAAAAAAAACGTACAGCCGAATAGAGAACCTCCTCCTTTTTTGGAGTCGGTTAAAAAATGATAAGCTTTTTGGCTTGCGTAACTGAATATCTGAAACACAGCGGTTAATGTCATTAACTTATTTCGTTTTAATTTTAAAATTAAGTGTAGATTATTACGAGGGTCAAACTGAAAGTTCTTAGAAAATCAAAACTGATTACATTAGCCAGTTATTAGTTTTATTATATCTTTTCAAAATATTGTCCATTCACGTCAATACACCGCTGCATGCGATGGAACCACTGGGAAAAGCACTTTGCCCACTCGTCCTTAGGGGTCTCTTCAATGGCATCGCGATACGCAGCCACCGCTTCTTCAGCATTCATAAACCGCTTTCCTTTAAGTTTTTCTTTAATTTTTGAAAATAAATAAAAATCACAGGGCGCGAGGTCGGGGCTTTACGGCGGGTGACCCAGTAATTCAACGTTTGATGTCGCCAAATAGTCGATCGTTCGCTTGGCGGTGTGCGATGAGGCGTTGTCGTGGTGAAGGAGGATCCTACTGCGAGGTCGTTTCTCTCGAACTTTTCCAAGACAAGTGGCAAACAATTGGTAGTGTACCATTCTGCAGAAACTGTTTTTGATCCTCTAACACAATTGTTGCGAAATGACCTATCCTTCCAAAGAACGAGGCCACCATTTTTTCCCCGCACTTCGATCTCTTCACTTTAGTTGGCAACTCCTCGAAAGGAAACACCCACTGAGCAGATTGTCTTTTGGTTTCAGGATCATAACAGTAAATCCAGCTTTCGTCACCTGTTAGTATGTCGAACACAGCATTTGAGTCACCTCCGTTAAATCTTTCAATCATTTTACGGCACCAATCCACACGATGGAGTTTTTGAGCCTCAGTCAAATTATGAGGTATCCACCGGGCGCAAAGCTTCCTGACCGCTAAATGTTCGTGTAGGATTTTGTGCACTTGACTCATACCGATGCCTAAGCTTGTCCGAATCTGCTGATAGGTCACTCTTTGTCAGTCTCTATCATACGCCGCACAACACAGATGTTATCTTCAGTCGTCGCCGTAGAAGGCCGTCCTCACGTAAATCATCAGTGAGATTAGTGCGACCACGTTTAAACTCATTAAACCAGTTGTAAACAGTCGCACGAGATGGGGCTTCATCGTGAAAGGCCAATCGTAGTCTATCATAACTTTCTTGTTGACTTAAATGACATCGAAAGTCATGAAAAAATCATTGCACGAAAATTTTCTCGTGTTAAATTCATGTTGACGTGACACAGACAATTTTCAATTTGCCGCCAAATCGTAAAACAAATGACAAATGAATGAAGTATATACTCAGTAATATTGGCAAAGAGTTCTATTTTCAAATTATAGAATTATTTTTTTATTATATTGTTTATAAGTGGCCAGTTCCAAGAACTTTCAGTTTGACCCTCGTATTACTTACCTCGTTTATAAAAATCCAGTGCTGTTTCTTTCCCTATTCCTGTGTTGCATCCCGTGATGATAGCAGTCTTCCCGACGAGTTTGGCGGTGCTGTAACACCTTCCGCTGAACAGTGGCATCTTTACTTTCTTCAAACACTAATTATTATTAGGTACAAATAAATTACACTATGAAGTATATTCTGCAGTTTTACATTTAAGAAAATTTTCAACAGCTGATTCACAAGCACAACCGCCAATGCCAGGCGGCACAAACGAAATCGAAAGCTATTTTAAAGGTAAATAAACAAGTAGGTAAGCCTAGTGTGTCTGTCTGGCCATCCGACATCGATACATGTTATCAATTACTAGCGAGTTGGGGAGCTATTGTCGTATTTTCCACAAAAAACTGGATGGACATTTTCGA
>CM029781.1:22296508-22661486 GCA_017562165.1 Ectropis grisescens | reverse complement strand
TTTTCGGAGTAAATAAACTATTTTTTTCCTGAAATTGTTTTCATATGCATATTTCGTTAATGAAAATGTGGTATGTTCCAGAATGTCCTCGCAGTGTCACGACCAAGCGTCCCGGTTCGTGTACATCCTGACCCGAGGGAAGAGCAACACCCTGGCGCCGGAGGACTTCGTGCCGCTGGTGCAGGACGTTGTGGACACGCACCCTGGACTCTCCTTCCTGAAGGAGGCCACCGAGTTCCACTCCAGATACGTTCATACTGTGAGTTTATTCTTTCACTACCGAATTGTTTGTACTCTCTACTAATATATAAATATAAACTCTAGTGCCCGAGCGACACGAGGCTAGTTTTTCCAAGCTACTCGTAGGATAGCAAGCTAGCAAGCCAATACTTCCAGCTTGCTAGCTACAACGCTACGCAACGCTAGTTTTGTCTACACGACGCTATAAGTACTATCTTGCTAGCTTGCTATCTGAACTTGAAAATCTAGTCTCGTGTCGCTCGGACATAAGTTTAGGACGTTTTGATGTTTGTTGCTCAATCACGTTGGAACTTTTGAACTGATCGGGTTGATATTCTAGATTATAGTTAGGAATAAAACATACTAAATATCTCGTAGAACCACTAACTTTAATGGGATAAAAAGTTCCCTATGTTAATGCAAGTTATGTATGTATTACTTACTTAATTTTATTAAAATCTATTGACAAATATTAGGGGTTGAGAATCGAACCTACGATATCTAACTTCACAGGCTGACTTATTGGCAACTAAACCATGAGCCCAGTCAAATTGAAAGACAAATGATAACGACAATACTTTAAAAACTTTTGTATTACGCCCATTCAATATGTACCTAACATATTCACTGAATGGGCGCAATAGAAAAGTTTCGAAATGTTATAAAATATGCATTATGGTGATTGAAAGATATTGCCTGATGTATTGATATTGTATGATGTAAGTAAATAAATTTGAACTCCTTAGAGAAATACCGTAGATATCATAAATAAACATAACCTACATAACCACTTTAACTAGTCAGAAAACAATATATACTTTCAAAATTGGCTATTTTGGTTTATCTGATCATTTCTATCCCTTCTAACTGTGCCCTTTCTCCAATTGATGTTATGCAGAGAAGCTAAGTAGAATTCGCGTAAAAATCAGAATTTGGTAGAAGGAGGAGACCACCTAAGGCGTTTTGCTATTTGTCCTTTTAAAGTCAATCTACTAAATCACATCTACTTGTATCCTATTATTATAAAGTTGAAGAGGTTTTTTGTTTGAACGGGCTTTTCTCAGGAACTACTGAACCGATTTCAAAAATCTTTCACCGTTGGATATGTTCCTGACCTTCTTCCGTCTAACTAAATCGGCTTTGGCTTAGCTATTGCCATCTCTATCATTTCAAGTGCAAAGAAAAAAGAGAGAAATATCAAAACTAAGACATTTTTCGTTCAGCGGTAGACCTCCTGATCCCTGAGTGCTATATATTATATAGGTACCACGGGCGAAGCCGAGCCGGCACGCTATTGAGATATATTATACTTATGTGGAAGTCTTTTTTGAATTTCTAAAGAAGATTATATGTGTAAGAAATCCAAGTTCCTTAAATAATAGTTACTAAATACCTACTTTGCAGATACTGATGTAGTACTGTAAGACTACTTTCTCAATGTGTGATGTCATATATTGTGTTTCCAGGTTATCGCTAGGATATTCTACTGCGTGAACCGGTCATGGTCGGGAAGGATATCGATTCCCGAGCTGCGGAGAGCGAACCTACTGCAAGTAATTCAGCTGTTAGAAGATGAGGAAGACATCAATCAAGTCACGCAATTCTTTAGGTATCTAAGTATTCTTTCATTATTCGTTGTATACAATTAGGTAATGCATACTACATCTTAATGTGACCATAGTACCACAAAAGAAATTTGACTACCTACCGTAATTGCCTTATTTGCGGTACCTAATCTAAATTCTTTAACTTTTTACAGCCTCATAAAATATCTACTTACTTTCCTTTTAAATGCTGTTCTTAACCGCATATGCGCTATGCATCTCCTCAAATAAAATAATAAGCTCCTTATTGGATTTAGTTTTTACAAAATACGCTGTCCAATACATAACCATTTCATGCCTGTTATAATAAAATTAAAACGTATAAATAAGCTTTTTTTTTAAAGTTAATACGAGTACATATTGGATAGTCTAAAGTCTAAAGCGTTCTTCTAGGTCTCGATTATCCAGAAACCAGAAAAGAGGTTGCACAGATTAAGTTATCTATGCGTAGGAGAGCTACCGCAATGTTTTGGCGGGAAACTAAATGTGTGATGTTTATTTCTGTTCCAGTTATGAGCATTTCTACGTGATATACTGCAAGTTCTGGGAGCTGGACAGGGACCACGACTTGTTTATCGACAAACACGACCTGGCGCGGCATAACGATCATGGTTAGTTTGTTTGTTTATTGGTAGGCGGACACATTTTAATTTTCTTACAATTTATAATATAATTTACAAATGAGTCTCGCTACCAAATATAATGTAAATTTAGTATGAAACCTGGTGTGGTTGTTACACTTTTTTTAAATTAATTCACGTGCATCTCATGTATGATATGGTTGGTCTCGGCTTAAGTTTCAATAAGTCGGACTGGATTGGCCATATCACAGGAGTTGCCATTACGTAAATTATTTAACTTAGGCTCTTAGCTCTTAAAGTAGTCTGTTAAACATAGTAGACTGTAGGTACTTTATTACATTTATTAGATTTTTTGTAGTCTGGTTTCTTAATCTAATTTCGGTCATTTAACTGTTGCGTTGCTTTTCTATTGATTTCTTGCAGTCGGATTTTTTTTATTTTTTAATCTTGTACTGTTGTTGTTCCTATTTTTTTAATAAAGAGTGACGAGACGATCAGGACATGTGCCTGATGGTAAACCACATGCCTGACACATAACAGCACAGTAACACGCAGCTATTGGAAGATGAATAGTCCAAATCATTGCCTAACACTGCACTGCGCTCGTCACCCAGAGATCTAACTAAGATCTTATATCTCTAAGCCCTGTGATTTCTCTGGAAACATTGCCCTTCAAACCGGAACACGGAACCGGAACCGGAACCGGAATGTTTGCACATTACTGCTTGGCGGTAGAATAACTGGCAAAGGTGTGGTACTTCCCCAGGCGGACTCTGCCAAGAGTCCTACCACTACACTAATTTAGATTTCAATGGCGTTAGTATTCTTACTTTTTAAATAGGAATACATGAATACCTACATACAAGTTGTTTCCTCCTGTAATCTGATTCTCAGCGCGTCTATTTCGCCACTAACTCCAGTGCAGACAAGTGAAAACACACTTAAAGCATCCACAAACGAGATAATTTCGTTTAATATGATTCCCAATTTTTTTCTAGCTCTATCAAGCCGTATGATCGAGCGGGTGCTATCTGGGTGCGTCACCCGCGGCAACCAGAACCGTGTCACGCCCGACGGGGAGCCACGTATGTCCTACACGGAGTTCGTCTGGTTCCTACTAGCAGAAGAGGACAAAACGCACCCCACCGCCATCGAATACTGGTTCAGGTAATATCCTTAAATAACTTACATCTCTTTAATAACGCAGTTAACTTTATGTTCCCAATGTAAAACTCTTCGCTCGCTTATACGACTTGCTAACACCAAAAATAAAATACACGCAGATATGGGCTTTATGCCATGATAGTTAAGATATAGATTACATTGGCAACACAAATTAGCAGACCGCTCGTTGACAGCTGTTTGCTAAATTATGTTACCAGTGTAATCTATATCTTAACAGGCATGACATAAAGTCCATATTTGAGTGTATTTTATTTGTCAGGTGGGAGCGGAGAGCAGAGTCGTATAAGTGGGCGCAGACCTTTAGTTTTCTCTTTCAAGGAGGTCATTTTTCACTTACACGGAGTATCTCTGGTTTACCATCGTACATTGGTTCTAGTCACATTATAGTACCTAAAGTTTTCTTTTATTTTATTACATCAAGAGATCACATACAGTATCAAGCGATACTATTTATGAGTGTAATTTAGGTATAATTTTTATTTGTGTGTACTTTGTTTTTTTTTATAATTTTTTCTACTTCTTATATTACATCTTACATAATTACCTACTCACAGAAAAGTGCATAACTACTTATGGTAAAGTGTATTCAAATAGAAATAAGCTAAATATAAGAATAAATGTATCACGTAAAATTGTCCAAGAATTACTATGTTGGTCATCCATGTACCTTTACAACTACTATACCTGGTAACGTAATGACTTGTATTGCTAAGGTTAAAGATAACGATGTAAACAACAACAGATGTTTAAGTCGACATAGTATAATAGGAGTTACTATAGGCATAGCTACGGTTAGAGATTAGGATAACAATACGATAGATACAAACAAAAATATTACAGCTAATATGTTTGTAATTTCTCAAGGCTTGTAATTATTGTGTCATCAAATAAGTATTGCATATTTTTTTTCTTTTCTCAACTTTAGATATATTTTTTTTCTTTCATTTTGTTTTGTTTGATGTTATTTGGTACTTAGATATAAGGGGGGAAGTGTGATATATAGATATGTGGGTATTTGTAAATTAATAATAATAATTGTTTATTTCAAAAAATACAGTACAGATTATTATTAGAAGATTATTAGAAGTAATGCCCTAGCGACACGAGGCTAGTTTTTAGTCAAAACTAGCGTTGCTTAGCGTTGTCCACTCGAAGCTAGAAGTATTAGCTTGCTAGCTTGCTAACACCAGCTTGGTATCCTAGCTTGAAAAACCAGCCTCGTGTCGCTCGGGCATTACGGCTGGTCTAGTCGGGAGAACGACGAATGACGATCCGGAGACCCCGGATTCAAAACCTCGCGCACCACTGTCTTGGAAAACCACTGGAAAACATAGTGAGGAAACCGACATGTACCTAGAACCTTTCGAAGTCATTTGTCATCCACCAACCCGCTCTGGGTCAGCGTGGGGTATTATGGCTTTAACTCTCCTTGCGAGAAAAGGCCCCGTGCCCCAGCAGTGGGAACATTTAGTGGGTTGTTTATGCTGCTTTAAAGAGATATTATCCGGGTGCAAGAGTCAGGGCAAACGGAAGCAATCTCATGATAAATGTAAAACCACGAGTGTCAAATTCAGCGTTCGTCTGGTTTTTCTAGTAGAGAAAAACAATGTTCAGGTAATATTATTATACCTGAAGTTCTCTTTTATTCAAATGATGTCTATCTATTCCAAAGTACTGTAAAAGGCAGGCAATAAAAATCATCAATTTAAAATATCAGCAATTTCTTCCACATTTATTTGTACTCCACAGTAGATTAAATTTATAAGTTGGTACCTACTAAGCTACTTATACATTTAGGTTTAATCAATTTGTCATAAACTGCGCCAAAACGAAGAAAAAAACAGTAAAACTATAATATACTATAATAGCTTTGCTCACGAACGTCATATAAACTTACATTACGTAGAGAAGTTGTAGAGTGCCTTCATGCATGCAATCACATTAAAGTTAGCGAAGTACCTACCTCACGACCTCACATCTAATGTAAGTTTGCCCGCATTGCGATCAGCGTGTAGTTTTATAGAAAACAGCGTTGCATTATTAAAATAACGATCAAATTTAATACGCTTCATACAAATGTGCAACACGTTTTTTTTGGAATAGTTTCACGTATGAAAAATAAATAAAAGTTTGTTTATTTTAAACTCTGTCCTTATCAATCAGCAGCATCATCAGACTATTTGGACCACATTTGAATACCATATAAACCTCTCTTTCGACTCTTTATTGAGTATATTAAGCGCGCCCTGTTCTGTTCAGTGTGTGTGTGTTGCAGTGTTCACTTCAAAGCTCATTAAAAGCATTCGCCCCAACAGTTATCGGTTCTGCGACAAAATAAATATAGTGCGATCAGATTCCGAATTCTTAAAAAAAAGATCTTATTTGAAAGGTCACCTCGTTTCGCAGATGTATGGACCTGGACGGTGACGGGTACATTTCGATGTACGAGCTGGAGTACTTCTACGAAGAGCAGATGCAAAGGATGGAAGCCATCGGCATCGAGACCCTGCCCTTCAACGACTGCCTCTGCCAGGTTAGTCGTAACTCATCACCAGAACTTGTTTACTAACCAGAACCTATAGCATTATAAACATGCTACTTCCTTTATTTACTATCACTACTACTACTACTACTGTTGAGTTAAACAACGTCATCGAGAGTATGAAGTTTTATTTAATCAATAATAAATGTTAGAAGACGGTGAAGACAAAAGAAGGTGTACTTTGTGATTGAAAAACTTACGATCGTGGATCAATTCCAGCCAAACATCCTAGTTTCGCACAGCGGTATCTAAAGTTAGAACAGAGCGGACCTCCGCTAGGAGATGGCTTTTGTGGAAGAAGAAGACGAATCATTAAGAACATTATTCTGTTTCTAGATGTTGGACATGGTGCACCCAGGAGAGGATGGCAAGGTGACGTTGACAGACCTGCGGCGCTGCAAGCTCACGCCGATCTTCTTCGATACCTTCTTCAATCTCGAGAAGTACCTCGATCACGAGCAACGAGATCCCTTCGCCACGCAACGTGACGCGGACTGCGAGGTAACAAAGGCTGATATGTAGCGTTTTCATTCATAGATCAGCTTAAATAGTTATTGCAATTAGTGAATTGTAGTGGTCAACGTCAACATGAATCTTATGACTGGGGTAAACGTCTGGGAAAACAGCAAAAAGCGGATTACATGGGAGCCACTCACTCTCATCACGTAAGCTGCATTAGGGCTAATAGGCCGACGTTGAGTTTGACAATCCTAATAATAACATATAATTGTCACTTCTTCGGACAAACAATCGCAAAACTCTGAGTGGCCAATCACAAACAGATTAATGTTTTAGCTTGAAGGAAAATACTCTTGGCCTAAAAAATCAATTGCAGTTCTAATGAACGTAACCCTATCTTTGTACGTATAGATCACCTATCCATACATGAAGTCCTTTTTGTAAAAAGCATGGAAGTAAACTAAAATTACATTCTTTTAATCGTGCAGGTGTCAGAATGGGACCGGTTTGCAGCCGAAGAGTACAGAATTATTAGTCGCAGAAGAAGGTGGAAGCGACGCCCAGGACCAAATGTAAGTTTAACCAACATTAGTACTTCTTCTCATGTATTTTATCTATTTATACATGCATTAACATGATATTTCTCCACACGACAGGCACTTGTATAGAGTCATGAGAGAGTCAGAGAAAAAGAAGTGTATAAATCGATTCTATGAGTTGTGCAGAGCTAATGGACTAAACGGAATCAGATTGCGCAAATAAATATATTTTATTTGTTATTTGGTAAGTAGAACATAGATACGAATGAAACGCACTAGCTCTGTTAGTACCTCTGTCTTACTTACAATATTCTGTTTGCATTTTGAGAACAGCACACTTGCTGGATTAGCATCTATCACAAGAGTCGAGACATTTCTTTCTCTCAAAATTGAGTCATTAGTCATTATTTTCATTGCAATGTTGGTTAATTCGTTCAATTGAATTAATTTTATTTGTCTTTTCGGTGTCTCAACTCTTGTTTTAGCGATCCAGCATTTATATAAAGAGATTCTAGGCCCTGCACAGTCTCCTATTTCTGAAGCCCTAACATTAGCGTATCTAAGAGCAAGCTGCGGATATGTTATGAATGCGAACACATCTAGATTATACACCTGGTGATTATTTACCCATAGATTTCATTCGTCTCTCCTTCGAACATCTTAACTCATTTAGTTGTCCATGTATCTATTTATCTTCACCTTTTCCATATTTATATTTTATCTATGTATGTAGTTTATGTATTGATGTATCATTTTATATCTTTTGGTTCATATACCTATATACGGATATTTCTTTCATCAGGGAGGAAGACAGAACTGGCTATGCTAGGGTAAGATGTTTTGGTGATATTGCAGTGTATGTCTTGTCATTTGTTGCACTGATGTCTCGGAATGCAGGCTCGTCTGTCGGGCTCCGAGACGCCGCTTGCCGTCTGCTTGAATGATACCATCGAGTGGCATCTTGCATTTTGCCCTCGATTTTGCGCTTACACCTTCAACATGCACTGAAAACGAACGATACTTCCTTCGAAAGACGCCCTTCCCGAAATGTCTGCTATCGTTCGCTTGGAAAGTATTGTCTGCCTTACTGATGAATATACCTAACCCTCCTGTAAATATGTACTTTTATCCCTATCCACACGACATTACACGAGAAACATCTCTGCTTTCGTTTTAATGAATAATATGACATCGGCATGACGCGACACTAACAAGACTCTTTTCATTCGCATCGTAAAGGACAAGTGCACTAGTGACATAACTTTTGGATGTAACGTTTCAGCTCATACGATGAGACGGACGAGGATTGTCTGTCGCCGAACATGGATGAGGTGACGGCCACGGAGCCCGCTGAAGAGTCCAGCGTGGAGGAGTCAACCCTGAGCGAGGCTCCGCACCCCGCACTGCCCTCGGAACCCGGCTTCGTGAACCTTAGCTCCATCTACTCCATCGGCTCCGAGCGGTGGGGCGCGACCCCGGGCCGGAACGGCGTCGCGCGCACAGACAAACCCGTGCCTCCAGAGAAACCCGTTAGCTTGATGATGGTGAACGGGAAGACGGACAATCGGTACGCGGGTTTCGGGAACAACAGTTTTCTGTATGGGGCGCGTGCGAAGGAGCCGCCATCGTATACCGCGGCGACTGCGGCTCTGTTCGAGCGTGGGGCGACGTCGCCGCCAGCCGCGGGGCCTGTCAACAAGATCTCGGATAACTATGAGCGCGCGGTGGCGGAGAGGCTCAGCCCGGGGGAAGGGCGGCCGAACAGGAGCGCGTTGTTCGGGCGCGTGCACACGGGCGTGGTGGCCGGGTCGGTGCGCAAGGCGCGCGCGCAGGACGACGACGAAGACTACGCGCGCGACAGCGACGAATGCTCCATATAGGCTCCCGCTCGCGCCCCCGCGTGATGTTGCGCCGCGCAGTGAACTCTACACTACTTTCCACGACACTTTTCCTTTTAAATTTTCACTGGGTGAAGTTCTCTTCCAACAAATACCTACAATATTTTTCTAGTCGTGGAGGGTCGGTGTCACTGCGCCGTGCGTCTCTCGGTGTGGCTCCAGTGACACTATAACGTGACGCCAAAGATTATCAAGTGAATTCGTTACCCGACAGACAGTGGTGTGAACAGATGAGTTATTTTTTCAACGCATGAAGTTATGACGCGTGCCTTGTGACGTCACACCCACACGTCACACTAGAATCTCTGTAGAGTGTAGTCGACTGGACGTTGGAGTCTCTAGACTATGTAGTTTCAGCATTTTATGTAGTATATACTTACGGTTTAAACGATTTATATTAATTCCTAATTATTTAACGTCTCAAATTAATTAACCATATCGAAGGGTGTGTTATCGTTTAGCGTTGTTTATTGTTTATTAAATATGTTTATATGAAATGTAGAATCTATGATTCATGAGGCCCTACCTTGTTATCTGTCTCGTGAAAGCTTATTATAGTTATTCCTTTCGTAAATCATATCATTGCTCCATCCAAATCGCACGACAAGTATTCGATGACTTATATTTACTAATCAGTTGTAGCCATTGATAACGATCGTCCACGAAGCTTTATTTATTTATTTAGCGAAACAAAGATCAGTAGATATATAAAACACGCACAGATCAACTTAGTTTAGTGTTTAGTGTAGAAATAAGTCATATTTTTGATAAGAAGGCGTAGTTTGACGCAATGTCAAATCTGTGTAGTTAGAACTTAATAATATTAATAAAAATTAGTCGAATTTGTCAAATTAGTTTCAAATTGTTCGACAGCTAATAAAATGTGTTACCTACTAATCAAGTATAATAATAATTATATTAGGAATTAATAATAAAGTAATGAAGCATTTAAAACAAAGTAATGGAAGGAGTTTCGGAAGATGACTACATTTCATCCCTGACAAGATAATGCAGTTAGTGTGGCCAACCTAAGTTTATAGGTTGGCCACACTTACTGCAAGAAACAAACACAACAACAAACAGTTAAACTTTTGAAACTTCAATACGAAAATATCGACTATTCAAAATGGCCTCAAGTGCAGATGACGATATGAAACACTTATTACGGTAGGTATCTCTATTTTTTTTTAACTAATATGATTCGTTTCAATACTATTGGTTACGTTAAAGTAATCTGAACGCTTATGTATGGAAATACGGTTACTTTTACATACGCTAGAAACACTGTTAAAGTTTTTCATAAATTTTGTAACGTTCTACACTACACTAGTATCATTAATTTTGATAAGGATATTCACCATGGTTCTTTAATTATTATTATGGTGGCACACTGGTGAAAACATCCGATTTCACAACTGAAAGGAAGGGACGAAGCTTGTCTGCCCCTCTGAGTATTTATCCATGTGCAGATCAAGGCCGGATCCAGGTTTGGCGCCACACGGGGTCAAATAGACGTAGTCAAGCATAAGCCTGTGCAAAAAGTGAGTGGATATTAATTAGTCTACCTAGGTTTTAGACCTTGATGGGGGGGGGGGTCTTGACCTCATGACCCCCTCCCTCCTGGATCCGCCGTTGGTGAAGATGTACAAGTTACTCATTGCCACTAACCTTAACAGGGGAGGAAAATATCGTAAGGAAACTAATAAAGAAAGACTTCTCTTGGCAAGTCTCTGCGTGAGATAATACAAATGACAATTTCGTAACCTTAACAAAAGATTATGCAACTTCTACAGTTTTCGAAAAAAACATCAGTTAATGAAAACCCTTTCCTATTCCGACACGATGCCATAAAACAAGTGTCCAAAAGTCAAAAATACATCAGTTTCCATACCTACGTTCGGGAGTCGGGCTAGGGTTGTCAACTTTTATGGTAACTATTAGTAGAAAAAAAAACTTTTGTGGTATTGCCATTCTTATAAAGTATGACTGTTGAGAATAAAACAGGAAGAATGGACTAAAATATAATAATTTAATTTTAAAATCATTGTTAGATCCATTACAGATGTGCTACTAAAAAGTAGAATTCAAACAGTAATTATCTGAACGGTTATAATGACTAGTTTTTGTTGCTCCGTATTTTGTGCAAACATATCAAAATACTGACACACGTTTCAAGCGAATGGTACTCGCACTGTTCCCATCCATTTCTAGATATAGAACGATGTCTATGTCAGCGTTGTATACCTATAGGGTGACTTCTGCACACTAATGGGGATTTTTCAGAATGCAAATAAATATAATAAGTACTTATATAATAGTTTTGTAGGTACCTGTCAACGATAGTCCTCAATTTCGCCATAAGTGGCGCAGGTGTTTTTAATTTTTTAGATAATCATTTATATTGGCGCTACGTTTGACTAAATTGAGAGGTATCGTTGGTAGGTCTATTTTATTTTCACACCGTGTGCAGATTAATCGCACTTCAATGATAGAATACCTAGTTTTTATTTCGATGAATGGTCTTTATACAAAGAGTTTCCCTAATACTTTAAATAAGTCTTTATATAATAACATCCGAGCGAAGCCGGATCGGGCCAAATCGGAAAGCAATGTTGTTGATGCCAAGAACACGATAAAATAATAATTTGAAATACCCAGGCCTAAATTGGCCGGAATGTAGATCTTTCTACACATTGTTTAATAGGGCTTTCTTTTATTAAAATGTAATTACGTAGGTTTGTTTCGTATCGTGGTATTTAATCAATTTAGGTAGGTAGGTATACCAGTCCCGGTAAAGTGCAGCCGTTTTAGGTTGAAAATGAAGGAAGTTAGGTAGGTGAAATTGTCAATGTTTTTATAAGGAAGTGAGGTGATGTCCCTGTATAAGTATGGTGCCTACACCTATACTCGATGCGTCTGTATAAAGTTGAAAACTATTTAGAATATATAAGTCGTGTAGGTTCTTGTAATAAAACCCGTTGTCTTGTTTGCAGATTCCAATTTTATGACAGATACGTAATTCGTACTATTCATGAGAATTAATAGGGAATATGCATGCATTTTTTTAATATTTTTAATTCACTTTTTACATTATTATAACACAATAAAAAATATAAATACTCTTGTAAATGTACAAATTGATTTTTAAAATAATATTTAAAACATCGATATAATTTGTCCAGTTTAAACGCCGCCATCTTTCCCGCGCCTGCATGACGTCACAGGCCACGACCTGTGTTTGTTTCCTACAAGTGTTGCAGTTACTTTGTACCGATTTTTGAGTTGTACTAGCTAATCAAACGATGGAGAACACGACTTTTCTCTCTAACACTACTAGCTCAGTACGAATATCGACACCGTTAAAGCAGAAAACATGCCATGTGACGTCACATTTGGATTCCACAGATAATGATGCGTTTCGCAAACTTGAATTTCCCGCGCCTATTTTGCACTTTTTAAATAATATTTTTTATAATTAATAACTAACTAAATAATAAAATAATTGTTTTGGCATAATGGCGGGGTATTAAGGATTCTACGAAAAAAAATCAAGCCAATTTAAACTATATGCATATTCCCTATTGGTTTGAATTTATCTGCCTACTTAAAACCAGATAACCACAACACAAAAACTTAATTCATCTTTAGGGCATTTAGCCCACAACAGTAGTATTACATAGTAATATTGACACTTCGCGCATAAGATATAAAATTAGTAGAAACACGTAAAAACTTTAAATATATAGGTTTATTAAAAGTTTTATACTTGCCATTTTATTTCTTATTTGGCATAATAAATACACTGTTGTATTATGTCAAATAAAAAAATCACAACTCAATCGCAATCAAACAATTAAAATTATAATAGCTAAATAATAGCTTTTCTTATGTCCATTAAAATAACAAACTTCACTTTAATTTAAGTAGCTTTCGTGATGTATCTAAAAAAATTGTGATCTGTAATTAAGACTACGGAGTACGGCCTAACACAACCTTTGAATGTATCTAAGTAGGTACTATTTTCTCACTTTTTTTCTTGAGTAAAGATTCCGATGATTTCCTGAAAGTAGTTACTTAATAGTAGATAATGCAGCTGTATATAGCTTTTAGACAAATATAAATAAGGTCTTAAATAACTCTAGTCTACGGTGCTGCCCGAAACTGATCATAATTATGAGATCGCGATATTTGCACGTTGTCGAGTTCGATAATTACAAATTTAGGTACCTATGTATATTATTTGAACCTTCGTTTTTACCTGGCATGACACAAAATGTTATTGTCTTTGACGCAAATATGACCAGTTACTGATTATGAGTCGACCATTGTAGTTTAAACTTTACACTTACCTACCTACCTACCTACCTACTGTATATTGTATGGATGCCTCAGATGTTTGATATAATTTCACATATTACATTATTTTAACCTCATAATCTTTGATCGTTTAAATTTTATCTGAACAAAATAGGAAGGCATGTCGCGTTTTGGGTTTTGTTTTCAAAGAATGTATGAACAACTTTATTTACGGAAATCCATGAAAAGTTAAACATTTCCAGATTCAATTTTAAATTACTAGATACGAAACAAGAAGGATTCTATATTCGGATATACTTGTAGGTATGTATTTTTTGAAGGAATCGATGGTTATTTTTATATCAAACTAGCAACACATCACCTTAAAATATTATAATTAAGATTATGTAGGGCGTCCATATATTTACAAAAACCAAAATAAACAATTTTTATGTAGGTTTCTAATTTATTGTAGGTACCCATCTTAATAGATATGTTATCTAAGTAGGTACGAGGAATCCAACCGCGCTGTACCCTGAACAACTATTCCAGGCTAAGCGAGCCAAAAGTTGACAGTTTTTAAAGCAAAATCAGGTCAGTTTCAGTGGAGGCGTTTTCACAACACAAAAAAACTTGGCGCTAAAGTTTATTTTGTTAGATAAATGTGAAACGCATATGTCAGTGTCATTTGACAATATTTTCACGTGTCTATCCTTTCTACGTGTCCATCAGAATTTAGTGATAGATTTGAATGTCATTCTGCAAACGTCTCATTACACAATTTTCTTGAAAGAAACAAAAGGAATTGTTCCTACTGCACGTCATGTAAAACTAGTCATTTTCTACACAGGTTATATACTGTGCATTTTCTATGATCACATCACAGTGTTACACTTTTATGTAAGACCAAGCGAGAAATAGTGTATTTATTAATATTACACTTACTATCCCTTACTTTTGTTCTGCGAAATATGAGACCGATATAGTATCGCGTTTTTGCAGACGAACCTAAAGAGAGTTAATTAATATACCTATAATAATTAAAATAGTAACAAAATAATCTTAAGGAAGTGTTAGAGACCACTTGTTTATCAAGGTTAAATGTTTTATCATTTTCAAGTCGTTCTTTGGACCCAAACCCCAAACATAACTTATTCAAATAGAAAACATTATAAAACGTTTTCAAAGTGACAGATACGAGTATGTTAAGTTTAGTGATGGATGGGTAAAAATATATGTATTAATGTCAAGTTATTGACATTGGCGACATTTAAGAAAATGAGAAATAGTTCCTCGTTTGACGGTCTATCTTTCTACGTGACATTGGCGAAATTGTGAGGCTAAACCACAATCGAAGTCATAAATCAAAAGTTGAAGTTGAAGAGAAATAGTCGGCACCTTTGCGGAATTAACAACAACATTTTTGACAGTTATGTTTGCTCTCTGAAAAGTTCTCATTAGTCTTCTCGTGACCATAACGCGCCCAAAATGGTTGGAGTTGATTAAAAATATTTAGGACACGATTATGTCTTGTACGAGTAGTATGTTTTCGATACCTAAGTTATAATCGCGAAAAATAAAAGTCGTGTTAATTTTTCATGCCTAAACATGAGTATTTCATACTCTTTTGTATAGTCTTTTTGGGCACTGTTATTTTACCTTGGCCTTCAATTTCTACCTAACTTTTGATTTGGGTAGATGCAACTATACTTATCATTACCAAGTTATTAGCCAAATCGAATTGTTCACACTTTTTTAACAAATTTTATTGATATGTTGTGTAATGTTACGATAAATATATTGTGTTTACATAAGTGTGTTATAAATACATGATTTTGAGCTTAGATGTTTAAATTATATGATTAGGTATTATGTAATTATTTAGGTGCTTAAGTTTTATTAAATTAAGTATGTCATGAAAATAATGTTAGTTTGACACAAACAGTTTTTTTCACGAGACTTAAATGAGTATGGGATATTATGCTTAGCACTAGGTTTTTTAACATAATTATGCACTAATTGACATTTTTAATATAATTTAGTTCGTTCCTGTTTCCTTACAAATATATATATAGAGTAGGTAGGTACGGCTATATACGCAGAACAACAGTACTTTCTAAGCTGAAGGGTAACCACAGCGACACTACCTATGAAAAGAAATGGCGTTAAACTACCATTCACAAGTTGTTATTTTTTAGTTTCATAATAAAAATGGGCCGTAATTGGCCCTTGCGCCATACTATTATTTCTTTTAGTTATATCAGGTAAAGATACAATTAAATCTGCCAAAAGATTTAATTTTATGAAAATGTTTGTAAATAATTTTATTATTTGAGTGTTCAGTTCACTATAGGTACTTACTTATGTTTTCGTATGTATCACATCTTCATTGTTTATCATCTTAGATACTTCTCTTGTTCCTTTTATTACGTGGGTACTTTGCTCGATAATATTTTATTAAAAGTATTTGATACAAAGTTTGCAGGTTGAATTGGTCCCTTTGTATTCTTCATAATTAGGCAATCAGAATGACAGAGACGAGTGATAAATGGGTAAAGATGTCAAGATTATTGGATTTGACCATTCGATTTATTACTTACCTAATGCACTTTGTGTTTCGAACTACAAATGGTGCCTCATACTTTTGAAATTTTGAATGTAGCAAAAGCAAAACATTGCGAAACGAGTAGGGACCACCTATTCTTTTAATTTTAGCTGTTATGTGCTAGCAGAATACATATCATACCTATTATCACTCATACTGTCATTGTGAAAACACCTCTACCTATATTGAATTAAGAACTCTACTGAACCCTGATTCACAACGCAATCGTATTGATCTCGATACGGAATCAAACCTCTCGGTCTTTTTCTTATCTGTTTAGAAAGACAGAGAAAAGGATCGTTATTCCGAATTTGAATAGTTCGGATTGCGTTCAGATACAGTGCCCATGAATATGTGACAAACCTACATTCTACATTACAAAGATGCGATAAAATACAATTTTTGACACGTAAAAACCTTGTTGGAGTACCTAACGAATAATGAGGCGTTTTCCAAATGCAAATTGACTTGTCAAAAAATTCAAGAGTTCTAAAAATTGCCAAGTGCGGCACCACTGTTGGTATTCGTGGAATTTCTCTAACAAAATAAAATATGGGCGCCACCCATGGTGAAATTGGGAACTGTCTTTGACAGGTCTTTTTGCATCTGGAAAACGCCCCATTATAAGTTTGGTACTTATCCTACGACACGTTACCCGTCTTTGTAAAGAGTGTGAACATTTGCAGTCCGTAAACAAAGTACCTATATCTGTATGTAAACACTATCGTCCCCTATAAAATCACGTAAACGCTACCAAATATACGACAATATGGTGCCTTTTACGCCAACTATAAAACGCCGTTCTGTTATTGGTTAGCGTTTATGTTATGACTAAATTATTCATATTTTGCCTACATAGTCTTTAAATAATAATTTAATGAATCTAATATTTGTAGTGATCAAATTACCCCAAAATAACTCTGTAAAATAGTTAAGGTTTTATACAGATGTTAGTAGTGTGCGTATGTAATGGAATGGTGTGTTAACATGGAAGCAAGGTGGTGAACCTACTGTTAAGTATTCTAATAAAGTACATTACTACTGAATCAGTCTTTTAATTTCATTTTATTAAGTATTACCTGAGAACTTTGATACCTGATTCTGTAATAATAAGTTGCTTTCGAAACTTAGATATTAGCTTACAATAAAAACATTGGCTTTGCGTCGAGTACAGCAACGAGTTAGTTTTTTCTACTCGATCCATTACGGTTTGGACACATTTAGCATACGCACACACAGAACATAACATACTTTATGTTCCCACAGCTACCTGTGAAACATTCGTCATCTGTCAATCCGCACTTGGCCAGCGTAGTGTATGACCTTAATTAACTCCTTATGAGAGGAGGCGCCGAGTCCCAACTTTGGGAACATACAGTGGCTTGCTGGTCGATTACGCTATGCAGCGGAGCATGCTGGTTTTCTCGCGATATTTGCCTTCGCCGTTAAAGTCAATTGTGATGACGAACTGTCAAATAGTTCGATCTTAGGGGTAAGCTCGAATTATTTTTCAGGTATCAGTTGTATGCTAATTAGCGTAAGTAGGTATGTTTGGCTTAGCTGGTAGTTGGGCTAACCCAAAAGTCCATTAGGTAGGTAGTATGGGCACTCTCTCACCGTCAGGTACTATAGTTCAGTCAGATAAAAAAAGTTAGAAGCTACCCGGGTTGGATTTATCAACCATGAGAGGTTAATTTATTTTTGACAGTTCTTGGTATTTACAAAAAAAATACGCCTGAATGCTGATTCACAACGCAGTCGGAACGATTCCGGCACGGAACAACAATCCTTGGTCTCGGACTGGCCTCGTAGCTTAGTGGGTAGTAGCTCTGCCTGCGAAGCCGAGGGTCGTGGGTTCGATTCCCACCCAGTGCAAATATTTGTGAGACGAATGAAAATTATGATTATAGTAGATTATGGCACACAGGAGCGGATCCAGACAGGGCCTGATTAACCCCTAGGGTAATTAGGCTGCAGCCTAGGGCGCGAGGACCGGAAGGGGCGCGCTGAAATTGTGTCTTCGTATGTTCTATTTATTAATCAAGCATCATTGCACCTACTCTACGCATTTTAACTACACCGAGGCAAAAACTGTAACTAAATGCGTTGTGATCTGTAAAAGCTTCGTAGTCCATGATTTTGAGTGTTCAGGGCGAATTGCGGCAACAGCTAACTAGATAAACTTGACTTTGAATAAAGCCAATGGCCAGATGGTATTCCTGCTAGTACCTACTCGTATTGAAGATTTGTGCATCTAAGTTGTCGCCTGTACTAGTGCGCTTGTTTAGACTTTTTTACTCAAAATGGGCAGGAACTAACTAACTTAAGCAGTAACTATAGTCGGGTCATTTTAATAGGTAACATTTGACGTTTGTCAGTTATGTCGTCATGGTGAGGTGACTTGCAGGTCTACTACGAAGTCCGAAATACGAAATATCGGCCGAAGTTATGGACGTTTTATACCACGAAACACAATCGGTCGGTTGATGACACAAAAACTGTCAAATCAGCGTCGGTCGGAATGAACGAAACACCCGATCAGATCAACCGACCGATTGTGTTTCGTGGTATAAAACGTCCATAACTTCGACCGATATATCGTGTATCGGACTTCGTAGTAGACCTGCTGGTTAAAACCTCGATTAAAGTGAATGAATCGATACGGACTTGAAACACCAATATGTGAATTTTAAAAATCATCAGGCAAATCCTTGCCCCGTATTTTTTTTTGTTTTGTAAATTTAAGGAGCAATATAAGACAAGTGCATAATTTAACAAAAAAATGCATTTATTAAGCATTATCTGAACAACAGTTAGTACACAAGTCAGCAAAGAAATGTTCATGGAGGTGTCTTTTAGCACACAGGTGCTCACTAAGACGGGGTTTTGTGAAATTCAACCCCTAAGAGGGTGAAACAAGGGATGGACGGTTGTATAAAGATTCCGTAATTTTCAAAGTTATAAGCATGAAATCTACATAATCGATTTTAATTAAAGTTGGTACACAGATAGACTTAATTCCAAAAAAGGAGATAGGTTACTTTTTATTACGAAAAAAGGGTTGAGATGAGGGATGAAAGTATATGGAAACTCGTAATTTTGAAGACAAACCCATGAAACTTCGTATCTAGACATTTAACGCGAAGCAAATATGTGTTTGTTTTAGCAATTTCGTAAGCTGCACGAGAGCGTGCCCCATGCGATTGTTGCAATCTCACGGCACACGAGGACCTTCACATACTACGCTGACGACACCGACGACGCCATCGGTCGGTTCGTGCGGCGAGCGTGAACTGCATCAGCGAAGACCATCCGAGATTTCAACCTACAGATGGCCATCAGGGACAGAAATGCGGCCACTGTGGTGGCTCTGGGCCGAGAGGAAGCAGCTTAGGCAAAAGGCAATTAGGCAAACACTCGATGTCGATTCGATTACTAGCAGACTCCCAACCGGTAGTGATCGGCTCTACAGACGAGCACTAGAATTAAATTTTAAATGTACCCAACTCCCGCCTATTTTCCTCTTCTTCTCCTTTTCCAAGAATTGTGTAAAAAAGATAATGGTAATGACAAAGATCACGGACCCCGGAGTCTGTGGAGTGGCTATTTTAAATTAAAAAAAAGAAGCAATTACGTAATTTATTATTGTACGGGGATGAAATGGGGGATGAAAGTTTTATGTGAAAGTTCGTTACTGTTGAAGATAAAACCATGAAACTTCGTATCTAGACACTTGACGATCATTTTTTTTAAACTAGATACTTAAAATGCATACTATTTTATAGTATAAATGTGAAAGTAACTCTGCCTGTCTGTTAAGTTTTAACGCCTAAACCACTGAACAGATTTTTATGAAATTGTAGGTACAAAAATGTTTTAATATTAGTAAAAGTAAATTTGTATGGGTGTAAAACTGTTCAAGTAAATATGTACTCCCTCAGTTACCTTAATATCTAATTTACCCGGCGAAGTCGCGGGTAAAAGCTAGTAGTTGATAAAAGAATAATAAATATAATTATGTTTTATTATAGTCACAACGTGGTCATTAATTTATGGTGATATTTATTTACAAGTATTCATTGCATTCAACTCAACTTATCAGCTTACGATTATACAGTAACATCCTTAGTGATTAAAAACAAAAAAGGTTAACTGACACAACATTGGAGCGACGTGCAGTTCTTTAGATCAGAAATTGTTTATTATGTTTAGAATATTACATTTATAAACTATTTTTTACAAAAAATTAAACCGACTTCAACACCACAAATAGGCACTCAAAAGCGAAAAATAATTTAATATAGGTAATTATTATAACCTCTACTCACTCATCCATATGAAGTCGGTGCCAGGCTAGTTAAAAGTTAGTAGATATACTATGTACGAGGTGGTAAGTAAGTAGGCATAGGTAAGTAGTATCTATGTACTACCTGTTAGATTTGGCTGGCACCGACTTCATATAGATGAGTGAGTAGAGGTTATAATAATTACCTATATTAAATTATTTTTCGCTTTTGAGTGCCTATTTGTGGTGTTGAAGTCGGTTTAATTTTTTGTAAAAAATATTTTATTTTACCCTTTTTAGTGCTAAACAAGTTTTCACTAATGCATTTACACGATTTCGTGTTGAGATCTCAATACATGAATTAAACCCAAACACTGGGTAGTTCCTGTAAACCGTACACTAGTACCTAAACAAAAACAAAAATCCAGGGGAGGGTCATGGGGGTCAAACATAATGTAGGTAATTATGTATTCAAGCTACTGGACTGGAACGGATATGGCATTAATATCAACGGCAAATGCATCACTCACCTTCGGTTTGCCGACGACACGATATAGTCAGTCGACGACGTAGTCAGTAAAAAGTCACAGTTTGATTATAGGTACCTAGGTAGGTGTCATTACTTAAGTCCTCTAACCGCAATTTCCTATTGTTTCATATTTTATACTATTTGTTTCCAAAGCTGGTTGGTACCTAGTACCTATTTGTACTAATAGGCTATTACAACTACTACTATTAACTTTTGAAATAGGTACCTACCTAAATCTTATTTTTTTGTAAGCACAGCGATGATCACAGTGACCGACAAGATTACTACGATTAGAAGAGATTACTACGAGTAAACGACTAAACGTATTGTTGTGAAGGTACTACTTACCTACTAAGCCAATGATTTATTTTAAGTTGATATACTAATTACTACTTACCTAGTAAGTAAGTACGTTTCTATTAGATATTTAATTTAAGTAGGTACTAAGCCCAAAAAAAAAAAAGAGATAGATGTCAAATCTTAAATAAATCCCAATCCTCAGAGATAACAAAGCATGGAAGGAACAATTCGTTGCTGTCATGTTACTGCAAACGTGCAATCAGTGTAGCCAGTCGTGTGAAATTCATAATAAAACGTGCAAATATTTTTGAACTGAAAACTTTTTTGACGCACCACACAGATTTTTCGTGGGCTTTGAATGAAACTCATCGTCACGCTCGTAAATGAAAGACATCTTCAGATGAACTCGAGGCTCGGGGCGCATTTTTAGATGGCCATTCTGAGAAGACTAATCTAGATGGCCATGCTTGGAAGACTTATCTAGACGGCCATGGTTTGAAGATTTACTCCAGGCTCCAGGCTAGCATCGCCCTTCGGTTTTAGCCGCGTAGTTTCTAAAACTAGCTATCATAGGCTAAGATAGAAGTTTTCACTTCTGTCGGCAGTCCCTATGACAGGCTATTTTTTCTAACTGAAAACTTCTCTACTTACTTCTTTATTTTAGACTATGAGCTGTTTTATTTTGTAATTTCTATATTATCATTATCATGTAACGTGAACGTAAGCTGTGAAATACAAAGCTAAGTACGATGCGGTGTAGTCTAAAATTAAATTATTTGCGTGAATAAGTTGTTATAAAAAATAGACACGCTGTGAAAGAATCCAACTACATCCAGTGGTCCGTATAATATCTTAGAACAACCAGAACACAGAACCCATTATGGTTCTGCTTTTGCAAGTTTTTCAAAAAGTACGTTGCAATGTAATAGAATCCTGGGTAAACAATTTATATAAAATGTCTTACTACGCTGTAGCCAAAGGTCGCTCCGTCGGAATTTTCTCGACTTGGGCTGAATGTGAGACACAGGTTAAAGGATTTTCCGGCGCGAAGTATAAGAAGTTTGGAACAGAAGAAAGTGCACGAGAATTTATTTCCAACTTTTCTGGGACTAGCTTCAGCAATTCTTCTAATAACATTCCTGCCTCTAAAAATAATACCAACCCAAACACGTCAAATCTCAACTTAAAGAGGAACTACTCGACATCAACTGCAAACTATCAAAGAGGTGGCAAATCAAAATTTTCAAATCCTAGAAAGTCAGGAAATCAAGATGACTCTAGCGGCGACGGTTGGGAATCAAATGATGACCTTGATATGATTCTCAACAAGCAAATGGACGATATAGAAAAAAGAGTGAAAACTTTTGGTAAAGGCGTTGATAAAATAATGAAAAGTTCTGGTAGAAGTACTATATTAATTGAGCCTCCTCAGCCTAAAAAAAGTAAGCAATCGAACGATGAATTTGAAATAGATAGTGAAGGCTATGTTCAGGTGTACACAGATGGAGCATGCTCGGCCAATGGCCGGAGTGGGGCTCGAGCTGGCATAGGTGTCTACTGGGGGGAAGGTCATTCTCACAATGTCAGTGAACCAGTCTCTGGCCGAGCTACCAACAACTGCGGAGAGATTCAAGCTTCAACTCGGGCGATACAGCAGGCATTAAAGAGTGGTGTTAAGAAACTTACCATCAACACAGACTCCAAGTTTGTCATCAACTCGGTGACCAAGTGGATTCCAGGTACTTGATTTAGTCTAACACACTAAGAGAATGTCAGAGGTGTTTCCACACTCCTATAATCTGAGAACCTTTAACGAAAGAGTGAATTAGTATTTTCTGGGCAAGCGTCTTGTACTTTAGACCTTGGTATCATGTGTTACTTGGTAAGGCCAGGTGTAACTAAACCCCATTTAGTGTAATTAAAAGGTACTTCTTTTTTGGACAGTATTTTGTCATGCTTCCAGTGTTTTATAACCACTAACAGTCATGATTTGAGTTACCTACCTAAAAAAGAAAGTTTTCTTTTCCTAAAAATAAATTTTGGGTTTTTGAATAAAATCGTCTCATTACCATGATAAACACCTCCATGGTTGGCATCATGGTTAAAAGGAAAGAAAAAAAGATGTGTTGTCATGAGGCATCAGGTAGGAATGCAGTTCCTTCGGATAATATAGAAGCAAGCTTTTAATATTATAGTCTTCAAAATATAAAAGGCCTGTTTGAAAGAAATTCTATGTTACGAGTATTCCCCATTATATTATTTAGTGCCAAATTTTTTCTAAGGTCATTCTCTAATATAAATATATTTATGAGAATATAAATCAGAATGTTCAATAACTATAAATAATATTAGTGGACTGACCTAGTGGCTTAGTTGGTAGTAGCTCTGCCTGCGAAGGCGAGGGTCGTGGGTTCGATCCCCACCCAGTGCAAATATTTGTGTGATGAATTCAAATGTTTGCACTGTGTCTGGGTGTTTCTATGTATAATAAGTATGTATTTAAATTATAACTATATAAGTATTATATCAGCTAGCTGGCCGCCATAGTACAAGCATTGCTTAGTTTGGGGTCAGATGGTGTTGTGTGTGAATTGTCCACCAATATTTATTTATTATTTATTAGCATGATTTCATAGTATTAAGAACTATTGGCTTTGACTATTCCAGGGTGGAAAAGAAAAGGGTGGAAGCTGGCATCTGGTGAGCCTGTCAAAAATGAAATAGATTTCAAAGAACTGGACGGAGTTATGAACAAATTAGACATCAAGTGGAACTATGTTGAAGCACACAAAGGAATCCATGGCAATGAGAGGGCTGATCAACTGGCTAAAGCTGGTGCAGCTATGTATGGCAAACGATAGAAATATTTTTTTTATTCTCAGAAAATAAGGGTTATTTGTTAATCAAACAGAAGAAAGTAATCCTGTGAGTTTGTTTTCCGTCACAATTTCCATTGAATAGTAATAAAATTTCTTCTCTAAAACACTACAACATTATATGGAAATTTTGTACATGATTGAAAGGATTACATTATCTAGGTTTCATGGCTCTGTCAAATGAAGTGAGTCTATTTACTGAGCTGAAAGTTGTGGGTTTAATTCCCACTCAGGGCAAACATTAGTATGATGTATTTATTATGTAGATGTTTGTTCAGTGGCTGTGTTTCTGTATAAGCCTGCTGTTCAAATTATGTATAAAAAAAATTATTTGCTTACAAAGTATAATAGGCACCGTTGTATGAAAGTGTTGTCCAATATTTATTTTATTTTTCTTACTTGTTATCATGATCTATTTTCACTGTAGTAACAAATTAGAAGTAGTTTAAAATTTCATTCATTTTAATGAGTCCAAAGTTTGATAGAGAATTTCAATTTTTTTTGTAATTTCATGGTTGGCTCCTTAGTGAAAATTGATCATAATGAAATAAAAAATATTAATAAAAATTGATCATAAATTGATCACAAGTCTCCTTCAACTTAGTAGAGCTGTTGTGCTGTTAATTTTGATATTTGATACTGTATTGATATTTGAAATGTAATGTAATGAAAAGTGATGCTGGTCAGCTAAATTAAATTAGCAGCTAAAAAATTATTTTAGTATTAAAATTAATGTGGTTGTTACACAGATTTAATTGGATAACGGGACACTCATGTATATACGGTTGGTCAATCACTGTCCTTGAAAAAGGCCGCCGGACGCGGCCGAAACTCGAGCCGGATTGACCGACCGTATATACGTGAGTGTCCCATTATCCAATTAATATAAAAAATATTGTTAACTAAAGTTAACAATAATTTTACATTTTGGTTTGTAAGAGTTAGACGATTTTATCTATACTATCCATTTTACAGAGAAGCTATGGAAATAATTAAAATTGTCTAATTAAAGTGGCAGCTATGTAATGAGACATTTACAGAATTACATAATGGCTCAAATATTTTGTGTAGTAAGCACATCAAACTTATCTTAAGATTTTTTTCCAGTGACAGGTTTACACTCAACAGCAATCTCACCTGACGTTCTGCGACAATGCGGTCTACGACTGAGCGTGCTTACCTTGAGAAAACCGATTCACTGTATACTAGAAGACACCAAGCCTGTAACCATCGGGATAAAACCACTCTTCCAATCATATTAATCTGGTGGGTAGTTACCAGCCTCTGCCAAAATCTACCTACCACCCATAGTTTGCCACCTGATTAGCACCATCGAGGGACCATGTGGAGGGTTTCAATATAAGGGTAATTCCTATATATAGAGGTTACTTATGGCACAATAGCGAACTATTTGTGACGTTGTTTTTTCATTCTGTAAACGCCTTATTATTAGGTATAATTTTGCGTGTTGTGTTCGATTCGACGAACCCAACCCGACTTCGTTTTGGTGATCGATTTATGAACAAACAATTTTTTTTTGTCGATACGTTCATCTGCGTATTTCATAGCGCGATATAATGATGCATTTGATGTTATTAAATGAGAAAAAAAGCTAAACACAAGCCTGTTAAAAATGTGATGTTATCTAAATTTTTTTGTGTTAAATACATTCAGATCAACATGAAATTTCTATTCAGATCAATGTAAAATTTCTGAATGTATGTTTGTAATTATTTGGTTGTTAGTCTTTAAAAAAGAAATTTGTTTTGACAGACTGAAATATTTTATTTTCCCAAAAGGTGGTAATGTTGTAGATTTGAATCCTGCTTACGTCTACATTTGTCGTCGTATGGATTTTTTTTTTTTAAATAAAGAGTGACGAAACGATCCGGACATGTGCCTGATGGTAAGCAACATGCCTGACACATAACAGCACAGTGACACGCAGCTATTGGAACATGAAGAGTCCAAATTATTATCTAGCACTGCACTGCGCTCGTCACCCAGAGATCTAAGATCTTATATCTCTAAGCCCTGTAATTTTTCTGGAAACATTGCCCTTCAAACCGGAACACAGTAATGTTTGCACATTACTGCTTGGCGGTAGAATAACTGGCAAAGGTGTGGTACTTCCCCCTACATTTATCTCTAGTTACATCGCGACGACATAACTTTTTTTTGAAGACAAATGTTTCCTAGATCCTTTCATCTACATAGGTCTTCTGGTGTATCATAGATATAATCCACCATAAATTTTGTTCACAGGCCTGTAATCTAAGAGGTCTATGTAGCAAAACCTACAAACCACTTATCCAAAAACCTCGACCTATGAATGTAAAAAAAAAATTGAATTAATAAAATGATTTTGTTATTTATTTTATTACAAGCAGTTTTTGGTAGAGAAATGCATGGATTATATACATGTTAACAAGGTCAACAGATCAGGTATACTCAGCTGAAAGGGGCACCTTAATGAACAACTTTTACTGTAAAACCAAACCCAAAAGTAAAAAAAATGCTAATCCATAAAAAACATTGTTAGATGACAAAATGTATCAAATAATACTAAATAATTACGGGATATTTACCGTACTTTAAATATTACCGTGGATAATTGATAATATTGTAATTAACAACTATGTTAGCTTAAAGCAGCGGTCAGCAACAGGCGAATAGGAGAGGTTAAACCTCTGACTCAATAGAGTTACTAATTTGAGACTAAAATAATAAAAAGGCAGCACATAATAGTCATGATCAGTAGTTATTTTCTGGCTTGTTAAAAAAATCCCGCGGTATTCAGACCCCACCTAAAACCCTCCAGGCCACGTGGTTCGACAGCGTAGTTCGATCAATCGGACCACGTGAACTACTAATTCTTGGGACCTCGTGGTTCGTCTCCATTGTCGAACCACTATGACAAGTTCATCTGGTTCGATTCATCGAAGTACACTCACAGGCACAATTAACTCGTACTAAGAAAACTTGGGATTAAGTATGTATTTTTGGTTTTGAAGACGGTTTAATTTTTTGTACAAAAAGAGTTTATTAATGTTAGTTACAGTATATAAAGTTATAATGTCCTTGGAAACATTACGAAGTAAAGTAAAAATGTAACATGGTTAAATGAAGATTAAAATATGCTTATTGTGTTGTTGTATTTATCTAAGTTTAGCAATTTTAAAAGGGTTGACTAAGTTCGATTAACCAAACCTATTGAAAAAAGTCCACATAGTCAGATAAATCGAACTATCAGGAGTCTTAAAAAGACATGGTTCTATTGATCGAACCAGCTGGAATAAAAAGTTCACGTGGTTCGATTGATCGAACTATCAGGAATCTCAAAAGCACATGGTTCGACCGATCGAACCAAGAGGAAAAAAAAGTTCACGTGGTCCGATTGATCGAACTACGGAGTCGAACCACGTGGCCTGGAGGCCTAAAACTACTTGCCAACCCCTGATTTAAAGCAATGTATGCCCGATTGATCGAACTACGCAGTCGAACCACGTGGCCTGGAGGCCTAAAACTACTTGCTAACCCCTGATTTAAAGCAATGTATAATGTATCACAAGTTGTTTTATTTTTCGAGATGTCACTGTAAAAGTTGATCATAAGGATTAGAGAAACACTACGCTTTCGGCGTACTTACTACTGGCACGTCCGTCGAACGTCCCTTTTTATACACCAAAGACTGCAATCAAAAATTAAGTGTTAAAAATTATCTATGAGAGACTGAAATAAAAACATTGTGAAATAATTTTGACTTCTTTATTGAAACCAACATTTTTGTATCTTACATACTAAGGTTTATAATAAGCTAAAATATTTACAATACAGTACGACATGTGACTACCATTCTGCCATACCAACATTCCACAAGGGTACATGCTAATTTTTGCCAAGAAGCAGATCAATATATTTTACACTTGCCTAATTTTAATCTGCCACTATCTGATGCCAAAGCCAAGATATCATTTGAAAACTTAACAAGTATTTATTTAATGAAATGAGAATTACATTAGTGTTGTTTTTTTATTACTTATAATGTACAAGACTGTATTCCCAATGACCAATAATAGTTAAACCATATGTTTCCCAGTATTAAATAGTACAATCTAGATATCATGAACCATCAAACTGGGTGGTAAAAACCTACTTGATGGCCAGTTCCTATTGTAACTTTGTAGCACATTTATCACGTTGTTTAAAGATATGTGTATGAATGAAGACATCAAGCAGTGGCTAGAGATAAAAATGAATAATATAGGTTGAGTGGGATCTTATGGGAGAGGCATTTATGTCCAGCAGTGGACTAGGATAGGCTGATGATAAGTTTCTACGATTCTACTCTAGCGTAGGTCAAGGTTGTTTGCATTTGACATATTAGTCATCATGATCAAACAAAACACAACAACTAACAAAAACAGCAGAATACTTGAAAATATTACTTTGCAATTATTCCTATTAATACAAGGGTTTGCAGTCAGTATAAAACTAGATATGATATCACTGGCTCTAGCATCTTACATAACGGTATCTAAATTGAATACAACTCATTCAATAATGCATTTATTATAATTATATTTTTTCTTTACTTTTGTAGTTTTTTAGGCTGTATAAATCGCTCAAAATTTTGTTCTTTATGACCCTGGAGATTAGGGTGAGCGGCTGTGCAGTTCTTTTTAGACATCAGAAACGTGAAGTTACACGTAAAATACCGCGGGTCTTAGTGCTGCTTCGTCTATTTATTAAGGGTACTAAGTTCAGCAGGTCTACTACGAAGTCCGATAAACGATATATCGGCTGTATATATATATGATGACGCAAAAACTGTCAAGTCAGTGTCGGTCGGGATGAACGAAACGCCCGATCAGCTCAACCGACCGATTGTGTTTCGTGGTATAAAACATCCATAACTTCGTTTACGTATCATGTAAATTATGCATGTTTTAGCATTACTTTCTTTATCACGCGAGCGCACATACAACCTACTTTCTTAATTATTAATATTCTGAGACATGTTTTTAAATATAACGCTTTTCTTGTAAAACCCATAATTTACAAATAAGTTTAAAATTACCAGTGTACCACTTTCAATCCACAATTTACAATATGAAAACGAATTTGTAGCATGTTTACAATGAAAATTTAATCTAAACGTTATCATTATTTTGTCAATAATTTCTTTCACAATAATATCTCTAAATATTGAGAAGTTCGGCAAAAATACAAGAATTATACGGGCTACATCTTAATCTTACAAATAGCAGTCTTAAATTCTAAATTAATGAGTTACATAATAATTTATGTACGATACATGTTTACACATTGCGTTTCGGCAAACGTTAATAGAGCCTTGATAATTCGAACTTAAAAAACCTGTTCGGAGTCTACTTTGATTAAAAATAATAATAATTATGAATTACATAATAAGATCGCAGTACAGTACATACGTACAATACAGCTAATTCGTAAACTTGTCTTGTTTAGTCTGGCGAGTTCTAATTAACCACAAAACCCTTTATTGATATGCTTAACTAGTAACTATAGATAAAAAGAATGTAGTGACGGCCGGTGAAGAGAGGTTTCTTCGCGGCATTGTGGATTACATTCGACGTTCGGATTATCAGGGTTTGTTTTATCGGGACTTCATTGCAAATTAAATAAGATACATAATTACTAAAATAGCCTATATGATACATGCGTTGGGTAACATCGGATTTAAAAAAAAAACTACCGAATGGTTGAACCCTTGTGAAACAGGCCGTGTCCATGATAAAGGGACAATAAAAAAACGACGCAAATAAAATTACCCATCTCTTCAGATACCAAAAAAATAATTTCGACTCCACAATGCGTGATTTCACTAAAATTAGGTACCTTAATTTTGTTCTATCATTATTAAAATATGATACTAAATATACGTGTTTTAAGCGAGACATAGGATATTTTACCAAAATGAACACTATTAGGAGATATTTACAAAATATATTCTTATTAGGCCTTTAATGGACCTACGGGATTTTCGGCCCAGGATTTGATGTAAGGCCTTTAGCTGTAAAAGGGGACTATCCAGCCGTCGGACTGACCGACCGAACTGCAGACTTAGTAGATTCTGCCGACATTTACCACGTAAACATAATAAGTTACCTGTACAGTATAGTTACAGTAGAACCTCGAAAGTCCAAGGGAAACAAAAAATATTTTAAGTTATAGAGGTTTTGAGTTATCAAGGGGTTTGGTTTTGGGCTCTGATGGGAAGGGAACATATTATTTTTTGAAGTTATAGAGGTTTTTACGTTACCGAGGTTCGAGTTATCGAGGTTCTACTGTAATATGTCCGACATGAAATACACATGCAATTTCTACATAGTAGAAACAGGTAGGTATATTCGCATTCTAGAAAGTTCTTTAAGAAGTGTAGAGCAAGTACATTACTTTTACCCTTCAACTCTCGATTCGTGTCAACATTTCGTATTTTTTAAGTGAAAACTTCTTTAGGAGCGTTAGGGATTGTTTTGAGATGGGGCAAAAATCATGAGTCATCTGTAATAATTATGCAAATTAGCTTTAGAAAAAAGCCCTAATTCGCAAGGAACTTGACCCGCTGCTCATAATTGTGGCATCGTTTACTTAAGGAACTGGGTTATTGAAAAAAATCACCCGTTGCATATGATTCGCCGCATCCAACGTTAGATATTCTATGTTTTTTTTTGTTCGCTTTCAGATAATTATGCTCCTTAACGCTCCTTTTCGCTTACCACAGATGCTCTGAGTGGCTTAGCATTGTATTAATCCGATATTAGCGTATGTATACAAGTATGCCACCGTAAGAACCGTCACTTTATAATTTAACGATGTTAGAATATAAACCAACTACCTATCATAGGTTAATAATCTAACGCGTTTTATTATAAAAAGACGGTTTTTGCAGTTTAACGGTAACATATTTTTTTTTATAACTTCAGACTGACGAGACGAGCAAGATGCGCGTCACATATAATAGGACTGTGCCACGGAACTATTACAACATGTAAAGCGAAGTAGAGTAAGGGGCAACCCTTACTATTTTCGAGCGAGTGAGTCGAAAAACATACTTGATATTAAATATTTATTCTATCACAATTGACACGTGTTACAACTACGGATGCGTCAAGCTTATTATCGACATCACGCAACGAACACATTAGGTAAACGACAGATAATATACATTACTAGCAATCCGTTCAAGTTTAGCTTTGATTATGCCAATTAACAAATTATTTCCAATAAAAATAATATTGCTACTACTAATTGAGCTATAAACTATCCTATCGCTCCAGTTTGATCAAACGGCACACAGTGTGCAATATTTTAAAAACTCGATTCAATAGTTTAATAGTTCACCGCGGTCAAAGGACACGAAATTTTTGTACTTTAAGATAACGTATCTCATACGTAACGTATCACATTCTTAACAATGTATCATCAAAATTGATTCAGCCGCTTCAAAGGTTAGCTTTAGGTGTTAGGTGCGGCAGGAATTTTAGACGCATAATGGTGGGGACCATTATGCGTCTAAATGATTAAGTTGGGCGTTTTTTAAACGTTTAATTGAATGGATATTTGTTGTACTGAGATAAACACTTACAATGCCCCTTGAAATGAGGCGAAGCGTACTGAAGCTCAGGTCCCATTTTTTATCGCTCTTAATCAATACTAATACTAGTTCCCAGACGAACGAATATATTTTATTGCTTCTTCATTGGTCGAAAATAGGTGATCGAGATTATTCTTAGCTATAACTAGCAGCTCTTCCCGGCTTCGCTCGGATATCGTCATACAACGACGATTAATCGAAACATCCTATCTCTCACATTAGACCAAATTACACATAAATGCTTACTTTCGTGAATTTCGGCGGCTTTGATGAAGTGTTCACTGAACATCATGAATTTTTATTTATTAACAATTGCGTCATAAAAATTTCAAATATTCAACTTAAATGTCATTATTACCAGGATGTTGTTATTTAATTACATTTATTAAATTATATGGGTTATCTTTTCACCTCGACATACGAAGTAACACAGAATGCAAAGTCTAATGTGCAACATTATTTTGTCTTTATTTAGTTCCCAGATTTTAGGAGTGTGGAAACACTGCTGGCAGAACGTTCCACATTTCCACTGTTCGGACTATGAAAGAGCTTTTAAAGCGCTAATTTTGTTTGAGTATGTTTATTTTTGTATTATGTAATACATTTTTTGATGTTATATAAAGTAGATTCCGTTGTTGTTTGTACTCGTATTTATCATATCTTTTGCACGTCAAAAGGCGTATGGTGTACTCTTTTTCGTAACCATTCCATCTATCAATGTACCCAGGCTACACAAAGCTACCTTCACTTTACGCTTTGCAAAGAAATGGTACATCTGTCACGACCAAACAGTCTACATATACTACATATAGTTAGAACACACGCTTTACACCCAAAGCACGGGTTTAATCGCTCTTGTGGCAGTGTCATACTTTTGTCGCGTCACATCACAATGTCACCATAGCTTACATATACCTCATCTGCTTATGATTGGTACAAAGGAACCGTGCGAAACCCCCTGATCTATTTACTTCTTTATCTAATGTCATGACAATATAGAGCGCCTAGCTGAATTCACAGACTTTGCCCTGTCTGAATGTATTGTCTTATATGCACAACGTACTTTTTTATCCGAAGAGTAAGAACCATCTTCGAAGTATAAGAATTAGAAAACTTCAAAAAGAAAATAAAGTTACAGTCATTCTCAAAACATGATCCAAGGGAAATAGGGATTTATTTTTATATTTATTGATTACTAGCTGCGCCGCGCGGCTCAACACCCACTATCTTTAACGGGATAAAAAGTAGCGCGCTAATTCAGATAATGCATCTGTTGCTACGTCTTTATTTCATTCAAATCTGTTAAGCCGTTACAGATACGTGGGAACAAACATACAAACACCAACTTTCGTCTTTATAATATTAGTGAAATTCTAATATTATAAATGCTAAAGTAACTTTGTCTGGCTGTACGTTACGCTTTCACGCATAAACTGCTGAACTGATGGAATTGACATTTGGTAGAGAAAACCGTCCACACGAGTCCTAAAATCAAAAATTACGTAAAAGTAGTGGGGCGGACCACATCGCACATACAAATGACCAATCATATGGTGCGATGTAGGATATGATTGGTGATTTATGGTTCGATGTAGGCTCCGCTCCACTACTTTTACGTCATTTCCTCTGATTTTAGGACTCGTGTGTGGACGCTTTTAGTTGTAATTTGATCCCTAATTTTGTGTGGAAGTCTCGTTTTAAGATAGAAGATTGACACTTATTAGACTTTTGATTACATTTAATCATCTATGACCACAGATTTCTAAACAGATGAAACCTTCGTGAACGACACTGTGAGGCCAGTAATTAGTTATGTATGCGTGACAGCTCTCACCGACGTTGTCAAATTACTCACGTTGGTGTGCGTGTAATGTTCCCAGTCTTAAGAAAAAAATCCCACTATTGTTGTCTTAAGCTTTGGAAATTTTCACGTATAATAAACACATAAAACATTATTTTCAAATAATTTATTATTACACCGATATTATATAACGCAAGGATTTCTTGTTAATAACAAGAAATCTTATTTCTGTTTGATGAAGTTAAGAATTTGGATTTTACATGCAACCAAAAATCAACTTGAATCGCAAATATTAATTAGTATGATTTGCTCCCTTAGATAGTTTAAACAAAAACCAAAACAACCATCTTTACCACCAAAACTAGTTTTGATAAAATGCATATGGGCTACCTTTTTATAGGGCCAAACAACAAACAAAAAAAAAAACAAATAATCGTTTAAACGATTCACTAATGCTTCACTTTTTTTACAAAACCTCACTTTAAACCAAGTAATCGTATAATATTCAAAAACTGCCACTATCAAATGATAATATTCTGAGACCTACTGCTGGCATTATATAACATTCTATTCTACTCGTATAATATTATTATAATGTAAGTGTATTATGTATTTTTGAAAACTCCACAGAACATACAAGTATTAAAAACTCGCTTCATAACTACAGTTTTCATCAACACTATTAGTAATTTTACTAACACTAGTAACGGCGTGGATCACTGCTAGGGATCAATTCACATTATATATAAAAACATAGTAAAAATAGGTCTTAAAATTGAATAATACTACCTACAAAACAAAATTATAATCTATATTTTACCTTCACTTCAGGAAAACTATTTCAGTTTGCTATAGCCACACGTGTTCCTATTTGTTACCATAGTGAAATCGCCTAAATAACATAATAGCAGTAAAAATATTCAAACTTACCTATGAAATGATATTCCTCCTTCCTTTTTTTGTTTTTGGGAACTATGTTTGCAATGTTTGAATACACAAGACGGCATTATTTAAAACAAAACATAAAATCACACAGGATGAACACGTATGGACAGGCCCGTACAAGATAAAATTTGTGTCGTACTGACAGGAGTTTGTATTTGCTTTGGCCTCATATTACTAAAATAAAACCTTTTAAACTCCATAGTACACAGAAGTATTAAAAACTTGTTTCATAACTATAGTTTTCATCAACTCTATTAGTATTTTTATTAACCCTAGTAACGGCGAGGATTTGTTCTTGGCATCGATTCACATTAAATTAGAAAAATTACGCTTGTAAAAATAGGGCTTAAAATTGAATTATACAATGTTCATCA
This sequence comes from Ectropis grisescens, assembly GCA_017562165.1. Lineage (NCBI taxonomy): Eukaryota > Metazoa > Arthropoda > Insecta > Lepidoptera > Geometridae > Ectropis > Ectropis grisescens. The sequence goes on along the minus strand of CM029781.1, from coordinate 22,626,788 downwards.
ATAATTTGGTCTACGAGTATCTTCAAAACAAAATTAGAATCTATATTTTACCTTAAATTCAGGGAAAATAATTTCAATTTAGTATAGCAACACTGCCCTATTTTCGTTGAGGTGTTGTGTTTCTATTCATCAATCGAAATAAAATCGTCTAAATTATATAAATATCAGTAAAAAATATTCTAACTTTCCTATGAAATTTCCTTTTTTTATTTTTGGGAACAATGTTTGCAATGTTTGATGACACAAGACGGCATAATCTTAAACAAAACATAAAACACACGGGACTCCTGCAGACGAGACGGAAGTCAGTTTCGTACTGACTGGGTTTGTATTTGCTTTGGCGTTTGATATTTGCTTTCCGGACCTAAGGATCTGTGTTCCGAACGTTCCATCTGCCTTTTGTTTTAGAAATCTGTGTCTATGACATTCAAAGTTTGTGAACACTTCACCCTTAAGACACTTTGCAAACGGCGGCTGCGTGGTTTTTTGCCCTCTATGGTGCGTAGGTAGTATAAAACTCCCTTTGAGCTATCGTATGCAATGAAATTGGCAAGCCCAGCCCACCTCTCTGTTTGCAAAGCGCCTAAGAGGGCAAAATCCCTACCAACAGCAGGTAAGCAGCGGTTTATACCGCTGGGCGCAGCTAGAACAGTGCCACCAACTTATCCGTCGAACGGCTAAAAGCGGAACTACTGACGCCCATAGAGAACGGACACAGGAGTAGTCTAATTTTCTAATAGGTGGTAGCGCTTTTCGATCGTGGCACCATCGCTATGTCGCAGCCAACTAGCTTAATAAGCCGAACATCCTAGCCTATTTACTAAACAGCGCCGTTTAACCAGCAGCCTGAATGATAATTCAGCCATTTCATCAAACTTAACAGCTGAGTAAATAACTTGGATCGTTGACATTTTGGCATTGTTGCCTAGCTTGTTCTTGAGACAAACGCAAAAAAAATGTGTACAACATTGTTTAATAATTCAACTGACGAAGTAATTCGTTTATTAAGTCACGTAGTCGTCTGATTAACCGATTCATTGCTGCGTACATTTTGAAAACTTAACACAACAGGTGATTTAAATGGATAGAAAATAGTGATAGTTTGGTTTGGGCAGACCTTAATATAAGTTATTTTCAGGGAGTTATAATCGATTTAAAATGGCATGGCTCTCGTATTATGAGCCACAAGTATAAAAAAAAATTGGCAGTCATAGGAACTGCCGATGGAAGTGAAAACATGTAACTCAGAATTTGATAGCCTACTTTTGAAACTACGCGAGTGAAACTGGAGGGCGTGGCCCTAGCATTTCTAGATGGCAAATGGGAACTGTTGACGCATTTCTAGATGGCTAATGGCCATGGTCCCGAGTTTACCGGAAGATTTCTTATCATTCCCGAGCGTGACGCTAGAACTCAATTCACAGCCCACGAAAAATAAGTTGTGGTGCACCAAAAAAAATTCACTTCAAAAAAATGATGTCGTGCCATCAGCACAGAATCGGTTAAGGTAGTTGACTGCGACAGCTACATTTTACAGATAAGTTTGCACTGTGAAGTAACATTAGTGAAGGAGAGTAAGTCCATCTTATTTAGAGGTCTTTAAACGTATCTTGTTTAAAAGTTTACGCGTAGTGAAGAGAACCGTCGGCCGAGCGGCCGGCGGCCGAGCTCACGTGAAGTACTGGATGGAGTTGGGACGGCGCCCCTGCGCGGGCGCGATCACCGACGCGTTGTTCCCCGACCCCACAATGAGGTACCCCCCGGACGTCACCACCTTCTTCGCGGCGTCATCTGGGAAACCCTGGAAAGCAGAAAGGACTCTTTAAGTTTTAAATAAATAGGAATATAATATGTACTTTTTGTTGGTGAACTCCCGCCTTCTTTTATTATTTTAATTCTGTTCCATACCACGGTTGCCTGTGATCGATAATGTCGCCAATTGTTTCAAAATTTTTAGGTTATGTTTTCTTTTTTGAAGTTTTCATTTAACCCAGTGCAATAAAGAGTTTATCTAAATACACGGATAACTCACGTTTGATATAGTCGGCCTAGTCCGACTCATGTTTCGATCGCGTCCGGCGATCTCTATCAGTTTTCAGCTGGTTAATAATTTAGTAACTTCACTCTTATTGATTAGTCTAATTTGACTGGACTACTGTTTGTTAAGTACAAGCCAGATGTTTTATATAAAGTTGTTCGGCGTGTAAGTTGTGTCAGTGAATGGGTACCTGTTTGTTGAGTAGAAGCGACGGCACCTGTGACTGGCCGGTGCCAGGTTTGTACGTACCGACGCACTTCATCGTCTGATTGCCGCTGTTGTCTTCCACCATGCTCACTGGAAACACGTAACTAGAATTATTTTACATACAGACTAGCTGACTTTAGCTGTTTTAACCTGTTTAATCTAATGTAAAGTTGTTTTTTTTTTAATTGATTTTTTCGCGGAAACCTAATTATTTTAGTCAGTTATGAGTAGCCATGCTATGCCTCAGAACGTCAGCAATCTGGTAGTGAAAGTCTCATCATAATTGGTCCAGCCGTTTCGGAGATTAGCCGGAACAAACATAAAGACCGACAAAATTAAGTATGAGTGCAGTGCTTCCATAGACGCACCGGTAGCATACCGAGAACTCCAATAAATTATCGACTGACAATTTCGAGAAACAAAAAAAACCTGAGTATAATAATAAAACGTACTTATGATGGAGGTCTTCTGGTGTTGCGGGTCTTGCGGCGAGAACACCCGGGCGATCTTCCCGCCCACGGTGAGCGACGACGTCGGCGGTACGCTCTTCTGTAGCGTCTGTGAAACACATCATTCGGTTACCAACTAGCAAGTCAACGAAGGTTTTCTATTCATAAATGTACAATTTACACGTTAATTAATTCAAACAATAGTATACTAAACTAAACATTTCATTGTACGATATTAATTATGATATAAATAAGTGTTGAACATCAAATAAGTATTTATTACAATCGTTTGTATTGAACAATATCAATTTGTTTTAAATTCTATCGTAAGTTTACCACCACTCTCTTAAAACTAGCTGTAACTATAAAAAAATTGATCGGCAAGCCAGCATTTTGATTTGTTTTTGAAGCTTTGAAATTTGGGGCTAAATTAACTATTTTAGGAATAATAAAACGCAAAACTAAGCCTTAGCCTAATAACTTGAGTAGTGGTAGGACTCTTCAGAGTCCGTCTGGGGAAGTACTACACCTTTGCCAGTTATTCTATCACCAAGCAGTAATGTGCAAATATTACTGTGTTCCGGTTCGAAGGGCAATGTTTCCAGAGAAATTACAGGGCTTAGAGATATAGCATCTTAATCTCTGGGTTACAAGCGCAGTACACAGTGCTAGGTAATGATTTGGACTCTTCATATTCCAATAGCTACGTGTCACTGTGCTGTTATGTGGCAGGCATGTTGCTTACCATCGGGCATAAGTACTGCCTGCCTCGTCACTCTTTATTAAAAAAAAAAAAAACAAGCGTCGAATTAAAGCTAGTTGGTAATTCTATAACTTTAAGACTCACCGGTAGAACATCAGGTTGCACCTGTAGTCTCGATTCGGGCGTATTGCTCCCATCTCCACTACCGTCCTGAAAAACAAAGAAGAATCAGTTCTCAATCCTACACTTAACTAAACTACCTTTGTAAAATACTTCGTCGCCCATTCATTCTCCAGCAATAACATGATCTCTATAAATACCTATGATTTCTGTTGTTATTTGTGTGGATGGTGTAATAAAATAATATAATCATTCAAATATAACCAGCGGTTTATTTCGAGACCAGTCAAGCACATGACTCACAGGAAAAATGGAAGGCAGAGCCACCCGTGGCAACCTTTGAAACTAAAAAACTGGTTGTGTTCCAACACACATGTTCTAACAATTTATAACTGTCAATCCCTATATTCTACGCCTGGAGAAATATAAGTATGTATATTGTTACCTTAGGCTTCTGTGCGCAGTTGGCGAAATGTTGAGGCCAGTGCGCGCGTTGGCACGGGTAGTCGCAGTACGCGGTGTTCCAACAGCAGTAGAACTGAGCTTCTTGGCTGCAGTTAGCACACCTAATGACAAACATACACAAGAAGTTAATGCTTTATTAGGCGCGTTGAGTTTGGAACCGCACACTTTGGAAACTACGCGAGTGAAACCAGAGGGCGTGGCCATGACCATCTAAATCATTCGAGTTTACCCGAAGATTTTTTCATTTACGAACATCATTCTTGAGATTCAATTCACAGCCCATGGGCTATGAATTATTAATCTGTGTGGGGAACCCGAAAGAAGTTTTCACTTTAAAAAAAAAATTGGTTGCCTGTAAAGTCGGTATACGGGCGAAAGTTTTACGTGACAACGACTTTGAGTGGTAAAATAATTTTACGGAAGGGACGCGTGCCTTTCACTTTTTATGTCTGTCTCTCTCGCTCTTAGGCAGGCTAACCATGCCCGAGTGGAAGGGACGCGTGCCTCTCACTCGCTCTCGTTGTGAGCGCATAACGTGAGCGGAGCGTAACGCAGTTTCTTGAAGTGTCACCCGGCAAACCAATTTATAAGACGTTGTCACGTCAAAAAAATGGTTGTCTGTAAAGACGGTTTACGGACGATAGTTTAACATGACAACGTCATAACAAAACACTGATGAAATGATTCCATACAATGCAATCTAGTAGACGAGATATAGATGCGGGGGTAAGCGCACAACGAGCGTAACGGGGCAATGAGTGTAATGGGACAACGAGCGTAACGGGACAGTTTTTCGTGCGTGCAGGCGGCGTGCATTGAGTTATTAGATGTGGTCACGTCAAAAAAATATTCAATGGGCCAAACAGTATCAAAACAACTCAACCACTAGTTAAATAGTCCGTATATTATTCTGTAATAATACATACCACTGTTTAGATTTGGCCAGTTTGACGGCGGCTTCGAGCTCCCTCTGTGCCGCTTGCTTCGCGTCCGTCAGTCCCCGCAGCTTCTCCTTCTCAAAGGTCAGCCGCATTTCAGCCAGCGTCAGTTCTGTAAACAAGACTAGATATTGTAGGGACATACTATATCAATGAGATTTATGGCAGCGGTTTTATGTGCAAGCGAGAAGTATGAGAGGTTGAGAGTCGCTGGCATAGTTACTGCGCACTGCGAACGGTCGTAGTAGATTGAAAAATATTATAATAGTGTGAAAGTATAAACAATTTGTTTTAGTTATTCACTGTTTCATTGAACGCCACTGTCGGTAACTCCGGTGCAGTGAAGACCCTCACACTGTCTATCACTCAAACTGAGTAATTCTAAATATATAACGTACGTATGTGTATATGAGTATTATTTCGATTACGACAACAGAATCCTTTTCATGCGTTTAATTTTTATGTCGTTTTTTAATATTATTCACTTCATTTTAATATAGTGTACATTGTTCTACTTGTCAAGCCCTCTCCAGAATTCTCTTTTCAAAAAAAAAGGTTCATTCACACAGATACGCACACAGACGTGCCAAACTTAAAACACGACATTTTTGTTGATAGAGGGTTAAAAACTGAAGTGGTTTTTACACGCCCCTCCCCACACCCCTAGTCAACTGCGCACCCAGGCCCCGCCCTTAGTAACAGACAGAGTAGAGTTTGAACAACAACAAAACGTGTGTTTCTTCGCGGCTGTTCGCGGACCTTTCATTGCGTTTATTTAACCGCACGGTAGTAGAAATGGTGGTTTTATGAAACCACGGTAAAACTGAAACTTTTTTTCGCATTGTAGACATTTAAATAAAAACTTTGGAAAAATATTCGACGTAAGTAGAATTAAGTAACTTAACGAGTAACGCCGCCATATTGGCCTGGGCTGCCCTGTCGAGCTTCTTTCACTTTACACCTACTCCGCGGCCGACCGTCACGCGACATGCAATGGAAGGAAGAAATAGTTTGAGGCGACGTAATAAAAGTTTCACTTTGATAAACGCAGTTGCACGCAAGGAAGTGCGCGCACTCTCTATATATTTAGAAGTATCGAAAGTAAATGTCTGACCGTGATTATGCTTGAGTTCTTCGACCTCCTGCGAGTGTCTCCAGCGCAACTCCTCCACCTGCCGGCGAAGCGTCGTCGCCGACGCCGCGGGGTCGTCCGACTTCTCGATCGTGTCTTCTATCAGCGACCGGAAGAAATCCGTCAACTGGAAACATTACCATACTATTACAATCCTAACATCGCAGAGGGAATTCCTTTCCCTCGCTATTTTACAGGAGCGGTCACATTAATGTGCGTTTTCACAATAATGTATAGCCCTGTTCTCACTTCACAAGATATTGATCATTGAGGAACATTCCATTTTATATTCAGATTTTATATAACTTTGTTTCGAAAGAAACATATAGACAGATAGTAGTAACACTTGTTCCGAAACATATCATGTTACTACTGTAAACAAATTTGGTATTAAATCCGGGCACAAAATGGAATGTTCCGGAATGATCAATATTTGGTGAAGTGAGAAGGGTACACATTTTTGTGAAAACACCCTTATAAGAGTAGTGTACACCTTACTTAGTGTAGTGTATACGAGTATAGTGGTGTAGTGTATAAGAGTGTAGTAGTGTAGTGTATAAGAGTGTAGTAGTGTAGTGGTGTAGTGTATAAGAGTGTAGTAGTGTAGTGTATAAGAGTGTAGTAGTGTAGTGGTGTAGTGTATAAGAGTGTAGTAGTGTAGTGTATAAGAGTGTAGTAGTGGATTGTATAAGAGTGTAGTAGTGTTTATGAGTAGTGTGTACCTTATAGTGAACACCTAAATTTGATTACCTTATTCACTGTAAATTATCCTTCGCAAGTACATATTACTCAAGGTACGCTCTTCTGTACAGACCAACAATGGGAGAAATTACCGAATAGCGTTCCCTTCAAGTTACAAAATTGGCAAAGTTACAAATTTAGCCACATCATCGCATACCAATAGACGCTAGTTGATGGTAAAATGCAATAATATTCGAGTAAAAAATAAAGTTACCTTCTGTGCGTTATGGTGTATCTTGGCGCTGAAAAGGCCGGCAGAGGCGGGGGCACGCACCGGGCCCGCGTCTGCAGGACGCGCCTGAAGTCGCGGCAACTACAATTCGAAACGTTTATTAGACACTTGAATTCCACTAGATATCCAGGCTCGGACTGGCTCGAAATAGCGTGGAGACTGGGGGCCGGTTAGCAAATGCCACCTCGACTATAATTATGTCCAGTCCGAAGCTGAAGACATTTGGTATAGTGTATTTTGTCTTGAAGGAGTATTTGCCGAGTCCGCCTGGGGAAGTATATTGCCAGTGATACTATCCCCAAGTGGTAGTAACGTGAATCATTGTGTTCCGGTTTGAATGGCAATGTTTACAGTGAAATTACAGGACATAGAGATCAAAACATCTAATAACACTTAGTTTGGGACTCGCTGATCATATTATTATCTATGTAACGTATATATGTGTTATACGTTGTCTTTTTAATTGTATAACATGTTTAACTTGTATTCTGTGTGGAAATAAAATTATTCTTATGGTGACGAGCGCAGCGCAGTGCTAGGTAATGATTTGGACTCTTACCCCCGACGCAAAAATGACGAGGTGTTATAAGTATTTACGTATATAAAACTGGTCAAAACGCCACAGAATGGGACTAGATATTTTTATTATGAATAAGATTACAGTGTTAGGTAATGATTTGGACTCTTCATGTTCCTATAGCTGGATGAGACTGTGCTGTTATGGTCAGGCGTGTTGCTTATCATCAGGGACATATCATACAAGTATCGATACTTTTTACTATTAAAAAATATTATGCTTGTGTAGTGCCCGAGCGTGTAGAGCGACTCGACAGGGGGTCATAGGGGTCATGCCCACTTGAATCGTATACGTTAAATTGAAATATCTGAAACTTTACCAAATATCGAGTAGTACACAGCGTATTTTTTACCGCGGGAAAACAAGTGGTACGGCAACTATGCTGGTAAAATTACGAGATGCTATTAGTAAAGCCGTTTTACTAGACATATCGTATTATTATTGGTGGCTTCCCCCACAATTTGACGATGCGACCGCTCCTAGTAGTACCTCGATAGGCGTGCTTTCATTGGCGGGTCTGTTGGACTGCGTAGTCGCGTTGGGCGCGGTGGAAGGCAGCGGCACGATGGTCGGCGTTGCTGTACCGTTCACCAATGGAGTAGGGGTCACATTCTGTAACAATTAATTTACAAAATTATTGAACTGTCCTCCTTTGACCGCGTACTTTTTTGACTGCCCTAGTGGCTTAGTTGGTAGTAGTTCTGCCTGCGAAGCCGATGGTCGTGGGTTCGATCCCCACCCAGTGCAAATATTTGTGTGATGAATTCAAATGTTTGCACTGTGTCTGGGTGTTTCTATGTATAATAAGTATGTATTTAAGTTTTATATCAGCTATCTGGCTGCCATCACACAAGCTTTGCTTAGTTTGGGGTCAGATGGTGTTGTGTGTGAATTGTCCACCAATAAAAAAAAAAATCTTAGCCACTCCTCACTCGGAGTCCATGACCTACGTCATTTGGGTTCTTATTTTTAACATAGTTCGTGAATTAGGAAAAAAGAGGAAAATAGCGGGGAGGTAGGAACATCTCAAACCTGATTCTAGTGCTAGTCCGATTTCGTCTGCTGAGCTAATCACTACCGGTTGGGGTTCCGCTAGTAATCGACTCGACATCATCATTAGGATTCTTTGCGGTCCTACTGGGTAAGTACCACACCTTTGCCAGTTATTCCACCGCCGACATTACCGTGTTCCGGTTTGAAGGGAATTTACTGGGCTAAGAGATAAAACACCTTATATCTCCGGGTGACGAGCGCAATGCGGTGCTAGGTAATGATTTGGACTCTTCATGTTTCAATAGCAGCGGCATGTTGCTTACTATCAGGAACATGTACTGCTCGTGTTGTCACCATACATAAAAAATAGGATTTTGGTTTTTTCTTCTGATGCTAATTTAATTTCATTAGTTTTTAGTGGTCCCTGTGATATTTGCTACTAAAAAATTATTCGTTTTGCGAATAAAGGTATCGACTTTTTAAACAACTTCCAAAAAGGAGGAAGTTATCAATTCGACCACCATATTTTTTTTTGTGTGTTACCTGATTTCTCTGGAACCCTAGTATCGATTTTAAAATTTATTTTTGTACTAGGGTGGGTATGCTTCCCTAATAGTCCCATATAAATGTTATCAAAATCGCTCGGGTGGTTTTTGAAATGTGAACCAAAATATTGCGATTTGCGTACAATTTTCTGGATGACGTAGTTGTAGACTTCACAAAAGTTATGAAACTCGATCATGTCAATACGAAATTTTGTCAATGCATTAATATAACTTGTTTTGCACTAAAAGTGTAAAATACAAAAAAATTTACCGACTTCAAAACCACATATTGGCACTCAAAAGCGAAAAATAAATTAATATCATTATTATAAACTACTGACTCATCTATTTTGAAGTCAGGGCTGAGCAAGTCTAACAGGTATTGGATAGTATACGATTCCATGAAGGACATATCGAGAAAAAATATTTTTTATACATATACTTACATCAATACCGCCAACAGACATGACGGGCTGTAGACTGAACATCCACTGTCCATTGACGGACGTCATCAGCGGTACCGTGTGCACCGTCGTCGGCCCAACCGTGGGCACGGACACAGGCCCAACGTTGGGCAACGACACTTGCCCAACTGTGGACACGCTCATCGACGAGCTCTGAGTACTTGTCGGCTTGAAGGTGGTTAACACTGTGTTCACTTTATTGTTGCCTGTAACAGAAACAGTGAAATAAAAGTTAAATTAAACCGTGAAAGAAACATAAGTTGATAATTTGGAAAGTGATTGAAAAGAGGATAATATATGAAAATGAGCAAGTTTGTTACTGTTTGTTACTAAGGATTCTGAGAGTCTGTTCGGGGAAGTACCACACATTTGCCCTTTATTCTACCGCCAAGCAGTAATTTCCAAACATCACTGTGTTCTGGTTTGAAGGGCAACATTTCCAGAGAAATTACAGGGCATAGATAAATCCTCTTATATTCCCTGACCAAAGCCTTAATGTTTTTGAATATAAACTATAATAGTAAAGATTTTAAACAAGTTATAAAAGTACTATATACTTCAGCAACACCTATGGTTTATTTATTTATTTACCAGTCATGTTGTCTATCGACATAGGCCCCCCTAATTTATTTACTTAAATATTTTAGTACAGTATAAAGCTTAAGAGGTTTTTTGTTTGAACGCGCTAATCTCGAGAACTACCGATTAAAAAAATATTTCACTGCTGGATCTGTATCCTATACATATGATCCCTAAGTGCTGTAGGCTATATTATATTGTGTACTACGGGCGACGCTAGGGCGGACCTCTTGTACTTAAATCTACTTTGAGCTTTTCACTTGGCTAAATTTAGGGACTGAATTTAGAAACAAATTTTAGAAGCCGGTTAGAAACAAGCAATTTTCGCTTTTGAATTTAATATGCTATCTTACTGAATACTATTAAACTACACTGAATTCTTTTTACATAAATACACGGGTAACTCACGTATAATGTAGTCAGTCCAGTCCGACTCAAGTTTCGATCGCGTCCGGCGATCTTTTTCAAGGAGAGTGCGCGCGCGATTCGTGCTCACCAAAGGCTATTTCGTGTGGAAGGGAGACCACTACATACAAGTTGGAGGTGGGGTCTCCTATTGCCCCGGTCGTGGCTAATATCTTCATGGAGTGGTTCGAAGAGGAGGCAATCTTGAGTTCGCCATATAAACCGAGACATTGGTGGCGGTATGTTGACGATGTGTTCGCTATTGTACGCAGAGACCAGATTGATCCGTTACTGACACATTTAAACAGTGTTCATCCGAATATTGCGGTAACGTTGGAACGTGAACGAGATGCCAGTCTGCCTTTTCTGGATGTGTTGGTGATGCGAGATTCTACCGGACGATTATCGCACACGGTCTACCGTAAGCCGACACACACAGATAGGTATCTAAGGGCCGATTCACAACACCATCCCGCACATCTAGCCTCAGTACCACGCACGCTTATTAATAGAGCGTTGAGACTATGTGGTCCAGAACACTTAGACACTGAATTAAAGCACTTGGAAGGCGTGCTCAAACGTAACGGATATAACTGGAAACAGGGATGGCGGGTGGCGAATGCATCGTCGAGGACACATCCAGCTTCGGTGGAGAGGGCGGCCGCTTACCTGCCGTATATTAAAGGAGTGACGGATAACATTGGACACTTGTTACGCCGAAGTTATTGCATCAAGACAATATTTCGTCCACTCAGGCAGTTAAGGCAAGTGGTACGCTCCCCTAAGGACAAAGACCCTTTGGGTGTGCCTGGGGTGTACATGATTCCCTGTGATTGCGGTAAGAGCTATGTGGGTGAAACACGTCGGAATGTGTCCACGAGGCTTACGGAACACATACGCGCGATCAAGAATTTGGATGGCAACAGCTCTGCGGTGGCGGAGCATGCTCTCTGTTCGGACGCTCAACACTTCATTCGATTTGATAAGGCGGAGGTCCTGGCTAGGGAGAAGTCTTTTATACCCCGTAAAGTCAGGGAGGCCATTGAAATCGGTAAGCGTCCGACGTTTAACAGAGATGGTGGATGGCAGGCTCAGCAGTGTGTTCAGACTAGTGGTGAGGACACAGTGAGCTCAGTGTGCTGCAATATTCCCGACGCGCAGCTCACCAGCGACGACGAGTTCCAGAGTACACCGGCGCAGCCCTCCCCGCAACCCTCACCTGCACCCCCGCAACAACCGTTGAGCTTGCGTGCGCGCCGTGCGGCTGCCCGCAGTGCTAAACGAGCTGCGAACCCGCGCGCGCACTCTCTTTGAAAAAGATCGCCGGACGCGATCGAAACTTGAGTCGGACTGGACTGACTACATTATACGTGAGTTACCCGTGTATTTATGTAAAATGTGTAATAACCACGTTAGTTTTCATACACTGAATTCAGTAGCGACTAAATTCAGTCGACTAATTTTAGCCAAGTATAATAAGGGCTTTGTATAGAGAAGAGGCTTACCAGACGTTGCAGCCGTGGGTGAATTGATTCGTATCGCCGGCGCAGTGGGCCGCACGGGTCGCACCGGTGGCTGCGTGGACGGCGGCTGGATCGGGATATACACCATGGAGTTCTTCCCGTTAAGCTCCGACCGGCCCTCCGCCGGCCGCGGCTGAGGAAACGTCTTACGAGCCCTCGGACGCGGCTCGGGCTTCTTCGCCGGGCCCGACACCACCCGAGTTATCCTCACGTTCCGCAAACTCTGCGTGTTCACCGGCTGGAGCTTACACGCCGTCATCAAATCCATTTTTTTCACTCAATCTGACTTCATCCTCTTCTAAGTCTACTGGCTCCGCTTTTATTTCCACTTCAACGTTATCGGCTCGCTCGGGCGATGTCATCCGAGCGAACGCTCGAACCCCGACGCGGCCAACGACCGGTTCGGTGTTGTTGCGTAACTTCTGCAGTTTCGTTACAGCGTCTTTCATATTGCGGACCGATTCGGTGGTAGTTGGAGTGAATACGCTCGAATTTGCACTGGTTTGGATGGTTTGTTCTGTTTGAGCGGTACTTGTAGTCGGCGTGGGGGTAGTTATGGACGCTTGAGCTAAGGTTGAGAGGCTACAGACGTTGGTAATGGTTGGTAGGTTAGCGTTCGACCGTCTTCTTTCTCTAGCTATCACGGCCAAACTTGTATCGTCGTCGAAGTTTAACCGATCCGGTTTCGAAGTATCAGTTTTTGAAGCCTCTGGAGCGGATTGGGTTCCATCATCCCCATCCTTATTTTTGTCCTTTGCTTTAGCGTCTTTTGCCGCTTCGTTTTCTGTTTTCTTTTCCGCCTTCGTCGATTTGGGCGTGTTTGTGCTGTTCAAAGACTTGTTTGATCTTGAATTTTTCAATTTCTTTGCTTCCTTTTTATCTTCTTTGGTTTTTTCTGTATTCGTTTTGTCCTTGTCAGTTTTTTTAGTTTTTATACTTTTGTCATCTTCTTTTGGACTGTTTGGTATCGATGGGGCTTTGGTCGCCGCGAACATTTTCGGCGTGAGTTTGTTGGTGCGAGGTAGCGCAACTAACTTTATGGGTGTAACTCTAAGAGCTTCTTTATCTTCTTGGGTGCTGGATGGTTCCTCGTCTTTAGATTTAGCTTTTGGTTCGTTTTTCTTTTTACTAGTCTCTGGTTCCGTTTCTTTCGTTGTAGAATGTGCGTTCTCTTCTTTGCTGCTGCTCGGTTCTTGTTGCTCTGGTTTGTCGGGTTTGTTCCTCTTCTCCGGGCCCGGTTGGCTGGTTTCTATGACGGTCAAGACTGATGCTTCTTCAAGGTTGGAGCGGCGGCGCTTCCTCGTCACTAGAGGTTCTTCCAAGGATGGTGTTGATTCAGTTTCCGCTGGTGAATCGAGTTTTGATGGCCTGCAGAATGACGATATTATTTAGAGTTAAAGAACCTAATATTTTAGTTTTAAAAGTCACAAACAATTGAAATCCCATGTTTTTTCTAAATAAGACATTATAATATGCTTACTTCTCAGTGCTGGTATTTTCGTCGGGAGTCTTGTCGGTTTTCGACGCTGCTGTACGAGCTGAAGAACCATCTTCGGTTTCACTTCCATCACTGAGGGAAAATAAATAACGCAACTTTATGTCTCTCAAATAATCTCTATATATAAAAATGTTATGTTGGTTTGTGTACGCTTCAAAAACTCAAAAAGTTCTGCACCGATCGAGCTAAAATTTTACAATGTTATATAATCCGCATTAAGGATTGTTTTTATCTAATTTTTGCATCACAATGTGCCACGGCGAAGCATGGCAGGGTATAGCTAGTAAATTATAAATATTGGTAGACATTTCTCACACAAAACCATATGGGCCTAAACTAAACAAAGCATCTTTGGAAACAGATCGCTAATATAATACTTATACAACTGTAAACTCATACTTATACATAGAAACACTCAGAGACACATAACAAATAGTTGCACTGGATGGGAATCGAATCCACGACCTACGCCTTCGCAGGTAGAATTACTACCAACTAAGCCAGACAGACAGATGTCACACAGACAAGAGCCACTTTTTGTCCAGGACAAAATGGTGAATGTCTAATAATTTGTTGGAAATTCCATCTAATACTGAATTTTATTATTTTTAAATGTGTGTAATATTATTCAGTGTTTTACCAATCATTCGCCGAGCTTTTAGATCCTTTCGAGTTGGATCTCCTCTTCACCTTGCCGAGCGGAGACGCTGCCACCGGCTTGTCTCTCGCCACGGTTGTTATCTCACCTTCGAACGACGGTACCTACAACGTCACAACACACAATTACTTTCGGTAACAAGGGACATAACAAGATTCTTTATACTATCTACAGTACCCACAGAATGTCCACAAATCCCTACCAATCCTACTGATTTTGCAAATGTCAATGTTTGGATGTTTGTTGCTCAATCACAGCGTAACGTATGATAGGGTCGGGTAAAAATTTGGATATTACAGTTTGGAAGAACACATAGGCTACGTTTTATCCCAGGAAAATAACAGGAACGGGAACTACGCAGGTAAAACCGCGGGCCCCTGCTAGTCTTAAAATATAAAAACCCAGTGTCATGACGTATGTTCCCAGTGAACTCTTCACCAAGTCAAGCGATATTGCCGAAAGTTGGAATTTGTTGTGTTTAATTCGGTCCAATTTGAGACATAAGATAATTTTTATTTCGATTGATGGTGTGCGGGTTTTTTAAAATGATATTTAGGCAGGTACGAATTACGTAGTGATGACTTACTTAGACCTACTTAGATACGAATTAAATGCGTTTATAAAAGGCTCTAAGTATAAGATTTTCTCAGAAAAAACAAACGAACAACAAGAAAAGTCCCGAGTGTAACCTTTAGGATTCGAACCGGGCCTGTTGACTCCGAGGGCGCGCATATTCCGTCTGAGCCATTTAGACTTATAAAACAGTGGCGAAATAAGTTATCGTATTCTAATGCCATTGTAGGAATTTTTCATTGTCTAAATACGCGCATAAAATGATGTTTTTAAAAAATAAAACCTAGCTAGATCGATTTATCGTCCCCGAAACCCCCGATATAATTATGATCTGCTCAATGTACCAGTATGTAGTGTAGTTCTCATTTTAATTTTACCTTTAAAGGCCTATTCAAACCTGAGCGGTATTCGCTGTCGCCTGCGGTAGAGAAAACCGAGTGGGTAACCGGTAATATTACTGTTCACACCAAAGCGGATTGCGCCACCTGCGATAGCGGAACATAAAAAACAGCCTACTTAGTTCGTTCTAGCCCGTCATTAAAATCAAATGTTAAGACAAATTCTACTCATTTATTTCACTACAATATAGAAGGATTGTTCGATCAGCCACTTTTTTAGTCTTATTTTAAACGACTGCAGACTAACCGCTGCGGTGACGTCATCTGGTAGGTTGTTATACACAGTCGGGCCATGACATGAGTTAACCTGTCGGATATGGTGAGGGACCGCGGAACGGTCATCAATTTGTGTCTGTTGCGGTTGGGATAGGCGTGCTCAGCGCCACGCTCCTCGCGCTATATACCTTCACTTATGTTTTGTCAAAACTAAACTCAAAGTTTTTGAAGATAGATTGAAGATAGATAGATAGATAGAAAATGTAGATTCAATTATTTTTTTTGTAATATTTTTGCACATGATGAGTCATATCCGGCGCCGAACTCATATGGGTTCCACGCCGCTAAACAGGCTAGCCGCGGAACTTCATACAAAATACCGCGCGGATTTAAATCTACCCACAGCGGTAGCGAATACCGCTCCGGTTTGACCAGGTCTTAAGGAAGGCTTTGCCCACATAAAAAAGTAAGTACACTGATGCAGTAAGTTGTTACTTACCATCATTCTGAGTTGTTCACTCATCTTTGCGGAATCAAACGGTGTCTTGAACGGTGGATACACGAATTTGCCATATTTACGACTCAGGTTCCTAATGTATTGCTCTGCTTCCTGGAATAAAAAAAAAACTAGTTTAGTTTAAGAATTACGGATAAAAAATAAAAACGAAATAACCGACTTACGAGTTTATCTTAACAGAGTTAGTTAATTTTATTAGCATTAATGATATATCAAGCATATTAGCAAGTAAATGATTTTTTTTTTGTGTTGATATTTTAAAAACCAACATCATGAATCGTATGGGACCATTCGGGAAGTCTACTATTTCGAAAAACATAGAAGGTTCTGCGGTAACACACATAAAAAAATGGCAGTCTTAAGATATGCCGATAGAAGTGAAAACTTATAACTCAGAATTTGATAGCTTACTTTGGAAACTACGCGGGTGAAATCGAAGGGCGTGGCCATGAGCATGGCAACTTAGAAATGCTGACGCATTGGCTATCTAGAAACGGCTGACTCATTTCTAGAATTCAATTCACAGGCTACGAAAAATCTATAGCGCGACAAAAGAAGTTTTCGCTTCAAAATGCCGCAGTCCATCGCAAGACCAGGTATTTATTTTTGTTGATTGAAACTATGCAGAACTCTGTTCATACAACTTCATTAGGCAATAAAAACACTGCATGCGAATGCGCAAAATCATTTAACAGTCGGTCGGATCGGCTACAAGTCCTTGCATACCTACGCAAACAAACCCGAACACTCCTATCTACACGTTTGGATATTTGACGATTTGTTGAGGTTTGGGAAGCGTGTCGAGGTAAAGTTTTTATGACGAGCAGAACTTGTGCCTGATGATAAGCAACATGCCTGCCCATAGGTAACAGCACAGCGTCATATTTACCTGCATACTCTCTATAATGTCCTGCCGCTTGCTTCTGAAATTATTCGGGTCCTTTTCGGAGAAGAGAAAGCAGTCTTTGGCTGGGACCCATGCGCGGTCGTGCGCCCCGAAGAACCTGACGTCCACCATACCAGTGCTGTTCACCGACATACCCTTCGCTGGCCAGTACGGGGAAACCTGCGAGAAAATGTCATCTCTATACCTGCTTATATTATAAAACCGGAGAGTTTATTTGTTTGAACGCGCTAATTTCAGGAACTACAGGACCGATTTCAAAAATTCTTTCCCCGTTGCGTTGTATGTATGTTTACGTGATATAGGCTATATTGTTAAATTATTGATAGTATTTTTTTGTGGTTAATGCAATTAATCCTCGGCTATACCGAGGTATTTTCGTTTACCTACTGTTTTTGAGTTTGACACGCAAAGATTTTTTGTATTTTACCCTTGTTTCCAACATACCTTTCAGCTTGGCCCAGAGCAGGATATGCGGCGTGGAGCATACGTCAGTGAACCAGGTGGCGCGCCGCGCATGCGCCGCCGCGTAGCACTCCGGACACGCCTCGATCTCGCCCATTTCCGTGCGGCAGCTACGGAGCAGCGCACGCGCACCGCCCGTCAGCTTCGACTGCACTGTTGAACGTTGCGCGCTGGACGTTAGCTTACGAATTTTGAACCGTATTCCAATGATATAGTGATGGTTTTATGATAGTAGATTTTATTGAGGATATTATATTTTGCGTCGATGCTATTACACGCTTCGATTTAGATCATATTATCCACAGAAAAGTACTGGCACGCGCTTTATCTTCACAAATTGTGATCCTTACGTCAAAGTAAAATATATGTTATAATACGCTACAGCTATCATTTGGATATCATCAGCAGGAGCGTATCAGATAACGTACATTCTGAACTATATTTAAACAATATAATGGTTTGATCCATGAAAAAATGTTTGAGAGTTCAATAAAATAGTTCTGCGGCGCCACTAGCATTGTGGGCACGCCTCGATTACCCCAATTCTGAACTACAGCAAGGAAAATGCGTACGCGTACCGCCAGTTAACTTACGAATTCTGAACCTTACTTCGGCAATACAATGTCCATAGTAGATTTCTAAGTGGGACTTAAAATTACTACTTGTATAAACACCATAAAATAATATATACAGCCAATACATTGACCTAAGTTACGCAACTCAAATTAATACATGCATGTAGATAAAATTGGAATAAACGCAAGAATTGCGGCTGGGTTGCATTGCATGCGACAGTTTAATTGTGCTATCATTGGGGACCTCAATGTCTTGAACCAACCTATATCTTGATCACTTGAGCGTCTATTTTAGCAACTTAGACATCACTTCGGTATTTGAAGAAGTTGTTAACGGGAAATGTGTTCTTTTCCCAAAGCCTAACTTCGGTATTTCATGGAGATGGACTAGCTCGGGTGAACGCTGTTAGTAAGGTCTGGTTACACACACTTTCTCCCTACCATCGTTCACCAGAGCCAGACTTGGAACACCGAAGAGATTTTGGGGGAATACACAAATTTCCCGCTAACATCGTTATTCCGAGTCAGCCAAACTAATTGAAATACCGAAATGAGGCTCAGAGGGGATTTCACATTTCCCCAACAGATTACAGCAGCAGATTCCCCAATCAAGATTTCATTGCACGACTTAACTCCCCCATGTCAAAAAAGACTAAGCATAGGCATCAAAGTGAATTATATGACTTATTTCCCCATGTCAAAAAAGGCTAAGAATACACATCAAAGTGAATTACTAAGGGTCCTTAGTAATAAATAAACAATCCTGTATGACACAAACTTGCAACAAACACGTTCACAATCAAACACCAGGAATAATGTGATCGTTCGCAAAAGCAATGATATATGAATGAACAAAGAAACACCATTACAGTTCCCAAAATATAAAAGGCCTGTTTCAAAATTTTAAAAATACCCAAGTCTTGAAAACCACTAGAATATTTTACCACATTTTTTTGATAAAAAGTAGCTTATGTGTTCTACTATAATGGTGAGTTAAAAATTTCAACCCACTCCGATCAGACGTTAAAACGATTGAGCAACAAAAATCCAAACATTGACAGTTTTAACCTTAGTAGGATATGATATCAATTAACGCGCCAAAATTTTTTGTATGTATTAAAACACTTCATGTAAGTAATATTATTTCATTGTTTCTTTCATATCCATCCAAAATAACAATCAATGTTTTTTTGCTCTGATGTCGAAACAAGCCTTTTAATTTTTTGCAAACTATGGTAATTGTGATATCAGTAAAACATTGTCATGATTGACCAACACAAGATTATGATTAATTTGGGCAAACAATTAGCTACGTATTTGACAAATATGATAACAATTTGTTAGTGGGGTTCAAAATGATATTTTAATATAATATTAATTAATATACAGCGTGTGGCGGAAAGGTCCAACAATATTTATTGTAGTTCATCTATACTACGTATCGAATCACATATGTGAATATTAGACACGAAAGCCAATATTTTTTTTCCATACAAAGTTAAAAATGCGTTGTTTATCATTTTATTTGACAACCCTAACCGGCCGGCGGCGCGGCGCGATCACTGACCGTTGCGCCGGCCGCCGCGCGCCACGCCGGTGCCGGTGGCGGCGCACTGATACCTATCTGTCGTTTCTAAAATCTCCCTAAATACCATAGAAATCGAACAAGAGAGAAAGATTAGGTGTGGAAGCTATTGAACTGCCGTATTCGATTGAGCCAGATATAATATGCTTTTTATTAGCGCTAACCAAAAGCCTTATTACCCTTGGCTAAATTTGGTCGCTACTGAATTTAGTGAAGTCATTAATAATAGCATTTCATTCAGTAAGCTACGAGTAGCATACTAAATTCAGAAGCGAGAATTGCTTCTTTCTAACTTGGTTCTGAATTCAGTCGACAATTTTTTTTACAGTGTAAGTACCTAATAAGCCTTTAAACAATATTAGACAGGAAGGAATATCAAATAAATAACTAAGTAGGTACCTACATGTTTGAATCAAAGTCAAATAAAGAGTTAGGACACATAATTAATTTAATTATTTAAACTCTGTAATAAGTTTAGTATGGAAGATATCTACACTAGCTACTTAATTTTGGCTAAATTAACTAACCTTTTAATAATCTCCTTATTATTCAACCATAGTAGCACTGTAACACTACACCAAAACCAAATACACCAAAATTTCACTGCACAACAACACTATGTACACATAAGCATATTTATCCATTTCACACTGCAATCCAAGGTGCTTGCGGCGCGGCCGCGCAGCGCACCTTCCACCGACGCGTTCCGGTGGTGGCGTTAGAAGTCTGAGTCCAGGGTGCTGGACCAGCACCAGCATTGCTGGTTATACTAATACCGGGCCTGATTGGGACGTTTTTCGTTTTGTGGCAAGTCAACGCTTCCCTTGCTGTTCAGAAGTTGGCGGAAAATTTCACGTTCTTCATGACGACTACCTACCATGTCTAAGTACAGTGATAACATCGTAGATATCAATTTTGCGATAAAACAAACAACACGCCACCAATGATGCTAGAGAGCGACTGAACTTTCAACTCAAAAATTAAAATCACAAATATTATTCAAAAACAATTAGGGTTCCGTACTTTAAAAACCCCAAGCCACGTAAAAGGTCGCGTAAAATCACGCATGCTTTTTTTACAATGAAGAGTGACGAGACGAGCAAGACATGTACCTGATGGTAAGCAACATGCCTGTTCATAACAGCTACGTGCTGTATGTGCGCAGCTATTAAACACGAGTCCAAATCCTTACCCAGCACTGCACCGCGCTCGTACCGCATAGATATAAGATCTTATATCTCTATGCTCTGTAATTGATCTGGAAAATTTGCCCTTCAAACCGGAACACGGTAAAGCACAAAACTGCTTGGCGGTAGAATAACTGGCAAAGGTGTGGTACTTCCCCAGACGGACTCTTCGACCACTAGTACTATTACTACTTGTATCGGTGTGTAGTTGGATATCCTAGGTAGGCAGGTATCCTATGTGCTATTTCCAGGCTATAATCTACCTTTGTGCCAAATAAAACTCTTCACAATCGTAGCTCCCCACTAGGTCATTCTGTGTTGGAGAAGCTGTAGGTAGTTCACACAGACAAGGACAACGAAATCTTAAACCCATGGAAAATAATCGAATTTATCATTCAAATATCGACCAAGCCAAGAACCGAACTCACGATTTCCCGTGCTCAGCCGTAAGTATGTTTTCTTCGTCAAGATAAAACAAAACATAAAAAAAAATTTGACGGAACCCCAACTTTTAAAATCCATTTTGACGATTTCTAGCTTGGCTTTTCGGCAAAGTACCGCCGCGACGTTTCGCCTTTCGGCACGGCCGGCGAGCGAGCTTCTGTTCTGCTATTGGTCGGCGCTGCGGCGCGATGCACGGCGTCAATACGTTTGACAAAGCCGACAAGCCGACAGTCCGTCGGGGAATTTCACAACTTCGCAAAGAATAAAACTACGATAAGAAGTGAAAATTAGTAAGGAATTTTATGAAAAGCGTTAAAATACGGATAGTGATATGACTTCTTACATCTTGTTGAATTTAACCCTACTATCACAATCAATTAAAAAACATTACCAAAGGTATTTTAACCCCAAAAAAAAAAAGGGTATAAGAATGTGGCGAAATACATTTATTTTTAACCCCCGACCAAAAAAGGGGTGTTATAAGTTTGACGTCGATGTCTGTCTGTCTGTGTGTCTGTCTGTGGCACCGTAGAGCTCAAACGGATGAGCCGATTTCGATGCGGTTTTTTTTTTGAAGGTTGTTTTATCCGTGCGGATGTTCTTAGCTATGTTTGGTTAATATCGATTCAAGATGGCCGCCTCCACAAAATGGCGGACAAAATATTTCTTCACAACCTACCTCAATATGGGTATCAAATGAAAGGGCTTGACTAGTAGAATACTATACACTATAAAAAAATCAAATCCAAGATGGCCGCCACCACAGAATGGCGGATTACATTATTTTTTTCACTACTACCTCAATATGGGTATCAAACGAAAGGTCTTAACTAGTAGAATACTTTGCACTATGACAAATTTCAAATCCAAGATGGCCGCTGCTACAAATCTGAGGTAGTCGGGGGTTAGTCAAATTTTTTAATTTTGTTCTTTTTACTACTCCTCAGTATGGGTACCAAAGGAAAGGGCGTGACTAGTAGAAAGTTGTACAGTTTACAAATCTGAGGTAGATAAGGTATAGGTAGTCGAGCTTGCATGGAACTTCTAATTAAGCGTTTGTTTCATTTTTCGTAAAAGCGGATTTATTTTTATTTTATTCGTATGAACTAGGTATCGTAGTTGTAGACCGCCCGAATAGACTCCAACCGTCAAACAGTTCTAGTCATTACCTATTGTATTATAGGATTAAATTCACAGTCAATAATTTAACCAAGTTATGTTTATTCCATTCACAGCTTCGAAGTAGGCAAAAAAATATATTTTCTGCACAAAATTTAGTCTTTGACAGGCAAGGTCGTTTGTCAGCTGTACATGCATTAGGGTTGCAGCTGGTCAATTTTACATCAAACTTTGACTCGTATTATCTCGCGATCTAAAGTGCTGAGGGGAAAGAGACCTTCGGAGATGAAGTCTATATCAGTGTTGGAATGACCTGTTAAAATATTGTTGGACCTTTCCGCCACACGCTGTATAATGATATTGTACACATTGGTCTTTGTACTGTATCATGCCGGTTTCAGAGAAATCTTCTTACTAGAAATATGTTGAAAGGTTTTAGGATGGACAATAAGGTATGCGCAGAGGATATTAATCTATATTACAGGTTCCGTCACGAATTAAAAGCGCTGACTTTGAATGCGCAGAAGTCGGTTTTTGGGTATCACAGGTAAAAAGAGTGAGGCGGGGTCGCACGCGCGGGCGCCTGTTATTGGTCGGCGGTCGCGTTCCTTTGTCCCATTGGTCCCGCTACTTGCGCTCGTTTTGAATCTCCGATTTCGGCGCGGCGATTTGGGCGCGATTATCCACATGCGCGAGTCGCCCCACTACCTTCGCCGAGCGCTTTTAACTGGTGACGGGCCATAAACCTACGTCATATTTTTTGTCTTTCAAATAGACGTTGTTGTCGTAAGTAGCGATTAGACGACACGTTTCATCGGGCCGATGAATTGGCTCGATAGATTGGGCGTTCTCATTACACTACACGATATCACCACCTTAACTCACTCGGCAGCCAAATGTCGAGCAGTGAAGTTGTGCGCCTACGCTTTCAAAGTATCAGAAACTTGGAATCGCTCTCGAAAAAAATATTCCAATAATAATATCAACCTGTATGTAATTTGTCCGAAATGAAAATGTGTAAATGAATTTCTTAAAAATTTGATCGAAGACTCAGTACCTATATAGCATATAGCAGCTTTTTTGCGAAATCTAACACATACTTACAAACACGTAGAAGTATACATACAAAAGTATAAGTGTTAAACAACGATTAGCTGTCACACTAAGATTTTTGGGGACGGGGAAGGCCTAACATGAGCTAAAATATATCTCGTTAATATCAGAACCCCTTTTGTCAGAAATTATACCGGATACGTGCATAGCTACATAGATGTCCAGCCATTCTCCTTTCACACGTCCTTTCACGTCGAGCGCCGCACGGCCACTGAGCACCCTAACCGCGACGACCAGTGTTTCCACTTTAATAATTTCCTTTCCCCTCGCCTCAATTAAGATTTCCCCTTTTTTCCCCTCAAAACGTATTCTGGTATAGTTTTGGCACCCCCCCCCCCCCCTCGGGAGAGATTCGAATTTTTAAATTGCAAACAATCTATTTATATTTATATCAAATAATATTTCAGCTTTCATGCTCATTGGAACTGAAATCTGTATAGACTAATTATACGAAATTGAATTTTTTCCCTAATATGACGAAGTTTTTGTATTTGTTTTTGACTAGGCATGATTTCCCCTTTACATCTCTTTCCCCTTTTTCTTCCCCTCTGGACCCTAATTTCCCCTCAAAAGGGGAAGTTCCCCTCATTGTGGAAACACTGGCGACGACACGATTCATCGGGACTTAGGGAAATAGGGCGGTCGGGCACTCTCGATCGCCCGATTTAGTCACATTAACAGCTTAACAGCGATTACACTACCCAACACCGTTATCAGTTATTCTACCGTCATAGCGCCAAGCAGTAATGTGCAATTGTGAGTGTGAGAAGGGGTTTGTTTCCAGAGAATTTACAAGGCAAAGAGATGCACGTTGCGAGGGCACTGCACTGATTTGAAAACTTTGTATTAAAATACGTGTGTGCTGTTATGGTGTACGGCTTTCTATCAGGCGAAAGTCTTGCACGCATAAAAGTTTTTACAGACAGATGAAGGCAAATGACAGATAAATGCATGTATACCCCAATGAAACTAACAGAGAAGTTTTCTCTGCTTTGTTCCGAATCAAATACCTTCCTTCCGATTCTTTTGCGCGTACCTTCATACAGAGTTACGTAGGACTCTTGTACTCAGTGGAAAGAGACATGGCAAATGTTTCCAGAGAAATTACAGGGCTTAGAGATATAGTATCATAGATCTCTGGTTGACGAGCGCAGTGCAGTGCTAGGTAATGATTTGGACTCTTAATGTTTTAATAGCTGCGTGTCACTGTGCTGCTACGTGGGAGGCATGTTGCTTACCATCAGGCACATGTCTTACTCGTCTAGTCACTCGTTATTAAAAAAAAAAAACATAATATATCCTCATCATAAATTACAACTATGTCAATAACCCTGAACTCGCGAAAAAAGGCTGTTGCGTAAAAAAATAAGCCGTAAGTGTTTATTAGTTAATAAGAAACACAATTTCCAAAGGGATGTTTGTTTTTATCTTTTGATACTTTAATTTTTTTATATTAAATTTTTAGTGGCCCCTGTGAAATTTGCTACTATGGAGTTATTCGTTTTGCAAATTAAGGTATCGAAATCTTGTATTTTAATATGGCAAATGTGTTGTTGGCGTTACAGTGTGTTCCAAGCATGGAGTACCTACCGCAAGCATGACAGATGAATGATGACGTGTTGATATAATAATAAATAGTAATCCTTACAAAAAGCCTGCTCACATGTGTTGAAGATGATACTGTTGTGCAGTATCCATTGCGCGTCAGACAAGAAAGCCTCGGTGCTGCCGTAGAGGCCGTCGGCAATGTTTTGCTTCATTTGCGACAGGTCCATAGGATGGATTACGTATTTGTCGTAGTCGGGAAATACCGAGCGGTCAACGGCGTTTATGAACGGTTCCACCTGAAATTTAAAAAAAAAGTTGGTGGACGTAGGTACTTCAACACCTAGCCCCAAACTAAGCATACCTTGTGCTATGGCACCCAGATCTGTATGTATGTAAAAGTGAATGTTTGTCCGCGGACAAACATTTAAATTTCCGCATTCATTCAAGGTCAAGGCCATAATCCACCACGCTGGCCCAGTACCGGCTGGTGGATCATCCACGACCTAGAAAGATCCTAGGAACATGTCGGTTTCCTCGCGATGTTTTCCTTCGCCGTTTTTAGTTAGCGCCAATACGCACATGATTTGAACCAGGGGCTTCGGATCGACAGTTGCTGTTCTCCCGGCCAGATCAACCGTGATTGCGACAATCTAAAACATTTGTCTTTTCGTGTGGTAAAAAGACGAATTTTATGACGCGATATAAAGCGACACTGAATTATAATTTGTGACTCTTTGGGCATACGTGAAACCCAAGATGATAGATAGACATAAGCAAATTTATTTACGGTAGAAGCTTGGTTCACTACTAGGCAAAGAAGAATCGATGGTCTAAACTCTAGAGAAAGAAAGAAATGCGAGAGATTATGAGTAGCACAAATTATTGTAAGCATTCGTCGGTCCTGTCAATGGCAACCCCGGATTTTGACGAGCAAATGTAGTGATATTATAAACGTATTAGATGCAAACACTATAATTAGAATATGCAATTCAGTGTGTACGTACGTTAGAGTAGATATTTTAATTTATTTTTGATTTTTGACAACGGACGAACAGATAGAAAATTAGAGGATCAGATTGTTTACTTTTTCAGGTATAGCTTCCAAATTATGTACAGAAAAAACTATAAATGAACATCGCTACTATTTTATTAGTCAATATTTTTAGATACTGGTGTACTCTAGATGCTCTACTAAGAGATCGCTATTGCCGAAAACATCTTCTTTTGTGTGCATAATGTATTGTTGATTTATATGGTACTCATTGTCAACTTTGTGTGTGGCTCCAATAAAGGATTTTGTGTGGTATTGCGTCGCGAGATTTTTTTTTATCCGACTGAAAGAAGAGTTATGTTTTTCGCGCGTATCTTGTACCTTTGTAAATTTCTTTATTCCCACATATCTTCATATGTGGGAATAAAGAAATCATCATCTTTCCTCCATATTCTCAAATCTCTCATTCCATCCTATGGTTGCCTGGAAGAGATCGCTTTTAGTGATAAGGTCGCCAATTGCTACTTTATTTTGTTTTGTTTTAATTGTCTTTTGTTTTAGTATTAAAATTAACGTGGTTGTTACACATATTTAATTGGATAACGTGTAATTTGGCAGTACCAAACGGGCAGCCGCCGCGCGTGTGCACTCGCCTTGAAAAAAGCCGCCGGACGCGGCCGAAACTCGAGTCGGATTGACCGACCGTATATACGTGAGTGTCCCGTTATCCAATTAAATATGTCTTTTGTTTATTACTAAATTAAGTGCAATAAAGAGTTAATCTATCTATCTATATCTTCCAAACGGCTGGGAGGATTTTGACAATTAAGATATCGTTAGAATCGTCTCAATCGCCCAAGAGTCCTTCGGTAGTATATTGTATCACTTTATTTTTTTACAGTCGGGTTTTTTAAATTAAAGTTATTAGAAAGAGTTATAGGACAGTTGACGTCATATTTATGGCCTTTAGGCCTCTACTGCCTTCCAAACTCAACTTACTAACATACAAACTCGAAGCATACAGATTTAACTAATGAAAGCATTCCATATACATAACTAGCGGCCCGGCTTCACCCGTGCTACATATAAAATATAACCTATAACACTCAGGATCTCGTACTGTGAAAAAATTGTATATATAATATCATTCATTCATTTCCTGAGATAAGCGCATTCAAACAAATAAACTCTTCAGCTTTATATTAGTATAGACTACCATTTCATCGTACAAACTTGAATCCTAGATTTTATAGCATCGCGAGTGCTAAATATATTAGGTAAATAATATACCAAATGTGTGCCTGTAAAGGTATAAAGGTAAACAAACATGCATTGTTATTCAAGAATTACTGTTGCGTAGAAAGGCAATCTAAGGCTAATCTAATCTACATAATTATGTAAAAGTATCACGTATACTTAACATCCAAAGATCTAGAATACAATATTATTCTTGTACAACACATTTCGTTTTTATATTTCAGAGAAGAAATATATCCATGTGCAAACAAAAAATAGTCATCTCATTTTCTTAGAATTTCGAAGATTTGAATATTTTATCGCTCGACTATTATTTAGCATTGTCTCAAAATTTTGTACATCATTTTTTTATGATGACCCAACAACAATTCAGTGCATACCATTTAATATGTATATCAATTTGCATTGTATAGCATAACGCTAAACTGCTACATCAACCTATTACTCTAATACAGGCGCAAGTCAAAAGGCGCTTCGAGAATGCAGCACTCACACAAACGTACAAAAACTCACACAAACGTTATAAATATGTAACAGCCATGCGACAAGCGCTGTTATTATTAGCACAGAGCGAGATAGACATGACGCGCGTGATCGATTGCGAGTTAGAAAGAGATGGCACGAGCGGGGGCCGTGGAGTAGATAAACTAGCAAGGTCAGAGTCCCGATCTGTTCGCGCCGCCGCCCCGCCGCAGATTACGCGACAGTTTCTATTGTGAGGCGTTTGTAATATCGTTTGCGTGGTGAAAGTGTCTTACGGCACAGCGACGCGCATATGTCGAGTT
The DNA here is from genome assembly GCA_017562165.1 of Ectropis grisescens. NCBI lineage: Eukaryota > Metazoa > Arthropoda > Insecta > Lepidoptera > Geometridae > Ectropis > Ectropis grisescens. The sequence continues at coordinate 22,598,844 of CM029781.1, read as the reverse complement.
AGGTCTTGTTGTATACGGCTTAATTCTTGTTGTAGTTTTATCAAGATTTAACGCGGCATTCGAAAACATTACTTAAGCAAAATAAAGACTTTTATTTTAGTCTTGATAGACATTGAGAATGTTGGTTACGGTCCATAGGACTATCAATAACCCGTCCAGGAGAGATTATCTTGTTAGAGGGTAGGTTGAGAATGCCATCGGCTACACTGTCAGCGATGTTACCAAATATATTGTTGACGTCATAAACCGAAAAACAACAAAATATAGCATTTATACCCCACCCTTTAGAATTTTTATGAGATTTATAAAAAAAAAAAGAAGAAAACTTTGCAACTTTTAAGTTAATACATGTCGTTTTCAAAGAGTTAACAGGTCTACATCATATAATTATGTAAATGGGTAATGTCACCTTTACAAAAACTCTGGTTGATGACCGTATGGTCAGTTGAAATTTTTCGGCGATTGTGACGTCAAAACTCGTTATCAGACAAATTTGTACTTACTAAATAAAGTTTTCTAATATTACCCGTATTAACAATAATTACATACAGTATTTAAAAAAAGGTAATTTATAAGAAATATGTTGGTAGGTTAGGTAGGTAGGTTGTTTGCAAATTTCATCTCTTTAGAAGCTACACAGAAAATATTTACACAAACATTAAAAACATACTCGTAACATAAGAATATTTGTATAATTTTATTAATATAATTCTGGATGTGAATAGGCTTGATTTTGACCACCATTTAGCCAGAAGCTTTGCAATATATCAATCAAGAAAGACTCGTTCACGCAATACACTTCACAGGTTCGCATACAACTTTATCTACTTCAAATTTTACGGTTTTAGACTAAGCTTTAAGGCAAATTTTCGAAACAGCAAAGATAAAAAAGTTTACTAGCATTTTGCAAATCAATATGAGGGTATGGGTATAATATAATATAAGTTACAGCTGGTTTATTCGGGAGAACGGCAACTGGCGATCCGGAGCCCCTGGTTCAAATCCACTGTCTTTTCGAAGTCAAACGCATCAAGCCGCTAACATAAAAAAAATGACAGTCATAGGGACTTCCGATAGAAGCTAACTCAGAATTTGATAACTTACTTTGAAAGCTACGCGTGTGAAACCGGAGGGCGTTCCGCGGTTACCCGATAATTTCTTTCATTTACAAACGTGATGCTTGAGTTCAATTCACAGCCAAAGAAAAATCTCGATGAGGTGCGCCAAAAGAAACTTTCCCTTTAAAAACGGTGAAGGAAAACATCGCGAGGGAATCGACATGTCATGTGTAGAATTTTTCAAGGTCATGCGTCATCCACCAACCCTCGATGGGCCAGCTTGGTGGATGGTGACCTTGACTCTCATCTTACGAGAGAAGGCCTCTGGTGGCAGCAGTGAAAACATTTAGTGGGCTACTTATGCAGTGGACGTAAATAAAAACAATAAGACAAGGCCTCTTTACAGCTGCTCGCTTTTAATGTTGACATTGTCGATTAATTTTGTATTCAAACTGTTTTTTTTTTGTCATTGACGTTACCAAGCTTTCATGTAGAATAATGGTTCGAAGAAATAAATTGAACGAAATAAAAAGATTACCCCATTCGTTTCCAACATCCGTGACAGCGCATACTTGAATAGCTCACATAGGGTTCCCAGGGAAGTTTTCTTCATAGCTGGTGATCTGGAAGGAAACATTCTTGTCATGAGGAAGAGATATTAAAAATATCCCATTCTAGCAGTACTTAGAGGTTTCACCCGCTTAGTACCTGATCCCGTCATTTTCCCGGGATAAAGGTGGCCTATGTTACTTTGTAATACCTCCAAGAATATTTACAAAGTTTAAGTATCAGTTAAGTAGGTTTCGCGTGAAAGCGTCAGAAATTAACTTACTTTCTCATTTATTATATTAAGTAGGATTTGAAGTGGGACCCTGAAAAGTACCACAGCTTTCCTGGTTATTTTACAGCTAAACTCTTCTTCTGTGCAAGAGATTTTCGAACATATCTCATGTTTGCAGTGGTAAAACTGCCTGAATAAATACCACAATTTGCTGGTTATGATATGGCCAAACAGTAAGTCAATGTTACAAAGAAAATAATATAAGAACCTCTTTGTTTTGATTATACCAAATAGGTAATCAATTTATGGCATAGTGCAGTGTTCTGCAATGAAATTAAATGTATTAAGCATTTAAAACATTTTTCTGTGAAATCTTAATGATTTAAGGTTAGTAATGGGTGTGTATGAGTTAGAGAGTGACTTCGCTTTTGGGAACTCTGTCTCCCACACTAAGTAATGTTTCAAACGCTTCTGTTAAATAAATAATATCACTTTGTCCTGTTCTGCTATGATGCTCTATCACTGACAACATATAAGAGACGATCTTCTTAGCATTCCATGGATTCACCGTGCGGGTGCCGGGTCCATCGTGTGGCAGAGAGAAAAACTCGAGTAGTTCCCGAGACTTGTGACTCAGGGCGTAGGTTTAAGGGGCCCCTTTCTGACGTACATCAACACTCACCTTCACCACTCGTTTTCTCTCCCTGCCCAGCCAAATCTGATATGAGCCTACTAGTGCAGCTTTAGATACTCGTTCTAGTATAGAACTTACTGCACTTCTGGATAAGCCAAGGTCTTTCAGTAGGTTATAGAGATTTTGCTGGTATACCTCTCGCTCCCACTTCTACAGCGTATAAACTAACTACATAGCCGTTTTTGTTAATTCGTTTAGGAGGTCGTAATACTTATTTGTTTCATCGCGTGGTCTTTAGGTATATTAGTTTCCCACGGTACGGTAAGTTCTACAAGGACTATGCGTTTCGTAGCTCTAGAAAAAAGGAAAATGTCCCGTCTGGATGACGAAACACCCACATCCTCTGGGATTTTGTAGTGCTTTTCATACGTGTCCATTAAAATAGTCCAATCAGGTGCTGTACCCAGGATTGAGTAAGGCTTGTTCCTGGAGTTTGAAGTTGAGCCTGCTTTTACAAAGTTCATTTGTCTTTTGTTTGTCGTCAATCCCTTTTGGGCTCTAGCTACTGAAAGGCTCATGGCTTCACGTATGATTTCAAGTACTCTGTCATGACGCCGTGAGTAATGACCCCCATCAAGGAGCACCTTGCATCCCACCAATATGTGCCTTGCTGTACATATCGCCTCTCACAAGTATAGCAACATTTTTCAGAGGCTTTTCCCCACCTTACCAAGTTACTCTGGTCAGGAGGGTCATTTGGAATGCATTTAGATAAAATTTTAATAAGGCAGGAGACCAGTCATAGATCAAGGTGCGCCACTTTAGAGCTAATGGGATACAGAACTCACCTATGGTTAACCACTCACTTTGCATTTCTAAATTCATAGCGTGCACTTTGTAACTGTTATTTTCGTCTTGTTGTAGAAAGGTTTTACCATGTCTCGGTCTTCCTTTTCCTTCTCGCACCCAACCCAGCAGTATTTACTTGTGCACCTGCCATAAATTGTTTATGGAATTGAAGTCTAGATTCCAGGTCTGAAGCAGTTTTGTCTTTTGGGAGAGATGTAATTAAGTCGTCTTGCGACTTTCCCAAAACATGCGTTTTTGTAACTCTTAGGTGTTTGTAAAGTTCAGACGGTTTCTTTAGTTTCAGCCCAAAACTATTTTGATCCCTAAAAGAGTAGAGGATCAGCCGGATGTGCCAATCCTAACCATGACTTCAATATCTTTATGACATCGGCATCTAGCTTTGCCAGGAGAGTTTTACCGATGTCATATTACATCCTGCAGGATTTACACGTAAGTTTACATTAATTTTACTTCGCAAGCAAGAAATATTAAAAATAATCAGCTATATGACACAAAAATTAACTTTGGATCTGATATGTATGAAACAGTTTTTGCACAATATCCGAATAACACTGAAGCAAAACTTTTTTATTAGGAGGAATACCATGTATTCCTCACTTTTGGCTTAGGCATTCCGCAAGTCTGGACTTTGCTAACTATGCTAAATCTCACATTATAATTATATAATGCGAGATTTTTAGATTGACAATGTGTCCACAGTATATTTTCATTTCTACCTACATTTTATATTCAGTTCCTTGTTGTCATCATAGCATCAAGCATCATATTTAATCAACAGTGTAAAGAATACTTATTACTGTGCCTATATTAGTTTAGGACATTCACATTAATACAAGTATAAATAAATAGACATTGATGGAAACATCCCCAAACTAAACAAAACATGTACTATAAAACCAGCCCATTTATCATTAAATTAAAATGGTTGTGGGTTAGATATAATCCCTTTGTTTTCACATAAAGTTATAGTTAGAGCTGCAAAGAGCATAGCCTTAAATAAAATGTTGGTGGATATTCCTCACACAACACTATTTAGCCACAAAATAAAGCCGCATATCTACTAGGCAACATTTGGCGCACGACATGTTGCACAACAAGTTGCCCAAGAGCGCGGAACTTTTTGTTGAACAACGTTGTCTGTCTACGTCGTTGTAGACGTTGTAGACGTCGGCAACATTTCGACAGAGGAACTAGTGTTGATTCCAGCGGCAGAGGTTATAATTTTATCTAAAAATGTATCAAAAAGAAAAATACCAAGTTGGTGGATTAGAAAATACCTATAAATCATTTAACATTCCTAATTTTGGTTCAGTTTAATTAATTTGAGCACTCGTTCGTTACACGACACTACCGACATTGTTGGGCGTCACATCTCCACTCGACAACAATTGATGCTCAATTAATGGTGCTCTCTAAACAAACAACAATCCGCGCATCATGTTGCGCGCCAGCTGGCAACGTCGCGCGCTGTTGTGCGGCGTTGCCGTACATGTTGAGCGCCACGTGTCGCGCGCTAAATCCTATCCTGTATCCTAGTGGATATGAAGATTAAGGGTAACTTAACCTTTAACTGCTTTACCTTAACCAAATTAAGGTAAAGCTGTTAAAGTAAAGGCTGTTTAAACTGTTGTGCAATATATATGTGTATGTCGTATTGTGTTCACGGGGTTGGCATGCAATTTCTTTTTATTTCATTTATAAAATTAAAAAGAAACTGTACAATCCCTTATAGCTGCTGCCTCCCTGATAACAAAGCTTTTAAGACATATAACATACCAAACTACATTTCGCCAGCTTGGTGTATCAAAATTATGCAAAAAATACATTTAAGAATACACAGGGGTGAAATGGTTAGTAAAATATTTATAAATATAATGGTATAGCAAAAAAGACATTAACTTTATTTACTAAATGGAATACATGTCACCGTAAAAGTGTAAAAACCATTAGATTATAATGTAAAGACATCAGATTAAAAATTAACCTAACCTACGGTGAGATTAAAATGTCATGCATTACATTATAATCTGACAGTGTTGATAATTTAAAAGTGACAGACATACCAAATTCATTTATGAATATGCAGGTACACTAACTTTTTGACCACTGTGAAATTAATGTAATTCATAATTGAATCTACGAGTATACTAAATAGAAATACTATGGTTTTTTACTGGACAGTAAGTAAGACTCCTGCTCATTACAGCAAAGCACCACACAGCTATTTGATCATGAAGAGTTCAAATCCCTGTTTAGCTGTTTTTTACCAAATTTCTGTCCATAACACATGTATGTATTGGTTACCATACATTGTTAAAATTATATATTTTGTATTCTACGATTTATACCTGGTATCAGATCCTTCAGCATACAAGATCAGTAAACATTCAGGGCACACCCAGCTTTTTTCGGGACATATTTTCCTCTCATTTGTACTGAGGCATTTGTAGTGAAAGGACCGTGGGCACACTGTACACAGCAGAGGCGGATGGGCCTTGTCATTCGCCTCTTGGTCCACTATCCAGTGACATCGCCAGCAGTAACAATCTGCATGAAACTTCCTCTCCGAACCTTTGACATCTTGTATCTGGAAAACAAACAATTAATATAATATCCACCATTTTTGATTTTCACTTGCCGTTTTATACCGCAACCATTTTGTGTATACATGCCATAGAGTAAAGAGTTTTTTAATCAAATACTTACTGGCTGGTCTGATTTCTTTTTCTTTTTTGCACTAGTTGGTGTATCACATTTTGTATTCTGTTTTTCTGTAGAGTTTGTATCGTCTTCTGACATAGCTTCATCAGAATCCTTCCTACTTTTAGAAGTAAGAGAACTCAGGAATTGCTTGCATTTATTGGCAAACTCAGGGTTCTGTGACCTCATTGATCTTTTAAAGTTTTTCTGATTTCTCACTACTATTGCTTATTTGAGAGTTGTCACTGCCTCTCCTGTTACTAACCTTTTCTGACTCTACATAGGAAGTATCTACTTGAGATCTAGACTTCCGTGTCTTACTTTTCAATTGATTACATTCACTTATTATCTTGGATTCTTTTGCAGAATTGATGAGAGATTTGAGTTCTCTGCTGATGCTTTTATTGTGACTCTCATTATCTAATGAATGTTGGGAACCATTTAGTTCACTAAGTGATTCATCTGGTGGTACTGAGATGTCCATTTTCTCTATTCCATTGACAGTATTAATCTCTTTTGTTACATTTTCAGAGTCACTAATTTGATTATTATTATTGCTGGCTGGAACTACTTCGATAGCAACCTTTTCAACAGGTTCAACAGGGACGTTATTCTCAGGTACACTAGATTGATTTATGATATCCGTTTCTTCATTTGCATTTTCTACCGAGTCTACTTGCCCACTAGGATTTGGTAGATTTTCTTTATCAAGTGATTCTTTTATCGAGCTCTCCCCCTAAAGAGGTTACTTTGTTTGGTGATGATGAATCTGAGACTTTTTCATGGTCAATTATCTCTGTTGAATTTACAGCTACAACAGATTGCTCTGGCAACCTTATTTCTTGGCTGGATATTTTTACCACACTGGCTTCTTTATTAGGTTTTTGTACACCATCTTTAACTGGAGATTTTTCTACTATCTTATCATTATTTTGAAGTTTTCCATGTGTCCTTATTAATTTTATAGGTGGCTTTGAAACCAACTTCACCTCTTTTAATGGTGATTTGATATTTAAGACGGGTGGAGATTTGTTTGGGCTCTGTTCAACTGTTTTTTCTAAGCTTTGCATAGATTTTTTTTCAATCTTACCTGATTTACTTGGAGATGGAGTAATTTCAGTTAGTTTAGGTGAACTGGAAGATTCAGGCTCTTGGTTCACAGGACTTATTTTAACAGAAACATCAGAGATTGTGTTTTTTACCAAATCACTGAAATTGTTTGTCAACTTTTTATTACAGTTGTCATTTTCAAATGGCTTTATGACTTTAGTAGGTGTTGCCTGTTTTTTTGGGGATACCTCGGTGCTTGTGGATGGGGTAGATCTTTTTTGACCTTGCATCTATGGAGTTCTCTTCCTCCTCTTTGATCTCCTCCACAACAATAACCATTTCCAAGTCTCCGTGAGAACCGGTCACCTGAGGAGTCTCCAGCACGTCGTCAGTGGTGGAAGACACGTCCGTCTCCATGTGGGTATCAGAGTTCTCCTCCATCACCTACAAAAGAACAAGTATTTGATATTTTTAGATGACCCCTTTGTGATGTAAGAAAATGTGATAGTAATTTGGCGAGTTACACATCAACGTTTATCTACAGTTACTAACAATAGGGATCTAAATATTGAAAGAACCGGTCATTACCCAAGCTCTGCCACCCTGCCAGCTATATGCCTACCTACTTTCAATACAATTATAAAAACACATACAAGACAGCTACTTTGAGACTCACCGCACGTTTTGTTTCTTGAACAAGTTGACACAACACTTTACTGAGATATCTTGTTGTGGTATGGTTTCGCAATACTGTTTTTAATTTATTTGTATTAGATAGCCGTTATTTTAACTCAAATAATTGTAATTGAACACAAAATCCACACATCGCCATCGCATACATTTAGAAATTAATTCTTCCGAAATTCACCAGGTGTCGCTCCCAACGCATATTTACTTGGACTCGGAGGTTGGAGGGGGACAGTGGGCCGTCTGAAATTGTGATTGGTGAATTGAGTGCTGCGTTCTTTTCTTTGTTTGGAACTATCTCTTTCTGGAAACAGATTTCATTCAAATTATTGCTGTTTCAGTCTTACGCCCTAGTTTTGAGTATACCTTTCTTTGTTTAGCACATTGTCCAACTCAGTCCAATTCCATGTGCTGCCATATAAAAGAAAAAAAATTAGAGCACAGAATACAAAGATATTAATTTGTTTGAAAAACCATATTTTCCGGTTTTTTAAGATGGCATTTCTATCAAAGGCATTCAAAGGGAAACCAATCGGAATCGATTCTTTCGAGTGCAAATCATCTTGATTGACAACTTTTAAGAATGCCAAAGTAACTTTGGCAAATTTGATATTTTGACATAACCAGGTGGAACACCACAGCTGTGGGAGGATGGAATAGTGCATACGGCAAATTTAAAACAATTTACAGGAAATAATTCTCGTCAAATGGAATTTATAGAACTGCTCTAATAAACAAACTAGACGGCGTTATTTTAAAGTATCCGCACCAGGAAAACATAGACGGTACTCTCTGTCTCACTGGACATCACCTTATTCTGAGTTCACGAAAAGAAGGAGTCAACGAATTATGGGTTTGTTTTTATTTATTTACTCGCTAAGAACTGATTGTGTAAGTGTTGTAATTAATGTTTATTTAGTACCTTACGTATAAAAAATACAGTACAATATAGCAAATAACAATCGTGTCGCATCATTTATTTTGAATGATTAGCGCCGCTGATAAGAAAGCTGGCTGATTTCTCACGCAGAAAATATTTGTTGCCTGGAAATGCAGCCAGCGTCATATCTACTTTGGACAACACTGTTTTTCGGATTTTATCATTTATTTAACTTATTATAAACAGTACCTAGTATTTAATTATAGATACTCGTTAGTGACACACCAAAAAAAAAAAACTTTTTTTTAAAGCAAAAAAAAAAAAGTAAATACCACCAATAGTAAGTATTTACCACAGTTGTATGGTTATATGGTAAAGCAAATCCCTGATTATATTACATTTTATCTGCAATTATAAACCAAAATAATGGAAGTCATATTAGTATAGTATTAAATGTGTAGAACTGCATTTTATATTGGGGGGATCATTCTACTGTAATACCACAGTAAATTTATCATATTTAATAATACTAGTGCAGTGAACAGCCTGAAAATATACAAAATCCTACTATTACAAAACTAGTTCAAATCAATGCTTGGATGTTTGTTGCTCTATCACGTCGTACCTAATGTATGAATGAATCGGGCTCAAATTTGGAACACAGATAATTAGATTATAGCCTGGAAGAACACATAGGCTACTATTTGTCCTGGGGGAATAACGGGAACGGGAACTATCCAGGTAACACCGCAGGGTGCTGCTAGTATATTAAATGCAGCCCTATTTTTTGGTGCACACAATGCCCCCAAAGATGCACCAATAGCACATTAAGTTCTCCAATGAATGACTGAGACATTAAATTTTCGAAAATTAGCATGCCTCCAAAAAGACACGTCAAAAAAGGCCTGGTTATATAGATTTTATTACAGAAATAGTGATGGTATTATATGTCTACCTGCTACCCACAACAGCACAGTGCCATGCGATCATTTAAACCAGATGAAACATCATTACCTAAGTGGTAGTGGTGTGCTTGCAGAGATAAGATGATTTATCTCTTTATTCTGTAATTCCTTTATCTTTAAACTAGAACATAGCAATGTTAGTACAACACTTATTAATACTATCACAAAACAATAAAATAACTGACAACAATGGTGTACTATCTCAGATGGACTTTGCAAATAAACCTACCCTTACAAAAAAATAAACACCCAAATAAAATTATATTTGCAGCTTTTACACAAAAACATCGACTCTATAGAGAAGAAAGAGAATAAGCCAAGCAGTGGAGTCATGCAGGGAGGCTCTTTGTTCCTCAAATGCAAAGACCTGCGGATATTCCAACTAGATATTGCCACTACAAATGAATTAAATCTAGTTGCTCAAACTTTGGAAAATCTATCTAGTTTACAAGACCCCAGCCTTTTCTACCCATTCTTTTATAGACATATGGCTCCAATTGTAGAAAATGGGTACATGTTATATAGGTAAGTAGAATGTTTTAATTTTTATTTATCTATTAACTATCGGCCTGTTCTGGCTTCGCTGGGATATTGTCATATAAACATCATTAATCATTCAAGTTAGTTCAAACTGCACATCATCATCAGCCTATCTTAGTCCACTGCTGGACATAGGCCTCTCCCATGGCTCGCCACTCAGCCCTATCCTCAGCTATACGTCTCCATCCACTGCCTGCCGTCTTCCGTATATCGTCACTCCATCTAGTCTCAGGGTGTCCTACACTACGTTTGCCGATTCGTGGTCTCCACTCAAGAACACGTCTACTCCAACGGTTATCGGTTCTGCGAAAGATATGACCGGCCCATTGCCACTTCAGTTAGCTATGTCGGTTACCTTGGTTCTCTGACGGATCACTTCGTTCCGAATACGATCCCTCAGAGAAACTCCAAGCATAGCTCTCTCCATAGCTCGCTGCGCGACTTTAAATTTGTGGACCGCTTTGACTGTCAGTGTCCAAGTTTCGGCACCGTGGGTCATGACAGGTAGGACACACTGATTAAAGACTTTTGTCTTTAGACATTGTGGAATAGACGACGAGAAAACACGACGTAGTTTGCCAAATGCTGCCCAGACCAGCTGAATCCTTCTCATGGCCTCACTTTCGAAATTGTGCTTCCCTACTTGACGCCTGCCCTAGGTACACATATTTCTGAACAATTTCTAGAGGACACCATTTATAGCAACCGGTCCCGGAGTTACACGCTCGTTAACCATGATCTTGGTTTTATCCACGTTCATCCGGAGACCTATGCATTGAGAAGCATCAACTAGGCCATTCAGCATCGACTGTAAGTCCTCCAACGATTCAGCCATTATGACGATGTCATCAGCAAATCGAAGGTGCGAGATGTACTCGCCATTTATATTTATGCCACGTCCAGCCCAATCCAGCGTCTTAAACATATCTTCGAGAGCGTTTGAGAACAATTTGGGGGAAATCACGTCCCCTTGTCTCACTCCTCGACGAAGATGGATATGTTTCGTCTGCTGGTTTTGGACTTGGACTGTCATCGTTGCGGCGTTATACAGACATCTCAGCACCTCGATGTATCGCCAGTCAACTTGACACCGTTGCAAGGACTCCAGAACAGCCCAGGTTTCGATCGAATCGAATGCTTTCTCGTAGTCCACAAACGCTAAGCATAGGGGCCGATTATACTCTTTGGTCTTCTGTATAATCTGCCTCACTGTGTGGATGTGATCTACGGTACTGTACCCGCTTCGAAACCCAGCCTGTTCGGGGGATTGGAACTCGTTGAGTCTCCGCACCAGACGATTTGTGATAACCCTTGAGAACAGCTTATAGACATGGCTTAGTAAAGATATCGGCCGATAGTTCTTCAAAAACTGCACACAGTGTGCAAATTTTACTAAAATTGGTTACTTATTAGATTAGGATTCCATTGTAGACAAACAAACAATGTGACGCATCATTTACATACATTAAGATAGGTAAGGTCTAAAAAACTCCATATTGCAGTGGCATTGCGTGGTGGGTTGCCTTCTTTTCTCAAGTATTGTTGAGTAGAACAATTATTGATACATGCATATTGTGGGAATTTAACTGCTTGTAACACATAAATGTTAAGGTAGCGGTTCGCACGGACAGTGCCTTTTGTACCTTTACATAGAAATTAAAACTTGGGTACCTTCAAAACGTAAAATGTCACTCTTAAATACTGGCAAAAAAATGTTTTTGCTACACAACCAGTTAAATTATGATAAATAAACATTGGTCAAAATTTTTCATCAAGTAAACCCTAAGAAAAGCTTGTAATACTATGGAAGCCTATAGATAGTTGATATGTATAATTAGCAGTGTGCGGAACTGTGTAGACCTACTTGAATACTGCCATGTCGAGAAAACTTTCAAAAAGGCAATTTTTTGAAGTGAAAACTTCTTAGCTGCTTTGAGCATGTTTTGGCAGAGTAAAAATCTTACTGGCTCTAGGCACTGACATGCATAATAGCAGCATATCTGTAGCTAGTACAGGTCGCATTTTGTACTACATTAGTACTGAAGTTTTCACATTTAACTTCTATTCATTTTCTATTTTGAACTAGCTGTACCCACAGTTTCAACCGCATTTTGAAAGTTTTCTTTTTTTTCACAGAACCCTAATTATGATCCTCAAGTAAGAGTAGCCTATGTTATGCCTTAGAAGATCACCTATCTCGTAGTGATAGTCCTGTCATAATCGGTCCATCCGTTTTGGAGATTAGGCGGAACAAACAGACAGACAGATAAAAAAGTATTTTGAACTAAAAGTTGTTAATTTGATACAATACTTCAATTTTATTTATGTGTAGTTTTATGTAAAGATTATATGTTGTTGCTATATACAAAACTAAATTACACCGAAACCTAATCACCACTACATAACCAACAAAATTAACCACCTACAATAAGCACATCTGATTTGCTCATAGACTGACTAATGTGTGTAGATAATTTAGATGTTCAAGCACACTTTTACTGTACATTTGTATGTGGCAATGTGATATCTTATCCACATTACAAGGAATATATGGTGCATATAACCATGATTCATACTGAGGACTTTGACTGTAAGTATATTAAATTTATCATTTGCACTGTGAAGCTGCTGACATGTCTGTTTCCCGATTATATCCGAAAGTATAGTTTGGGTATCTTCAAATGTTGTTTAAATAAGTTCCTTTATGTAAGCATGTTGCATACTAGGCTACATCATTCCCTTTGCTTTTATTACAGTTGATTTCAGATGGACTTCATTGTCTAGCAGCATGTTATTCTTTAGTGGCAAAACTGGCATCTAAACTCTATTCAATCAATAAAAAAAGTCATTAAAATCATGTTTTCGAGCTACGAGTAGAGTAGTCACAAAAAGAGTGCTAAATTAAATCACGGAAATAGAGATAACACACTCCCGGAAATGTATCTGTTAAAACACCGGTAAATGTATTAGTAACTTTGCTGTGATGTTCAAGATTTAAACTTCCTTTGGCTCAGACCATATATAGCTCACACTGCCTGCTTCTGCAAAATAAAAATGTCCGAACCATTTGCTGCTGTACCCCATAGCAAAATCCCATAGCTCATCATCAAGCCTTCAAACCGGAGCATAGTAATTAGCACATTACTCCTTGGCGGTAGAATAATTGGCAAAAGTGTGGTATTTCCACTTAGCAAAGAGTCCAACGCACTTAAATTAAATCCAATCAAGATTTAACACAATCCAACCAGTCAAGTTTGAATGTATGCCTGTTCCAGCATAGAAGGCGAATTCACCAAAGTATTGGCGACAGAAGAATGGCGTGTCTCTAGAGTAAACCAGAACTACACTGTCTGTCCCAGCTATGGGAAAGCCGTGATTGTACCAAAGAGTATAGATGATGAGACCCTTGCTGCTGCAGCCTCTTTCAGACAAGGGGGAAGGTTTCCGGTGCTCTCTTATAGGCATAATAATGGAGTAAGTTATACCTATTTTGTTTAATTCCAAAATACAATATTTATTACAGATAAAGTTATATTCGCCCTTTTGAATCTCAACAAGCAATAAGGTTTGAATCAAACAGATCTCAACTTCTTAAGACATTACTTAAAATAGTGAACAACAATAATTAGACAAAATTCCAAGTCACAATAAAGAAAACAATTCTGCGTGCACGCACCCAAGACATACATATGGGTTTTAGTTCAGTGAGAAATCGGTCTGTTACCAAATTTTCCCATACGAGCCGCCGCTGTCAACAGTCAACTTATGATTCAGGCTGATCCCACTTGTTAATATTTAGACAAGGACAAAATGTGTGCTTTCTAACAAAAGAAGAATTAATGAAATTAAACAAAGCAAACATGAGTTACAACCAAATACACATTCTGACTTTCAACCCCTCGCGCGGGAAAATCGATTAGAATTTGGGGATCAAAAACCTATTGCAATCTCCTTAGTATAAACTAAAATCATGCCAAGTTTCAGCTGAATTGAATCAGTAGTTTCGGCGTGATGCGTGATTCCTATACAGAAAGACAGACAGACAGACATGAAAGAAAAAAAAATGCAGTTTCGCCATCAGTATCGACTATGGAGTGCTCTAAAAAAATGTTTCTAAATATCTTCAATGTACAGAATTCGACCCGTTACAGTTTTATTATAAGTATATAGATTACTGTAGTTACAAGAACAAAATTAAAAAATGTTGATTAACCCCCAACTACCTCAGATTTGTTATATTAAAGGAGTTGTGAAAAAAGAAATGTATTACGCCATTTTGTGGAAGCGGCCATCTTGGATTTGAAATTTGTCATAGTGCAATGTATTCTACTAGTCAAGCCCTTTCGTTTGATACCCATATTGCGGTAGTAGTGAAAAAATAATATAACTCGCCATTTTGTGGTGGTGGCCATCTTGGATTAGATTTTTTTATAGTGTATTAGAGTATTCTACTAGTCAAGCCCTTTCATTTGATAACCATATTGAGGTAGGTTGTGAAGAAATATTTTGTCCGCCATTTTAAATAAATATTGGTGGACAATTCACACACAATACCAAACTAAGCAAAGCTTGTGTGATGGCAGCCAGATAGCTGATATAATACTTATATAGTTTTAAATACATACTTATTATACATAGAAACACCCAGACACAGTGCAAACATTTGAATTCATCACACAAATATTTGCACTGGGTGGGGATCGAACCCACGACCCTGGGCTTCGCAGGCAGAGCTACTACCAACTAAGCCACTAGGGCAGTCAAATTTTTGAATCAATATTAACCAAACATAGCTAAGAACATCCGCACGGATATTAACTTTCAAATAAAAAACCGCATCGAAATCGGGCCATCCGTTTGAGCTCTACAGTGCCACAGACAGACACACACACAGACAGACAGACATCGACGTCAAACTTATAACACCCCTTTTTTTGGTCGGGGGGTTAAAAACTAACAATTCTAATTCACTTCAGATCGACATGACTAATTTCAAATCTAAGGTGAATTTGAAATTTGTCATAGTATTGTACTAGTCATGCCTTTCATAATTATGATACCCATGTTGAGGGAGTTGTGAAAAAACCTGTCTTTTTGTGGTAGTTACTATATTGGATTTCAAATTTATAATGATGTATAGTATTCTACTAGTCGAGCTCTTTCATTTGGTACCCATAGTAAAAAAGGTTGTGAAAAATATTTTATCCGCCATTTTGTGGAGGCGGCCATCTTGAATCGATTTTCAAATAACATAGCTAAAAAACATTCTCGACTGATTCGTCTTCCAAACAAAACGAAACAAAATCAAAAATCGGTTCATCTATTAGGGTCTGTCCTGTTTTTGCGTCGGGGGTTAAAAAGTATGTTTTTAAGATGATCCTAATATTTATTTCCATTTAGTTTGATATGTGACAGAACTTTCTTAAAGAAATTTGAAACAAAAACGATACGTCAATAATTTAAATTTGACATGTTTGTTCCATTATCTGTCATTCTGAAAACCCAACATTAAAAAAAAAACATTTTTTCAAACTTTTTCTTCGCAGGCGGTTCTAATCCGCGCCGGTCAGCCGCTGTACGGGCCGAAGCACCGGCGCTGCCGCCCCGACGAGGCGATTCTGAACACAGTGGTCGCGGTCGGCACGAAAGGCGTCATTTACGATCTCAGGAGCTCCAACGCTATATCGCAACAACAAAGTAAAGGTAAAGGTGTTGTTGAAGTGAAAACTTTTTTGGGGCACTACCGATAGATTTTTTCGTAGGCTGTGCATTCACAGCGTACGTCTAGGCTAATTGTCACGTTCGAATGTGAAACATTCGTTCGGGTGAATTCGGTACCGCCGAGTGTGTCCGAGTGAGAAAGATAGCTGTTGCCGTCTGACTGCTGTCACTGTCGTATCGCTGTGTTTACTAAATTCAATTTATTATATGTAATTTATTTTTATTTTTGATTATTAAAATCATTCAATAGTTTTTAAAAGTTATTTCTTAAATTAGTTTTCAGTTCTGCTGTGTGGTCACACTTTTTTTTTTTCAAGTAGCATACAGGTTATTATGTGACGACGCTAGAACCAGACTGATCTAAATACTCTTTTTGCCTAAAAGTGATGTTTTTTAAATATAACATGTTAATAACACTCTTGTCCCTTATTATCCCCTGCTCAAAAAGAGGGGTGCTATATGTTTTTGACGTCGATGTCTGTCTGTGGCACCGTAGCTCTCAAACGGAAGGGCTTAATTTTTTAATGTTATCTTCTTTTAAACCTGGTTTCACGCGTGTTTTAAGGGTTTTTTGTCTATTTCGAACCCTGATTATTTACCTCAAGTAAGAGTAGCTTAAGTTAAAATACATTAGAACTTAAAACATCAGCTATTTAGTAGTGTAAATTTTCTTAGATTTTTTGTTCAACGTATACATACGATTTTGGGGTGGTCGTGTCCCCGTGTGCCCCCCCTTCGGGCCGCTCATGGCGTGGCCACGAGCATAACGTATAGAAATGCTGAAGCATTATGATGGCCTATGGCGCTACTAAATCTGGAATACATTTTTAAACAATTGTCGTTTAAATAAGTCTTTTAAGCAGTACAAACTTTCGCGTTTGTAATATTTTATTGGACATTATTAATATATTTTCAGATCGACAGATATGCGTGACAGAAGAGCGAAAAAATTTGTCAAATTATTATCATTGGAGTATGCTTAAAATGCAAATGCTTGCGGCGCAATTGAGAGTTATTTTTGAGAGGATTTTTTATTCTTCTGAAATTCTGATTACTTAACATTTAACTCATAAATAATGATAAATAAAACTGCTGTTTACAGGTGGAGGGACTGAAAGCAGCGCAAACTACTCCCAGTGGAAGATTTACAACAGATCGCTGGATGAAGTTGATAACCAGAACCAACTATTGGATAGCTATTCTAAACTTATTGAAGGTACCTATTTACTTTTAGCTAAGTTAAATAACTATTCAGTGTTCTTAAAAATATATACATTACTAGCAGCGGTCAGGGTTTCACAATCAAATTCTCGCATTCAAAAGTAGCCTGTGTGTTATTACAGACTATATCCAAATTCCAACCCGATGGTGTTCCGACGTGATTGAGCAACAAACATCTAAACATCCAGACTCGCATGTATTATTAGTAAAATTAGTAGGACTAGCGGCCCATTCCGGCTTTGTTCGGTTATTGTCATTTAAAAACCATTAATAGAAATAAAAACTATACTATCTGTCAAGTTGTATCAAATTGTACATAAATACCAACTTTAGTAAATATAGGTTGACTTGGTGAAAAGTAAGTACACTGAGAACAAAGATGATGATCATGACACTGGATTTTTAAATATTAAGGCTAGGATAAATGATTGAATATGTGATATTTCCCTCACAATTGGAGTGTTGACTGGGTACAAATACAAATATCTTTATTGCTGTTTGCTGGTAAGATAAGGTGATGCAAAATCACTTTAAAAGTTCGCCCATACAAACTAGCCTCTTCTTCTAGATCTAGAGGCATGCAATATGTCTGGCAACACAGTTTCTATTGGTCTGAATTTATACAATGATAATAATAGTCAGCTGATAAAAGTCTTCTTTTCATTTTTGACTTGTAATCGGTTGTACTATCGTATTCTATGTCATCTGATTCATCTTCTATTAATTTCTGGCTGCTATGGTAGGTAGGTAGGTATAGTAGGTAGGCGTAATTGTGCTCACCAAACATATCAATGTTTGGTGAGCACAATTACGCCAACGTCAAAAGTATACCATTCTAATAATAATTAATTAGTCCGTCAGGGATAATATGGGACACGTATTTTTTGTTTTAACAAATTAATAAAAATCGACAAAGATATATATATGAAACATGAAACTTCCGGAATAGGGAGTTGTGACGTCACGTCTTCGTAAAAATCTAACATTGAAGTGACGTCGCTCAAAACTTTTAACCACTGTCATTTGTCAAATCTTTGTCATTTTTTGTTTAAAACTAAAAAACACGGGTACAATATTTTTTTATTATCTAACTGACCGACTAGTTTTTTTAGTCATGATCCCTCTTTAGAAATACATAAATATTGTTTTAAAAACTTTCGCGATTTGAACACATAATGTTTACACAACGTGTCAATATTTGAATAGGTCATTCCAACACTGATGTGGACTTCATCTCCGAAGGTCTCTTTCCCCTCAGCACTTTAGATCGCGAGATAATACGTGTCGAAGTTTTATGTAAAATTGACCAGCTTCAACCCTAAAGCGCGGCGGCGCGGCGTGCGACAACGGAGCGGCGTGCGGCGGCCGGCGGTCAGCGACCGCGCCGCGCCGACGGTGATTAGGGTTGTCAAATAAAATAATAAACAACGAATTTTTAACTTTGTATGGAAAAAACTTGTTGTGCTTTCGTGTCTAATATTCACATATGTGATTCGATACCTAGTATAGATGAGCTACAATAAATATTGTTGGACCTTTCCGCCACACGTTGTACCTACCTACGCGAATAATAAACGTCGAGGTATTGAAACAATGAATTATTCGTGATTAAGCCCCGTAGGTACCTACTATATGTATAAACATCAAATACATAAATATCAAAATAGTTATTACATTGAATCTTTCCCATTTGTAATATTAAAATGGAAACTAACATGGTTATTACACATTTTAAATGAATAAACTGAATGGATACTCTGGAATGGACTGGACTAACTATGTTAAATGTGAGTTACCCGTGTATTCATTTAATATTTTTAACATTAAATCAGAGTCTCTACGGAGTGGACGCCATCGGCCAGTCGACCCCAGGGTCGACCGATTGGACGATGGCAGCTCAGGACCGGATAAAGTGGAGGGAATTGGGGGAGACCTTTGCCCAGCAGTGGGACAGTTGAGGTTAAATAAAAAAATGTATATATAAATGCATATTTAGTAGGACAAAAATACAAGACATTCATACATTCAAGAATCTAAATGAAAGATTCATCTGTAATATGTTTGTTGACAGCGTGCGTGGACCGCGAGATATCGTGCGACAAGTGGGTGTCTCGCCTGGAGTCGTCCGGCTGGCCGGAAAACGTGCGCAACTCTCTGCACACCGCCTGCTGTGTAGCCCAGCACCTGCACCAAGTAAACTACTTTTTTAAAGTGAAAACTTCTTCAGCCGCTTTGAGACGTTTTAGAAGTGGTAAGACTCTTAGCAGAGTCCGCCTGGGGACACACCTTTGTCAGTTATTCTACCGCCAGCAGTAATGTGCAAACATTAATGTGTTCCGGTTTGAAGGGCAATGTTACCAGAGAAATTGCAAGGTTTCGATATAAAATATCTTAGATCTCTGAATGACGAGCGCAGTGCATGCACCCATGCTAGGTAATGATTTGAACTTTTCATGTTCCAATAGCTGCGTGTCACTGTGTTGTTGTGTGGCAGGCATGTTGTTTATCATCAGGCACAAGTCCAGCTCGTCTCATCACTCTATATTATAAAAAAGTACCTGGCTGACCGAACTCTGCTCGTTTTAAATCTATGCTAATATTATAAAGCTGAAGAGTTTGTTTGTTTGTTTGTTTGAACGCTAGGATTTCGGGAAGTACTGGTCCGAATTGAAAGATTATTTTTCTATTGGATAGTCCATTTATCGAGGAAGGTTATAGAAAATAACTCTACTATTAATTGAAGCGGAGCATGAAACAAGAATGTAATAAAATCGGGAAAAAATATTCCCCTTTTGAGAGTTTTCGTACGTTTCGTGCTTTGACATGACACATGACAGCATGTGTCAAAGATTGCGTCATTGAATTTCAGTAATCTGTGCATTGATTATAAACCTTTGCTATTTTTTTTTCTAAATCTGAGTTGGTACGACCAATTTCCGACAGGTGGCGTAGCAGGTTGCTGAAGAGGTTTTTTGTTTGAAATCGATATTCTCAGGAATGAGTGAACCAATTTCAGTCATTCTTTCACCGTTGGATATGTACGGGATCCCGATGAGTCCTATAGTATAATATACCACGGGCGAAGCCGGGGCGGGCATCTAGTGCGTTTATAAAGAGCTCTAAGTAAAAGATTTTCTCCGAAAAAATAAGAACAAAAAGAAAAGACCCGAGTGTAACCATCAGGATTCGAACTGGGGCCTGTTGGCTCCGAGGGCGAGCATATTCCGGCTGAGCCATTTACACTTTAAGGAAGTTATCGTATTCTAATGACATTATAGGAGTTTTTCATTGTCTAAAAACGCGCATAAAATGATGTTTTAAAAAAATAAAACCTAGCTAGATCGATTTATCGTCCCCGAAACCCCCTGTATACATAATTTCATGAAAATCGTTCGAGCCGTTTCCGAGATTCAGATTCTATATATATACCTACAAGAATAGGTCGTTTAAAGGTATAAGATACATATCATTATAATTATAAAAAATACATAGCATTATAAAAAATAGCTTTTTTTCATAGGTAAAATCCTGAGTTGAAACAGGTGATGCAAAAATCGTAGATAGACGTTATGTCAGTCGAAACTTCTAAGCACTATATCTTCGTATTTTTTTTGTTTTTGAAACAAAAGAAAGACGTGTACAATATTTTTTTATAAACCAACGACGGACTAATTACTTTTTTGTTTTGGCATCATACCTATTAATGCGTCCTTTCAAAGCTATACGGATTTTGTATGTTTAGGATTGATTGTTTTATTTTGGATGTCTTTATTATAATAAAAAAACATATAGGTATTTTATGGAAAAAATGGAAAAAAAAAGTGTGGCACTCGGGGACTGCCGCGGTAAAGCTATTACATGTTGCATGCATTTTTATCAACATAAGTGACATTTGTTTACCATAAAAAATATCACGGGAAATCCGTTAAGTTGGCAACACTGTTAAGAGCATTTAGTCTGTAAAGCTAATACAAATAAGATTCAAAGTCGAATGACCGAGGGGGGAGGACGGCGTTACGGTCTTCCATCCCTCTTTCTTGTGAACAAAAGAGATGCACGATCACTAAAATTCGGTCCCCAGGCCCGCGATAAAAGCTATGCAATAGCTTAAATACTGTAATAACCTGCATTACCATTTCGGAATGTTTACAAATAAATATTTATTCACACGATACTCTGTTGCCAACAATTCCGTATGTATTTTATTCGAGTATTACTTATTACAGAAAGCTGAGCCAGTCCTGATTCACGGTACGAAGGGTGAAGACGCGACGCTACTTATCTGCTCGCTTGTACAAATCATACTGAACCCAGACTGTCGGACAATACGAGGGTATGTAGTGTGTGCTATCCTACTTATATTATAAATGTGAATGTAATTTAAATAAAATATTCTGTTACGATTTCACGTCATAAATACTAACTGATTGAAATGTAATTTCGTACTGAAATAGTTTACATCCTGAGAAAGAACATAGGCTACTTTATAATATGTAACAATGATTTTAAAGGATTGAAATACCGGATACTTATAATATGAAAAAGTGTTATGAAAAGTTATAAATAAAATATGAATGTGTGTATGGAAGTTTCGTTAAAAATTAGTTTCAAAATATAAGACTTGAAACTTATTTTGATTAACTAAGAAACTTATTTTGCTTTTGATTTATCATCATCAGTCTACCCTAGTCCACTGCTGGATATAGAGCTCTCCCATGATTCGCCACTTAGCCCTATACTGCTTATCTTCTATAGCCACTGCCTGCTGCCTTACGTAAATCGTCATTCCATCGAGTTTCATGGCGTCTTACGTTTGCCTATTCGCGGTCTCCACTCTAGGGCGAGCATGCATGCTATAATAGTAATACTATAATTGAATTTAGGATAGAGATGATAGTTATGAAGCTGCAACACCAAATTGTATCACCGATTTTGTTATCATTAGTTTTTTTGATTTGAAATTGTTAGCTAAATCAAATTTATTAAATTATTATTAGATTACAAGTACATATGAACATAATATTCTTCTAAATACAAAATGACAAAAAAGAAAAATATTTTTGTGGCGTACCCTAGACTCTGCACTAGGCAATGCCTGTGTTGCAGAATCTAGTCTCGTCCATTTTTACATATCTTATATTAAAACTACGAAAACATCCAACTTATGTAATAATATGTATGTGTACGAGTGTAGAGTAGTTAGGGAGAAGGTGTATTTGAGTGCGTATGTATGGGGGATGTGTGTGTGTGTATGAGGGTGATGGTACGTGAGTGTATAAGAGTATGTCTCTATGTATGTTGTTTATATGCGTCTGTTGCAGAATCTTGTCTTATGTAAGTATTAAAACAACAAACATTGATGTAATTTGTTGTGTATCTGCGGGTGTATATGTATATGGGCATGCGTGGCCTTGTATGTGAGACGGTGTGTTTGCTAATGTGTATGATGTGCACGATGTGCACGATTACCAATTACCTATGTCTGCTTCGGTTCGACAAAAATGTACATTTGTGGTTGAACTTGTGTTACAGTTAGTGCTCTTCTACGTCCTATATAAGATCACTCCGTTACAATAAGGGGGTCAATCATCATTCACCTCTCTATGGGAGCAATTTTAAAGGCGTATTTGTTAAATTAAATAATCATGTACTCAATAATACACCTTATTTCCAGGTTACAAGCGCTAATAGAGCGCGAGTGGCTGCAAGCGGGCCACCCGTTCGGGTCGCGGCACGCGCGCGGCCCGTACGCCGCGCCGCTGGCCCGCGCGGCGCCCACGTTCGCTCTCTTCCTGGACTGCGTGCGACAGTTCCTCGAGCAGTTCCCGTGCAGCTTCCAGTACAAGCAGTCCTTCCTTATTGTGCTCTTCGAACATTCCTACGCGAGTCAATTCGGTAAGTCATTGATTTGTATAAATTTCCACTTTTACGGAATGATTGCTCAAAATTTCGCATTCGAGCCCCAAAATTCTGGTCATATACTTAGTTTGAACTCATTGTTTATCAATTAATGTAACTTAAAATGTGTTATTCTTGATATGTCTTACCATGCGTTGGAAACGAAACTATTCAAAATTTTGCTGAATCTAAAGTGAGGAGTATAAAATTTGGTGATACTCGTATAAAATAATGCGTACAACAGTTATGGGCAAGCGAGCCACTCACAGGGTTTTCGTGGGTTGTGAATTAAGCTCAAGCGCCACGTTCGTAAGTGAAAGAAATCTTGCGAACTCGGGACCTCTGGATTAGCAGCGCTCTGGTTTCACCCGCGTAGGTCCAAAGTGTGCTATCAAATTATGAGTTTTAAGTTTTCACTTCTATCGGCAGTCTCTATTGAAAATGTAAATTGAAAATTGAAAATGTTTATTAGCACATAAAAACTTAAGTTACTTACAATACCAACTTAATTAATTAAACATGTAAGGTAGATACAATAAAAGAAATAAAGTAAAAAACAAGTCGGTGATCACTGGATCCCACACTAGGGTGACCTGTGACGTGGGTATCCAGGCTCCTTCTTGTGCTGAGGGTATTTAGAAAACAAACAAAGTTTTGAACAAAAGGACGTAATAACAATGCATGCTAGATAATTAAAAAAAATGGTTAAAGGGTATTTGCAAAGAGTTTACAAATTTCTTTATTTAAGGGTATTTGTGATTTACGATAAGTAAGAGATAATCAGAGTGCGAGGGAGAGGTAAGTATGTTTGTGGTAGTGTGTGTTGTTATGCAAGGTGGTTTTGAGGTATGTGAGTGTAGTATAATAATAAATAGATGATCAGAATAGTTACATCGTACTTTGGTTCTATGACTGCCAATTTTTTGTGTGTTTTTTATTGTGAACATTTATTTAGCCACGTTGATCACTTGATTGAGCTTCGTTAGCTCTAACAATATGTCTTTTCGTTTGTGATTTTTTGTGTTGTAGACATTAAGAACTTGAAACAAAATCAATCTTAAAAATAAATCAGAAAGATACGATTTTATATATTTACATATTTGCTTCCAGGTACTTTCCTCTGTGACTGTGAACAAGAGCGCGAGACATTAGGAGTGTACCAGCGGAGCACCAGCCTGTGGTCGTGGATCAACCAGCCGGACGAGCTGACCGGCCACATCAACCCGCTGTACGAACCCACGGCCGGAGTCATCTGGCCGTCCGTCGCTCCTATGAGCTACGTCATCTGGGAAGGTCAGTTCTACTGTATTCCTACACACAGTGAACAAGAGAGTGAGACAATGAGACCCCAAAAAAAGAGATGTTATAAGTTTGACGTCGATGTCTGTCTGTCTGTGGCACCGTAGTGCTCAAACAGATATACCGATTTCGATGCATTTTTTAGGGTTTCGTAGCCAAATGGCAAAATACGGTATACTTATAGATTCGTCATGTCTGTCTGTCTGTCCGGGCGTATGTCACAGCCACTTTTCTACGAAACTATAAAAGCTATACTATTGAAACTTGGTAAGTAGATGTAATCTGTGAACCGCATTAAGATTTTGATACAAAAAATAGAAAAAAAACACAAAAATTTTAAGGGGTGTTCCGTACATAGAACTGAAACTCAAAACTTTTTTTTGATCATTACCATACGTGTGGGGTATCTATCACAGGTATCTATGGATACGTCATCAAAAATGATATTGCGGTTTCTAACATATTGTTTTTCTAAACTGAATAGTTTGCGCGAGGGACTTTTCCAAAGTGGTAAAAAGTGTCCCTCTCCCCCTGTAACTTCTAAAATAAGAGGATGTCAAAATTAAAAAAGTGTGTGTTGTACCTACGTTACCATGTAAACTATCAACTAAAATTGGTTTGAATGATATCTAGTAAGTAGTTTTATTTTAATACGTCATAAATTGACTATTGTTTATTTATTTATTATTTTATTTTTATTTGTAAAAGAAGGCTCAACTTCAAACTCCAGGAACAAGCCTTACTCAATCCTGGGTACAGCACCTGATTGGACTATTTTAATGGACACGTATGAAAAGCACTACAAAATCACAGAGGATGTGGGTGTTTCGTCATCCAGACCGGACATTTTCCTTTTTTCTAGAGCTACGAAACGCATAGTCCTTGTAGAACTTACCGTACCGTGGGAAACTAATATACCTAAAGACCACGCGATGAAACAAAATAAGTATTACGACCTCCTAAACGAATTAACAAAAACGGCTATGTAGTTAGTTTATACGCTGTAGAAGTGGGAGCGAGAGGTATACCAGCAAAATCTCTATAACCTACTGAAAGACCTTGGCTTATCCAGAAGTGCAGTAAGTTCTATACTAGAACGTGTATCTAAAGTTGCACTAGTAGGCTCATATCAGATTTGGCTGGGCAGGAGAGAAAGGCGAGTGGTGAAGGTGAGTGTTGATGTACGTCAGAAAGGGGCCCCTTAAACCTACGCCCGAGTCACAAGTCTCGGGAACTACTCGAGTTTTTCTCTCTCTGCCACACGATGGACCCGGCACCCGCACGGTGAATCCATGGAATGCTAAGAAAATCGTCTCATACACTGATTAAAGGAACAACGAAGTACAAGTACTTTTGTATTATGTTACTTGCTGCTACGGAAGACTTCATGGGCGAGCCCGACTCGCACTTGACCACTTTTATTTTATTTGAAGGCTAGTTTCCGTGCGGTGGTCCTTAGCTATGTTTGGTTAATATCGATTCAAGAACGTCGTCTCCACTTAATGGCGGACAAAATATTTTTCACAGCTTCCCTTATGGGTGTTAAATGAAAGGGCTTGCCTAGTAGAAAACTATACACTATGACAAATTTCAAATTCAAGATGGGCGCCGCCACAAAATGGCAAAATACATTTCTTTTTTCAGTCCCCCCCCCTCAATATGGGTATAAAATGAAAGGGCTTGACTAGTGGAATGTTGTACAAATTACAAATCCGACATAGTCGGGAGTTAATCAAAATGTTTAATTTTGTCCCTGTTTATATGTGTAACCTAATCTACTGTGGTAATTTAAATTCTAAAGGCATTTATTTAGAGGCCCTAATACTTCATATTCCTATTTCAATTCCAGAGCTCTATCTACGCTGGCTAGTCGAACAACACACCGAGAAACGCGAAACGCAGTACGCGATGATTCGCGAGCGCGAACAACAACTGAGAACGCAGGTGCAACAACTCAGGCGAGAGCTCTTCGACGTAGCCACGCAGTACTACGCACAGGATAAGAAGGAGGTCTTATAAAACTGGTAATCAATGTATTAGCTTATTATAAACTATTAGATAGATTATGTATAGCTGTAATTGCATTTACCCAAATGTCCAAGCGCTAAGCAGCAATTGAGAATGCAGATGTGTCAAATCAAGCGAGACCTCTTGGACGTTGCAACACAGTACTACGCGGTAGATCTTATAGAACTGGTAATTGAAAGTGGTAGACCAGAAATAGAATATGTATTCATCTGTGATTGAATAAATATCTAAATATCCTAACAACAATCAAAAAAGTAATCAAGTCACCAATCAGAGGAGAGCTCTTAAACGTTGCAACGTATAACTACTCGCAAGATAACAAGGTCTTTTATGAGGTCTTTTAAAATTAGTTATCGAAGTTTTAGCCGATTGAAGGCTAGTATACCAGTAACAGAGATGTGTATAAAGCTGTAATTTTGTTTATGAAAATGTCCAAGCAACAATTAAGAATTCAGGTCCAACAAACGATAGTAATAGATCTTCGAAGTTGCAAGCTAGTAATACGAGTAAGCGCAAGAAAAAAGAGGTCTTAAATATTAATAAAAGTGGCCTAATAAATATAAGTATGTACAAAACGCACCTTTTGGTTTAGTTATCTGAGGATTCGTAAATTACCTAACCAAATCACGAAAACGAATTTTTCGATAAACTTTTGCCAATAATATATAATATAATTATAGATATTTACTTATATATGGGCATTTCACTTCAATTACGCAAAACAATTAGGACCGCGCTTGGTTATTTATGATATTTATTGTATACAATATCTTATTATAAGTCCGCCACGCTGAATTTATAAAGCTTTAATCGCCTTATAAAGCGTTAGATATAAAATTAGGATAACAGTATGATCAAAATCATCATTTTATTTTTTCCATTGTAGGGTAAATGTCTCTCTTACTATCTGATACTATTACCATCTGATTTGATCCAGTGTCAATCGTATTGTGATCAAAATTGATTTATGTAATAGTGATCTTAGTGGTCTTAACTGTGATCGCCTCTGCACAATAAGCTCATTTCTTTAGTAGCCAGTCTCCACACGATGCTATGAATCACCCTGAATCGCAAACATGGTATTGGGCAGCTGTACCGTAAAAATTTGCTATGTTTGAATGTACATAAAAGAAATTTAAAGCTTTGACTACTTTGAATGGTCCGTATTTGCAACATCATTAGCATTGGGAAATTCTACTTGGTTATACCGATAAAATATGAAACACTCAAGTTGGATATGATAGAAATTGATAAAAATCTTGTAAACCAACAAAAATGGGTTAAGGGGATGGTTAATTTTGAAATAACTCATTTTATTGAGCTGTGTACGTGTGTGTACTGCGCAAAAGATTGTTTTAGAATCAAATCACATGTACATGAACAGTAGTTCAGACTGTTCATCCCAAAGTTGCCAAATTGTATTCACCTTTACCTTTCGACAACCCAAAAAAAACGGAAAACCTGCTATCTAAAGTACACTGCATCTGCATAACTGATTATAAACTTGAAAAACAAACACCAATGAAAATAGTATGTAAACGCTGTATAATCGTAAGTAAGTATAATAAAATAAGGTACTAAATGTATTAAGAAGACTGCTTTTTTTTCAACAATTTTCTTATTTTGATGATCTTCTAATGTATATTCTAAGGAAATATTGCAAATGTAGAAATAATAGGCATGATGACTGATCCTGGAATTATATTAAATTAATGAATAAATTGACAGTATTTAAATAGAATAAAATATGTACCTACTTTTTTTCGATATCTTTTTGTTTAACTTACTTTATGATCATTCAAAGTTGGATGAGCAAGTTCATTTTAAAAGTACGAAATTATTAGAAAATATGTTCACTATTGGATAACCCATTCAATTTAAAGTGACTTTAATTATGAAACCAGTTTCCTAAACGCAATATGTAATTGAAACGTTTTTAGGAAAGTCTAAAATTGTGATTTTAAAATCGTGATATCACGGGAAGTTTTTAAGATAACAAAGCAATTTACTTTCACCTATATTTCAGTTATTGAGTAGCCTTTTGATGGCACATTAAATAAAAATTCAATCGTCATGCCTATTTTGTGTATCCATGACCACCTTGAACGCTTTTAGAATAACGGCTTTTAGCTAATAAGTATGTGAAAAAAAATTTGATGTGATCCAAAGTGTTAGTAGTATATATAGTATAAAGTAAAAAAAAAACAGATTCACTATCCTTTGTTCCCAGTGAACTCTTCACCAAGTCAACCGATTTTTACGATTACAAAATTTGGTATATCACTGTAATTAGACCGAACTGGTGTGATTGGATAGTTTTTATTTCGATAAATGATTTTTATAAACAATTTTTTTACTGTCACGTATTTTTAGAGTTCATGTGACAGCTCAAAATTATGCTTATTATACTCAAATGGAAGTAGGCTACAAAGTCCAGTGCTACCAGAATCTACACTAATATTGTAATACAATGCTAATTCAATTCGCGATATATCTTCTATTCCACTCTATTTCGTAGCTCATTTATGCGCTCCCACCCGAGAAATAAAATACACTCAAATATGGGCTTAATATCATGTGGTTTAAGATATAGACTACATTGGCAATATAATTAGCAGACGGCTAGCAGCGAGCGGTCTGCTAATTTGTGTTGCCAATGTAATCTATATCTTAACATGTATGCCATAAAGCCCATATTTCAGTGTATTTTATTTGTCGGGTGGTAGCCCAGACGTTTAAATCGGCGCAGACCTTTAAGGCCCACTTATATGACTCCGCTCCCTGCCGACAATTAAAATATTGCTCAAATATGGCTTTTATGACACGCGTGTTAAGATATAGATTACATTGGCAACATAAATTAGCAGACGGATCGCTTTACTGTCGTCTACTAATTTATTTGTCGTACCTAATACTTTGCTTTAACATTTTGTTTTAAATTTCAATACGATCCTTTATACCTGACCACCGATTTAACCGAACTTTACACTTTATACGGTCCTTTATTCTGATGTTCCTTTGTGTTGGTCATTAGTTCCGAATTATTTTAATTGTAAGGTAGTTCATGTAAATATTTAGTAACTTAAGTTTGTAACATAAGTTTAATTTAAGCAAAATGAAGTAAGATACTTTATACACTTATCATTTTTATTTATAAATCGTCCAAAAAGTCATTTTTGTTGGTGACGTAAGATGTTCGAGATTAATGTTATCTCGTGGAATTTTGCTCGTATTTGAAGCAAGCGGAAAACTTGTCATATACTTATTTCTTCTACCAGTACACCAACATCTAAAAAAAGTATAATATTTTACCTCAAACATGTATATTATGTATTGAAGAAAAAATAAAATGAAACTTCGAAATTTATTTTGCCCAGCCACTCATCAGCCAGCTCTGCTGCTCCGTCTTGGGGTATAAATAAGATAAGATATGATACATTTTTATTCAATTCACTAGTTTACATTTTTACAATTTGCTAAGTGGAAAATGGAACCCAAACTCGGCTAGGCCGGTATTCCTCAGTTTGATTTATAAAAATTACCGCGAAATAATTTTACAGAATCTAAATAAAAATACAAATAAACACAATAGTTAGATATTAAATATAACATTACAAGTAGATGATTTAATGAAGTATTGTGTGTTAGAAATACATAAAGTTAGCTAATTAGTGAAGGAGAAGGACGTGACAAGTTTTCAGTTCACCTCAAATACTCAACCCAAAATTTGGTGCCTGCTCTCGGAATATTGGCTTCTGCATAATCTTCTATATTAATAATTTCGTCAAGGGGTACGGTAGACTTGATCGAAACCTTATATGAATAACAAAACATAAAATTATTTTGATTTTGAGTCGACAACATATGTTTACAAAATTCGGATTATGGAGAATTTCGTTAAATTCTGATGGCACTGACAAACAAACCGCTGTCGCCATCTTTGGTGTGAAGTGCGTTTCTATCCATCAATCAACACATTGCGTGCGTCCGTCACGCCAATAAAGTATCCATCACAAAAATCTGTTACTTATGTGACTACGTAAAACGAAACGTCTTGCCCCCGGACCGGAATTTTATTAGTAGGTACTTATATTTAGTATCAGCATTGCACCCGTGCGAAGCCGGGGCGGGTCGCTAGTTATTATATAATATTCAAAACGTTACACGGAGCTTAATTTGGATCTAAATTATTATTTCATTACCTCGAACGTTTCAGGACCGTTAGAACGGCTGTAGTCACGAGAAGACTGTGTAGTGTGTAACCCAAAGAGTTTACATATACTACGTATAGTTAGATTTTCCGCACGGTTCCTTTGTGTCAATCGTAAGCAGATGACGTGCATACATTCTATGGCAACAGAGTGATGTGCCGCTACAAAAGTATGACACTTCCACAAGAGCGACAAGGCAAGAAAGATGCCACCCGTGCTTTCGGTGTAACCCATTTGTGCCAACTCTATACCTACGTAGTATATGTAAACTCTTTGGTGTAACCTGTTTCAAAATGGGTTCAAATTGCGATAACTTAAAAACTATATACATACTAACTATACTACCATATCGACTGATACTAATCAATAATGCGGAAACTATACTTACGTAATCTAAAATGTCCTGATTAATTGCACTTATATGAAATATAATTTTAGGTTTAAAATGGCCTTAAAACTTAAACCTTGTGGCTAAAGCATTTTATGAAATTATTAAGAAATCATCGGAAGTATGTACTTGAATAACTATGGCCTATGCATTCTAATTGTAAATTATCTACTTACTATTATTTGAATTATCTATTAAAATCTACTTAATCGTAATTGTAATGTACCAAAACTGCCGGTAATTATTTGTAATATTGCGTATATAATGAATGTATAGTACCAATTTATGTAAAATGTTCGTCAATTTGAAAATTATATGAATTTGTTAGTCAATTAAAATATTGCACAGCATTTCTTTGTTTTGATTATAATATTATTTCAAAACTGAAATTACGCAATTAAATAATATGTCAGAGAACTAAAATCATCGACATAGCTCATTGTATTACCAAACTGAAGTGCCAGTGGGCCAGATACATCTGTCGCAGACCTGGTAACCGTTTTGGTGGACTAGTGCCAAGCGTCAAAAGAAATAAACGGAGATCTGGATTGGAGACCACGTATCGGTAAACGTAGTGAAAGACGCCCTAATGGAGATGCACTAGATGGAGTGCCGATATACGAAACACAGCTGGTGGCGATTGGAAGCGTAAGACTGAGGATACAATACAATACAAAACACTTTATTATACCATAAAACAATACAGAAAGACAGTGATCGGACTGTGTTGGGTATTATGAGAGAAGCCTATGTCCAGCAGTGGGCGAACACAGGCTGATGATGATGATTACAACACCACACTAGTATATTATATCAGTTATCTACCTAGGTTATAATGGTAGAGCGAGTGTCTGATAGTACATAAACTGCATCGAAATATAGGAGACTATCTAGATGTAGATAGGCTATCTAGTAAAATATTTATTTTTAAAACGTTTTAAATCTATTCAACCTCAAGAATATCATAACATTCATGCTCCACTGATCTAAATACCTACAGAAAATGACGTATCATTTTCTGTAGCAATCTAGCAATTTAATGAAAAGAGACGGAAAGTGGCAACTTTATCTCTTGCAAGTAGGGTAAGCATACGATTGCCTATTTAATGGATAATTTAACGTGACATGTCAATGTTGTTTATATGGTTAGGTATCAGTTTTTATATCGTCAAATTTGGGATCCTAAACTTACATCTACATCATCTACTTACATCTGCACACAAGCAATACACTAAGTATTATATACTTTTATAAATTTTGTAAAATATTAACTTAGTGTTGTTAAATATAAGTTGGCGTTTTAATCACTGCTTTGAATTTCACTGCACCGGAGGTATAATATAATTGAAATCTTTGTCCTGTAATTTCTGGAAACATTGCCATTAAAAACAAAGTAGTTGCGTTTAAGCGTTTAAACATTTCTTGGTGGAAGAATAACTGGCTTGGACTCGTGTGGGATACAGGATCCAGTTTCCAAAATAAAAGGTTCATAATACTGGTTGCAGGCGTACTGGCTTGATGAAGAGCATGTTCGTTTTCGTAAAGGTAAGTTCGAATCCCATCTCGGTCGAAACTCGGAGTAAGTATTTTTCGAAATACAGATGTGCAAGTTGGGTTGGCCATCATAACTGCGCTAATCAGTTCGCTAATCAGTAGCGAAGGAAATACCTATCGCGAGTAATCGACATGTTCTAAGAAATATGTCTTTCCAAGGACATGCGTCAATAGGGCGTTTTCCAGATGCAAATTTACTTATCAAAAATAGTTCTAAATTTTGCCAAGGCACCACTGTTTGTATTTGTGAAATTTATCTAACAAAATAAAACATTGGCGCCACCTATGGGGAAATTGGGAACTGTCTTTGACAGATTTTTTGCATCTTTAAAACGCCCCGTTGCACTTTACCATCGTGAATTATGGCTTGCAAGACATCCTTTAGCGCTGTATGACCCCGTAAGCATAGAATAGCTGTAAGTACCCCGCAATTAATGATGCTAGTGTAGTCAACAACAGATAGTTTAAAACAGTTTTAAATATTGTAATATTTAAAACACAGATCTGGCATAAAAACTACTATATTATCTTGTATGGTTACCCTATACAGAAACGCTGATGCGGCGCTGTGGCTAGAGTCCTCAGACAAGAGTAATACTGTAATGATAGAAGGGGCGCTACTGTCGTATTACAGTGTGATACAACATAACTACCTAGTAACTACATTATATTACAAATTCGTAGTTCAAGATTTTCATCGCGAGATTTGACTGCTTGAGTAAGCCAATGTTGCGGTCTGAGGGATGCCAGTCATTCACCCGCTCGCTTATAGATTCCTCTTGTAATGTATTAGAAAACATCACTATGGCATACCTACGTACTAATCAAATAAGTAAAGATTTATATTACATAAAAAAATATATGTAAACCCTACCTTTAAGACGACTTAGAAAAAGCAAGAGATTTTATGTTCGTCTGGATCACAAAAACAAAAAGTTGGCGAGGGCACTATTAGAAGAAAGGTTTTATTATGTGTTTTTGTTATCGTACATACTACCCATATCTAATTGTATTTTTGTAGATTAAAATCTTTTGTTATAATTGAGTGAAAAACAAAAGAAGAATCATCAAAATCCATTCACAATTGGCGGAGCTATCGCGCAACATAAAACACACATATAGCACAAAAAACACACAGCCGAATTGAGAACCTCATCCTTTTTTTAAGTAGGTTGAAATACTAAACAGTGAAAGAAACGAAAATGATGAAACACATGAAATTCGAACCATTCGCTTAAGGCCTGTTTTGCGACTGACATATTCATATAGAGGTTATACCTATATCGAGAGTTAAAAACATAGTAAAAAGCAGTGGAAAGATCAGAATAATGTAACAGTTTGTTACATTATTGTGCTGTTAAAGTAAAGCCAGCGTACGAGCGTACTCGAAGTACTATGAAGCCCTGTTATATATTCTGTGACCGCACTCACGAATGGATTTCTGGGTCTCTATTTTGAAAATCATTCGCTTTATTTTTATTTCACGTTCGTTCACATGGGCGACTGAGACAATGCGTATAATACGTACCTAAACGGACTGCTTTCCGGTAGTACCTATAGTAGTTAGTAAGTTTAGGCTAGTAGTACCTAGTACCATCTGCGCTGATCCAAAGTTACGAAGCCAGTAGAAGCTATCTGATGCCAATTTCCATAGGGCCCTTAGTAAAAAATAAAACTAGGACAGATCGATGGTTATGACGAATTATTTGCGCAAAATCTAGCCTATTGTAGTTCTCCTTCTAGGATTCACGGACACCAGAACCTTCTCCAACAAAGAGCAAGGAGCAAAGGCAATGCAGTCTACCAGCACAAGTATAGGCAGGCAGATGTTTTCTTTGAAAGAAGTTTTTATTTGTAACATCTCCGTTTTACATCTGTAGTTTCGTTCAATGTAAAATTAGTAGGGTTCGAATCTTCGAATCCATCCTAGTGTCGTCGGTCTTGCAATTTCGTTGCATTTCCAAATCGTAGATGATATGAAGAACAACCGCACTAAATCGAGTTGTCGCACTATAACTGTTATTTGTGTAAAAGCTGTAATTAACTAGACTTAGTCCACGGTTCCACGTTTCACCCTTCGAAGTTACATAGCCTATAGATTCCCATTTTGGATTATCTTACCATCATAAACATCTTTAGCTTAATAGCTTCAGGGAACCTAGGTATGTAGGTATAC
Source organism: Ectropis grisescens (assembly GCA_017562165.1). Taxonomy (NCBI): domain Eukaryota; kingdom Metazoa; phylum Arthropoda; class Insecta; order Lepidoptera; family Geometridae; genus Ectropis; species Ectropis grisescens. The sequence continues at coordinate 22,564,183 of CM029781.1, read as the reverse complement.
GTCACTCTGAAACATCACTGCGTTCCGGTTCCGAAGGGCAACGTTTCCATTGTAATTACAGGGCTGTGATGGGCAGGCATGTTGCTTACCATCATTCACATGTCTAGCTCGTCTTTCTATACTGCAAAAAAAACATAACTTTGTTTACAAGTCTATCTAATGTTTTTCTTCAGCTGTGTTCATTAAAGTATTAAATATTAGTATAGGTAGATATACCCAGGTACTCGTAGATGATCGTATGCGAGATATCAAAAATGAAGCCCTGGCTTTCCATACAGGCTAGCGAGTACGGAGCAAAGTTCAAAGCGCTCGATATCTAGCGCATCTACAACGGGGCATTGTGTTGTGCTTTCTCTGTTCGCAGCTCGTACTACGAATCTTTTGTAGGTAGTTTTTACGATTTGCAAAAGAAAGGTTTTGCCTCCTCGCGGTTAATTGCAGTCTTGGCAAAGTTTTTGAAGTAGCGACGTCAAATACGTTGAACACTTTATCGTAGGGAGTAGGGATGACCATATGGCCTTACTACCGGTAAATTTGGGCCACCACCCCACTGCAGGCATACTATTTTTTAAGTTGAAACTTCTTTTGATGCGCCACAAACAGAGTTTTCGTGGGCTATTGAATTCTAGCGTCACGCTCGGGAATGATAAGAAATCTTCGGGTAAACTCGGGACCATGACCATTGGCTACCTATATAGAAATGCGCCATCATTTCTAGATGACCATGCTCATGACCACGCCCTCCAGTTTCATCCGCGTAGTTTCCAAAGTAAGCTATCAAATGCCGAGTTAAAACTTTTCACTTCTATCAGCAGTTCCAATGACTGCCACATTTTTTTGTACTCCTTATTTTGTTTTTACCCGACTGCGCGACGCAAAAGAGTGGTAATGTGTTTATCAGTCTATGTATGTATGTATGATTATTTGAAGCACTACACAGTTCAAATGGCTGAGCCGATTTTTATGATTTACGCGTCAATCGATTCCTTTTACGCAAGTGCCAGTCGGGGTCCATTATTATTCTACAGCCAATCTAGTTGTTCAATGGATCCCGACTGTTCAGTTGTTATGTTCCTTTACTAGAATATATTTAATTATCTGCAATAGTATTAATTCAATAGCATATTATAGAATTCTAGACCACCAGAAATCTAAGTGCTTACAATGTAAGTATATAGTTTGGTTCATATATTATGCAGTCGGGTTTTTTGAGTTTTTAAATTATGTTTATTTTATTACTACTCGTAATTTAAACTTACAACATAAAAGTATTAATATATAGCAGAGTCACTCACACAATAAGCAAGTGATCCACTACACATAAAATATAGGTATATTTTAGGAAGTGGTTGATAGGTTATGTTTTTTAGTTACCTAGAGTGAGTTACCTAGTTGAAACAGATTCACTCAAATACTTATTTGAAGACCAGATAGCGTCTGTCAGAGAACAGGTAATCCATATCAGGACTTCTTTGTATTCCTGTTTACAGAGTTCACACAGTAAGGCTATAGAATAATTTAGAAATATAAATCAGGTGTGTTTATCTGCTTCTGAGTAGCGTAGTTATTCTAAAGGAAACATATTTTTTTACAGTCTGATATTAATTAAAAAAAACATACATACGGTCGAATTGAGAAACCTCCTTTTTTGAAGTCGGTTAATAAACAATGTCCTTACAACACACAAACAAAAGAATAAACAAGAAACTTAAAAACTATCGGGCGAGGCTCTTAGTTGGTGGTTGTATAAGCAGTTTCGTCTAGACAAGCTTTCATGGGAAAAGGAAATGACTTACTTGAGATGGCTCTTAACATAATGAAAATTAAATTGCGAAAAGAAGCTGTTTATTTAGCTCATCTCTAGTATTTTAAATTGCGTGCATCGTATTGTAAACTTTGTTAATTAATTCATTTAATGACATTATACGTGACTTATTCGTGATTCATATCATTATTTAATTACCTCCCTTCTCATGACCACGACCGTTGTAATTGACGAAACGTAGCTACCTAGGTAATTAAATAATTATTTGGATCGCGATCAGTTCCCGTCTTCCTGTTTAATGTTATCTACAGGAGTTAAAATTGTGAAAGTTTATAAAGTATAAATATTTTTTCCCATTCCACGTAATAGTGAAATTTAGATTTGTAAATATGTATTATGTAAAAAGTACACACGAACGAAGTGACTTAAGTGACTTCGCCTTAATAGAGACAATAAGAAAAGTGCTTATGGACACAATCTTACACTTAATATTATTTAGCAAACTAAGTAATAATAAAATTACTCATTAGCCTAGACTTTCCAAATTAGGCTAGATTGTAATAAATATATTAGTCACCAAGTTGGTTGGTGAATAATTATTGATAAAAAAAAAAATCCACGTAATTCTATCTTCGTTTCGATTTTCTAGAAATTTTCTACTAATGTAGATAAATTTTCTAAAACTAGATTCGATTAGTATAGAAAAGCAACGACAATGATACAGAAGCCACTGCAATTTGTAACAAGAATTGTAAGTCGTACTTATAACGCATGTCACATTGTTTCCACACAATATATTGTGAAATTGAAATAATAAATAACGGCATTGTGTACAACAATGAGGCCTGTAATTACCCGTATGCAAAATACGTATTTTGTTAAACAGAGTGTAAAAGTCTTTGTGGTGTACAAGATAGGAAGGCTTAACAGCTCATCAACGGTTTAACCATCTTATTCATAAGGTTTTATTACACCTCTCAACTGCTTACTTTCGTGACGGTTCGGGAGTTTCAATAAATACTTAGGTATGTACCATTGTACTAGGGCAATAATAAGTTCCTAACTGCCTATCCTACTAATATTATTAATGTGTAAGTTTGGATATTTGGATGTGCATTGCTCAATCACTTCGGAACGGCTGCACGAATTGGGTTGGGAAATTTGAACACAGATTATGACTATGTAGTCTCAAATTACACAAAAGTAGGTACTTATCGTGGTCATTTCAGCATTCAATCAACAGCCTAGCCTCTTCACAAAACAGCGCCGTTTAACCACCTTCATAAATGATATTCAGACATTTGATCAAAAGGCTAGGCAAATGACTTGGATCAATGACATTTCAACACTTGCCTAGCCGGTTCATTAATTACCTAGCCTATTCATATCAAGTTAGTTAATTTAGTATCAAGCGTGTGTTAAAACTAGTATAGGCAACACTTAGAAACTATAATATCATCTAGCTAATATTTCAGGGTTTTCAGGCTGTTATTAGGCACTGATGACAGCCTGAAAACCCCTCTTCAATTGTCAGATTGTCAGTGTCCTTATTGCCGTAAATGGATCAGGCCAAGAGTGCACACCCTGGAAGGATGAACAGATGAGCTCAAGTGTTTCTTATTGTTTTTAATGTAATGTACGAGTACACTTGTAGCTTCTTCAATCGGCCACCTCTTTAGTCAATCTAACCAGTCAGAACAAAACTCGACGTCATCTGATTTGCGCTCTATTGTAATAGGTACTTACATCGATCTAATGGTGACTCGGTCCTACGCAAAAGTGTAAACAAGTTTTTGTCTGCCTACACGTTTGCGAAACCTCCAATATCTCTCTATCTCCGAAACCAAAGCGTAGGTTAAGTGGAATTATTCCATGTGGATTCACGAATGTTTATGACCGTTTATTTTAGATTTAGTTGGATAATTGTGGTGGTAGGAAATGTGGAATATGATTCGTATTTTCTACTCTTAATACAGTAAATCTGAAAGTTCGAATGTCTGTTGCTCAATCGTATTCCAGTAACAAAACGTCTTATTCCCGAGCGACAGTTAGTTTAGCGAGGCTAGTTTTTCATGCTAGGATATCATGCTAGTGTTATCAAGCTAGTATTTCTAGCCTCGTGTTGACAACGCAACGCTAGTTTTGTCTACACGAAGCTAGAAGTAGCTTAGCTAGCTTACTAACACTTGCTTTCTATCCTAGCTTGAAAAACTAGTCTCGTGTCGCTCGGGCATTATTTTCAAATTTATAACTTATGTAGATTGGTTATCTCGAATAATTGTATCCCCATCGATGTAACTCTACATCGATGAGGATGTAGTGTAGTTTTTCTGTATTCCATACCTTGAGAGGGATAGATAGATAACTATTTATTGTGACACAAAACAGAAAAAATACAGTAACACACAATTATGAACTAGCGCCACAAATGGCGGCCTTATTGCTGAGGGCAATCTCTTTCAGGCAACCAACTTAAAGAAAAGGAGAGGTATAGAATACAGAAAGAGATATAATATAGAAAATAGCCATTCTATAAATAACACGCCGACATTAATGGATAAATGCTAGTTCATTATTATTATTATAGGTAAGAGTAAATATGTAGGTATAGCAATTTTCGATGTTTGTGACGTCATACGAACTCAGCGACAATTTTTTTTTGTTTAACTTTTATAGATTCACACTTGGCCGCCATCTTACCTGATATTAAACGACGATGCGGTCTAAGATGGCGCGTGTTTACCTAGAAGAAACCGATTCACTCTCGCTTTGCAGACACAAAGACTGTATCCATCGGTTAAGTTGAGCTTAAGCCAGCTTTTGTAATATGGCGGTAAGATTCTATAAATTGTGATCTCGTCCGTTTTATGATTACGAGCCAACGGAAACATTCCATCGTCGTTTTTCGTTAGCGGATCCAATCAGTTACATCTTGGTCAATTAATTGTCCTCGCCATCACTCACGTTTCCGGGTGGCGTTCTTGTCGATTACCAACTGTCTGATAAATACATGAATTTGTTTTTTTTTAATGTTGGTGAAAAATTCACACGCATCACCATCTGACACCAAACTAATTGAATTTTAAAAAGTTTTTTTTCCGAAACCGATTCACTGTCACTCTCGCTTGAAAACAACAAGATTGTAACCATCGGGGAAACCCACTCGATCCTCAGCCTAGAAGTTCTTATTTATATTATATAGGACTTAATAACGGACAAAAAATAATAATTACCTCGACGTTTCGGCACTGTTGAAAATCTCGAAGCCTTACTAGCCCTAGTGACAGAAACGTCCTTTTTCACAATTGCAAGAACATCTGACGTTCTTTGCAAGGGTTGCACCTCTGAGTTTTTTAAGTATAGATGCCCAAGCTTATTTCAATACCGTGAAGGACCAAATTGAGAGGAAACTGGCATTTTAGAAGACATTTTTCGTGAAGCGTCTTCGACTAACCTGCTTGGGCAACGTGGCGGATTATGGCGTTCGATAAATCTGTCATCACCATTGACTTTGACGGTGAAGGAAAGTATCGAAACTCGAGTCGGATTGACCGACCGTATATACGTGAGTGTCCCGTTATCCAATTAAATATGTGTAACAACCACGTTAATTTTAATACTAAAAAGGAAAGTATCATGAGAAAACCGTCATGTTCCAAAGATATTTGAGTCATCTGCTAACCCGCACTTGGCCAGCATGATGGATTATGGCCTTGACTCCTTGTGAGAGAAGCGTCGATTCCTAGCAATAGGAACATACAACTGAGTTGCTGACTCTATGCCTGTTAGTTCAAGATTTTCGGCACATGCCTTGACTGATGGCACAGACTTTGCGTTTATTTGCATTCTATACTTACAGCCTATTATTATGAATACACACTTGCGTACTGCGTCACAGTAGCTCGCTGACGTATGTGCGTGTAGGTTAGTGACCACAAGCATCATACGTAGGTATCTACCGAGTTAGGTAATTCTACTACCATTAAAAATTCCAAGGTATCTTGCTCTAGATAGTATAAGATTTGCTTACTTTTGGGGTCAGAACAGATGGTGTTGTGTGTGAAAGAGTATCAAGTTAGTTTAGATCCCAAACCCTGCCGCGTGTCTAGATCCTTAGATTTATGCGAACGTGCGATGTTTGCAATTGCACAATACTTTTTTTTTTGGAGAAACGATAACCCTCAGTTGGCTACTACAAGTTACTAAAGAGTACTACTTCGGATGAATAGCGATAAAGAATACTTTCCAACACCTTCTACATACTTACCACTAAGTTATATAGCTAGATAAATTTTGTAATAACCCTTGACATCCCGTAATGGACCATATCAGTAACCAAACGATATCTTTACGTTACCAGTTTTGTGTGATCCAATAAAATGAATTGAGCATTGGATTAGCATTTTACAGCCTATTAAATGAAGCTATGAATATATTATGAAAATAAATATTCAATTTTATTATAATAAGGGTAATCAGAGGTAGTAGTATATTGTGGTAAAGGCGCCATTGCTTTAATTAGTCGAATCATTTGTCAAGTTATGCTAAATATCAAGGTAAGTATAACATCGTTGATTCTATGACTGAGTGTTTCTATGTCATAATAGTGTGTGTATTTACTATATAAGTTTTATATTAACAGCGTTTTACATAAGTTTTTCAAAAAAAAAAAAAAAAAGTTTATGTATACGTTATGCCTGGTGCCCACGACACAGGTTGCCCTAGTGTGGGTACCAGTGTACTTGTGTCTCAATATATATGTTTTTTAGATTTAAGTAGATACTAACTTGTTTTTTAAGTAATTGTGTTCTTGAACCAAATAAATTTCATTTCATTTCATTTCATTTCAGCTTTCGGGCTCCCATAGTACAAGAATTGCTTAGTTTGGGGTTAGATGGTGTTGAGTGAAATTTCCACAAATATTTAACAGAGAGCAATTATTATTTATTATACAAGAACTCAGTACGACCCGCGGTACCGGAGACAGTTTCTTTCAAACAAAAAAGGTTGTGAAGATAGACGGATGTGCATTACTGTGTTGTTACGTAAAAACTAATTGGCGGATAGAGGTAAAACTATAAGCCAATACTGTTTTTACTTTAAAGTGACACGTAGTTTACTTTTTGTTCAGAAGTTATTATCCCATCATTTAGTAAAACGTGTGAAAATGCTAGACCATCCTAAAATCAGAGAGAGATATACATATGTTGGTGATATTCACTAAACCACTGCACCTTTTGTTTTTGATTATCTGCAGTTCTTGGCCGGTCACAATTTATTTTCGCTTTATATAATTCACGTAATTAATCAATAAGTTTTCCACGAAAATCCTTAAACGCATTTCCACTCGAAGATAATCTATCTACGAAGTAGCGCGATATGTAGGTAGGTAGAAGAAACCGAGTTACTCCCATTTAATTGAAGACACCCAGAATATATCTATCATCGAATACGAGTCATTATAGGTGTTTTAGTTCGCTGTTCATTTATTCATTCAATGAGCACACAAAACAGAATGTAATAAACACAAACTATAACGTTAGAGTATACTGTACAGAAGTTCTTATAGATAGTGGAAAACTACTACAACCATCTGCTCGCAAAACCTTCAGGTAATTTGTAATATAGGTATATACCCAGAAGAACTCAAGACATTCTGTTAGCAAATAAACGTTAATATTAATAAAATAAACTACGATTGAAAAAACTTAGACAAAATGATTTAAATGATTTAATTGAAATGATTTAAGGCAAGCTTGAATCGTCAAGAGTTAAAAATTAAAAATGAAATAGTAACTCCCTCGCATTCCACCATTAGTTAGTATAAAAATATACAAATTGGCTTGACGAATCCTGTAATGTTGCTTCGTGTTTTATTATGTACGTTAGAATTAAAAATTGTATGTTGCTATGCGCAGGATGATAGATAGAGTTTATAATGAAATAGCTATCTTGTTAGTTAGAAACCTGATTTTTTTTTCTTGTAATAATTAACAAACGGGATGTGATATCTGTCTAAAATTTAGCGTATTTCTCAAATAATTAAATTATATAAACTACTAGCTGTACCCTGACACGCTTCGCTGTAGCACATTGTGATGCAAAAATTAGATAAAAACAATCTTTGATGCGGATTATATTTCATTGTAAAATTTCAGCTCGATCGGTGCAGAACTTATTGAGTTTTTGAAATGTACACAAACCAACATAACATTTTTATATAAAGAGTTGAGACCAAATGACCCCGCGTAAAAAAAGGTTTATTTTTAATTTATCAGTAGAATTGTCAATTCAGGGTTGCCTGACAATAAGTTTATATAATGCTATATTTATAATAAGATTAGTAAGTAAACATTAAGTACGTATTACCAAAAGATAGTGCAATTCTCACAGGTGATTGCACCTCATCAAATTCATTGTTTAATTTTCAGTCAATTATGCGAAGGTTGGAGCATTCACGAGGACCACCACAGAAGCTTCTCAGGTTTCTCGACGGCATTCTGAGAATAAATCGACATGATTATAGAATTACAAGGTGTCGAAACGGTTGCACGAAAATAACCTTCTCACCCAGTTTAGCTCTCGTTTCGTAGAATTTGATTGGTCAACTGAATTAATGACTCATTTTATTAAAATTAAGGTACAAAGTTTTGCTATGGCTTGTAAAAAATTTGACACGTAAATTTTATAGTTTGACTAGTAGCCTTGCATGGTTTCATTCACGTTATTCCCGATTTCGTTATTTTAACGGGATAACAAGGAGCTTTTATAGTATTCCAGACTATAATCTATCCATGAATCAAATTTCATACGTATTTGGTCAGTAGTTATAAATAGTTAGTTGGCACTGATAAATATTTTAGCAAATAAGTATGACACTTGTTTCCCGATAAAACAAAAACCAAATAGTAAACGTGACGCGTCGTGGGTTACACCTCACATACTAAATCTGAAATCGTTGTTATTTGACATTTCTAAATTAGTTGACAAATTTCCTGAGGAAGAGGACTTAATAGCTATATTTGACGATCTCAACAGGAAATACAATTCAATTTTGAAGATGTCTAAAACAAACCATTATAATAGAATTATACACGGAAGTACAAATCCGTCTAAAGCTATGTGGGGCATCGTGAACACAGAGAGGGGGAAAAATAATACACCTAGGTTGAATTTCACCGATATCGTAAAGGATTGCAACGGCAAAAAGTTTAGTTCACCAAAACACGCAGTAAATGCTATGAACGCTCGTTTCTTAAATGCAGCTGCTACCTGTGGAGCTCCTAAAGCTGATGCTGCTACTGTTGGTAAAATTTTAGTGTCAGCGCGTCAGCCAACTAACCGCTCTCTCAGACTGACCAGTTTCTCGGCTGATGAAGTATTCCGCATAGTCTCGTCTAGAATACCCCCAAAAAAGTCAAAAGACATTTATGGTGTGTCGATGGAGCTACTAAAACTAGCAATTTTGCCCCTAGCTCCAGTTCTCGCCACACTGTTTAATAAGTGTCTTAGTGAAGGCTCGTACCCGTCCCCGCTGAAAATATCAAAAGTGTCCCCCGATATTTAAAGGCAAAGGCAAAAGGGATGACATTGATGGATGGACAGACCGGTATCGATTATACCAGCAATAGCCAAAGTGTTCGAAAATGCCTTGAGTTCGCGATTAGTGGCCTACCTATCGGAAACCGACGCGCTGTGTGAACAACAATACGCATACCGCGAAGGGAGGTCTACAACTTCTCTAACGCGTGAAGTGGTTCGTAATGTGTTGGCTGCTCGTGAACGCAAACAGCAAGTGGCTGTCTTGTGCTGTGACTTATCGAAGGCCTTTGATGTCGCAGACCATGAGACCTTAGCTTTAAAGCTGAAACACTATGGCATAGCTGGGAAATCATACGCTGTGTTGACTGACATGTTACGAGGCCGCTCTCAACTGGTGGATGCTGGCGATGGCGATAATAAATCAGACCCATTGTCTTCATCTATGGGAGTGCCGCAGGGTTCGTCAGTTTCAAACATCATGTTTTCACTCTATTGAACGATCTACCTGACGCCGTAAAGGGTGCAGACATATTCATGTATGCAGATGATGTGGCTGCCATAGTAACCGCCCTTTCGATAGAGGAATTAGAAGATAAATTAAATACTGTAATTAACGGTTTAAACACATGGTTTCGTGCTAACGGTTTTATGGTAAACTCCAAAAAGACTCATTTTATTCACTTTTGTCTGTCGGGTCACTGTACAAAATCGCTAAAAGTCTTACTTGACGGGGTCCGGATTGAGCAGGTACAAAGCACAACATTTCTGGGGTTCGAGATTGACCGCTGCATGACATGGGAACACCACATCGACAAGATGTGTGCTAAAGTAAGCAGTGCGTGCTTTGCACTAAGCAATGCATATCCGTCAGACCATATTTCAAAGAGCTTGGCATACTTACGTTGCCTGCAATCTTGATCTACCAAGTAGCTGTGTATGTCAGAAACAACTTAGAATCATACGACACGCGAGGAGAGAGACATTCGCGCAATATACGTAACGCTGACAAGCTGGATAGTATACCTCACTCTCTCGCGAGATCGGAAAAACTGACTCACATTATGGGACCGGAAGTATATAACACTCTTCCTAAAATAGTTAAATCAGCACCGAGTTCGGGTAGCTTCAAAAACCGATTAAAAAGCTGGCTTATCGATCAAACTTTTCATAGTTACAGCGAGTTTTTATATAGTGATGGAAAACTCATAATAAAGTTGTAAAAAATTGACATTGTTCATTACAATTGTAATAAGTACATATATTTTAATTTTTGACACATATTTGTACGATACCTATTATCGTACAATATAAAGTTCGATTTAAACTTTAAAAATGTATATTCTTTGTATGCTCTTATTTTGTTTTTTTTATAAAATTGACGTGTAAATTGTACATTTATCAATAAAGAACTTTGACTTTGACTTTAGTTACTGCTTGAAATAGTTCCAAACATATAATATAATAGTTACAAACTTTCGAATTTATAGTATTAGTAGTAGAAATTATATACAGTAGGATGGCCTAGCTTGAAACATTTCTGTTCCAAAAAACTACTGGATTGTGTCTGACTTGGAAGTACAAACTGTGTTTTTATTTCTATTTTCGCCTAAAAGAATTTAATTTTTGTTATACTAGGAGCATAGATATTATAATTATAACTCTGGAGAACCTTCCTATGTTGCGTTTAAATTTGACATAAATATAATGTACATATTTGTAAAAAAAAAATCTATAAGAAGTGACGAGACGAGTAGGACATATGCCTATTGGTAAGCAACATGCCTGCCACATAACAGCACAGTGACACGCAGTTATTGGAACATGAAGAGTCCAAATCATTACCTAGCACTGCACTGCGCTCATCACCCAGAGATCTAAGATGTTATATCTCTAAGCCCTGTAATTTCTTGGAAACATTGCCTTTCAAACCGGAACACAGAATTTTTTTCACTTTACTGTTTGGCGGTAGAATATCTAACTGTCAAAGGTGTGGTACTTCCCCAGGCGGACTCTGCTACATGCGCGGTCCGAGGGGGGGTGGGGGTCACAGGGGACATGACACCCCCAAAATCGTATAAGTTAAACAAAAATCTAAGAAAATTAAAAATATCTAACACTACATAGACTATTTTTTAACGCGGAAAAACAACTAGAACGGGAACTACGCGGGTAAAATCTTGGGGCGCTACTAGTAAAGTATTTTTTTTTCGATTTATTGTATTTCTACTTGTGACCCCCCCAAAACCTGAGGCTGCGTACTGGTGACCCCCTCCAAAATTCGAGGCTGGGACCGCGCCTGCTCTGCTAGGAGTCCTACCCCCACAAAACTGGTTACCTATCGAATTCTATATTGAGATACTTGGATTTAGGTACCTACTTGTTATTGTAAATAAATTGAATTTTATTATATTAGGAGTAAGTATATATTCTATTATATGAGTAGAGTAATATATTCTATTATATTAGAGTAATAAAATAATATTCTCCTACTTGTTTAATTTCAAAAATAATGTTATTTATCCACGGGCTTAGATCGGTATAATCCATATGTTTGCAGTTTCAGTCTATAACAGCCTTTACCTACGCATACTAAAATATCATCACTTTAGATTTAGACAATTGAATATTTCGACGACAAATTCAAAGCAATTAACTCTTTAATAGTGAAATTTTCAGGATCAAGGTATTTTTTTGGGTTTAGATATCTAGACACATACAATACAATACAAAACCCTTTATTGGCACCACAAAACAAAGTTGAAAACAAGTAACATATAAAATAACAAAACATAATGGGCACAAAAGGCGATCTTATCGCTAAAAGCGATCTCTTCCAGATAACCTTTTGGTTCATTAGGAAACAAAATTTGTAAAATTTTGGGCAGTGGTGCGATTAACAAAAAAATAAATAATTTTTGTTAAATAATTTTATTATACATAAATTACTTAGACTACATAATGAATATACAATAAATAGGTATAAATTGATATGTATAATATATGTATGTACAATAAATATATACTTATTTATAATACGAAACACAAAATGCCGAGAAGATAAATACAAGTCAGTGAACAACAAACATATCTCGGTACTAGGATTTACATTTATTTATTTACAGTGTAGGTACTTAAAAAGTAGATACCCAGTTTTTGGAATATAATTACAAACGAATCTAACTTAGATCTCCGTTTTTAAGGTTGTAGAAATTTGACTGTTCTAAAAATAATATCATAAAGCACGTATATTCAAAACCCGAAAATTCTGTGTAATTACTCACATTTTTAAACCGACCATAAATAATTTTATATCCATCAAAAGAGCCTCGCGTGACAGCGAGGCTTGTGCCGTGGCCAAAGAAATTTGAGCCCATCTACGGCGTTCATTAGATTCATATTATCGCTCAAGTAATGTAACAAATAAAGGGGGAGGTCGATGTCCCATCCAGAGATGCGAACGCATCTCAACCACGCCCGCTCCTGACAAAAGAAGTAGTAATATTAGAGCTCAGTGTCATTAGCAGCGCGCCAGCGACACAAAGCTTCTCGGTCTCATTCCACGCTCTTACTATTTGTCAGGGCCAAAAAGTGCCTTGTCCACAATAATTACGGGACCGGCTCTCGAGAGAGCACGTAATTCGTCATGTTCTGGTCGGCCGCCTCGTTTCTGAACGCATCCATAATTTGACGTTTCCCGCCAGCGGTCACGAATAGAGCGCGGGAAAAATGACAAAAAATTTACATTCTTTTGTTTTAAGATATCTATCGAGCAATTTTATATTTTTGTTGATACAGGAGTCCTAGGAGCCTTGTCTAATTCTAATCTTGTCTATACTCTTCCTATCTATTGAATCTGCAACAATTTACTACCTAGTGTCTGGTTCTCTAAGGAATAGGTACTTCCTCAGAACATTTCTAATTTGTCTAATTTCTGCGTCTAAAAATAATTCAAACCGATTCAGAGCTAAATAATTTAAAATAATTTATACGTTCATTTAAAAAGATTACAGAGGCAACCAAACCTTTAAAGTAGAAATATCCGTACCCATGCATTATTGTGACACACCCGCAACATTTCTGAAGCTGCAAGTTTTCACAGTGGCTTCGCTTGCTCTTTAAGCCAGTTATTTCATGGCTTCATTTTTGTACGCACAAAATCACCATAATGACGGACAATCATACCAATCCCCAAGATAGGCACTAATATAATACTAACATTTGTGGACATTTGAACTTAACCCTTTTGGTTCTCATAACCTTATCATCCTAACTTCTAGACAACAAGAAATAAATCTATCAATAACTGTTACTAGTATGACCAAATTTCTCTTAACACAATAAACATACCGACGATTTCTTTCATCATAATTTTTAGAAATAGGTACCAATAAAAACTAAACAGGTAAATAATCGTACGTTTTCGATAGGTAATGCACAAATTTAAATGTAGAGCAGCAGGCAGCCATGATTATCTCACTAATAGTAAACGAACGAACGAAGAGATTTGATTTCACATTCACAGCAGTAATAAGAATGTCTAAGTCTCTAAGTTGTAGAATGCGTTGCCAGAGTGGGGTTTCTCCGATGATTATAATCTTGGTGTCTTTAAATCGAGAGTGAATTGGTTCTTTCTAGGTAAGCATGCTCCATCGTATATCGCATCATCGCTTATTAATATCAGACGAGATGGTCGTCAAGTGCGAATATTGTAGTAAAAAAAAGTTTGTGAAAGTGTACCTACTTACGTACTTGTTTCCATTTACTTGTTACATTATGGTTTGTGTCAAACTGTACGGACCTCCCTGGTTTTTACAAGAAACTCCCAGGTTTCTTATAACACATTTTCGTTCGACGAACGAAATCACTCTCACAAAACATAGGTACCTAACTGGCAACTAAAAGGAATATGTTACACATCAAGAAACTCCTCTATTTTTTATTGTTGCCAGTAAGCGTGCTACGCTTGCCAACCACACCGTTAAATCTATCTCGACATCAATCAAAATCATCATTGTTTCAACTTCAATCCCTTTTCAATTCTAAATTTGGTAAAAGGTCTGTGGTCTTCGGTGCTTAAATCACCGACCTCCGGTGGTGTTAGGCGAGTTTTACACTTGCAAGACAAGAACACACCGTTGGTCATTTATTGCATGAGTTTTAGTTTTCGTTTCCTCTCTGCTTCAAGATCATCTTGATCATAATAAATAGGTACTAGGTAATTACATAATTCTAGTCAAATAGGATATATTAGGTATAAGTCCACACGATATTTCCTTACACCCTTGTTGAGTTATCAAACTTATGGACATGTTCTAAGGCCCAAAAGTATTTATTTAGTATAATTACAATGGATGGAATCTTTAAAAATGTGTGGCTGAATTGTGTAGAGGAAAACGATAATATATTCGACCAATAAGATGAAGTTACAAGTGGAGGAGAAAACGTGATCTGGCGACCTCAGCTAAGCAATAAAATTTATTTCTATTTCACTTAAGGAGAGAAGAGCAAGAAGATGACAATTCACAAACACCTTCAATAACATTTTATAGGTAAAACTATCTTAGACGAATAGTCTTCATGCTTTACACAGATGACATTTTGAAAGTCATTTTTGTGCGAATTTTGCCATCGCAGTCTAAAATTGAAGTTGTATAATAAACAGTTGAATGCACTTGCTGTATGTATTGAATAAATTGCTGCAAGTTATTGCTGCTACTCCATTCTAAGCCTTGGTTTAGTGGTTGGTGGTAGAACAAATCGGTTACAGTTAGGAAGTGAACCGCGGAGGAAAGCGGGGTCACTGGCCGCTGAGCAGCAATCAAGGCTTGATCAGTTTTATTGATCAGCTGTCTATTACAATTTTATAGCTCTGCTACTGTATCTATTCTCTAACACTAAATTGTAGAAAAGTCTATAAGAAATTACCTAGAAGCTGGACAATCAATTAAAAATAGCTTGTATCTCTAGAGTAGGTAGTATCCATGCAGATAGGCAAATGCTACTTAAAACTTTACTTGAGCTGTATTTAAAAATAAATTACCTAACTGCGCTCCGCGGATCAACCTGTGGCAAAACAGTTTTTCACGATAATTGATTTTCGCCAAATAAAAGTCACGCAAATAAATAATTTAATTTAGTGTTATTCCATGGGAACCATTAACTTTAATAGAATAAACAGTAGCCCAAGTGTTAGTATTACTTACTACATATTTAATTTCATTCAATACCATTCAGCTGTTGCGTATCTATGCTATGTGAGAACAAACAAAAACATTTTTAGACTAATAAACTTTTCGCTTGTATAATTAGTATGATATTGATTTTTCTGTGGCAAATAGGTACTTATATAGAGTTATCCATAGCGTCCATTACCCATGGGGTGAAAACTCTGAATTTGGTTCTTGACACTGCGACTCATGCATGTGTGTGTTGCACATTTTTTTATTTATAAATTAAATAAAAAAATGTAATAAATGACTAAGCCGAAAAATAAAAATGAATAGCCTAATTAAAATAATAATTAATGTTGCGTCTAAATAAATTTCTTTAAAAACTGTCCAATACTGCCGAACTCATCGTTTTTAAACGACGTCTAGTCATAAAGCAAAATATGATGATTAAGTTGTGAACCATATACTCAACACCTACACAAAAGAGTGCTTATCCTTTTAAAGACACGACCGTTACTTGTTAAACAAATATAACAAACTACACAAGTATTGAATGAAGCCATAAGTTATTGCTATGCACATAGTTTTAATAAGGGGCCTGGGGCAAGTTTTTAAAGGTTACAAGTCATGAGATAATAGCTCTTATATTCGTCATGTACGCCAATAGTTTATATATTTTAATTGAAGCCTTCTCTTAGATATTATTAAACAATATAGCCAAAGGTAGAATTTAAAAGTGTACTACACAAAAGTGTACAATAGATACCTACTTCTAAATTGACTCTCACAAAAGAAGAACTCACTATTCTAACTAATAAGTGTCTAACTCATTATGCAAAGCACACAAATGTAGTTTAAAAAAACATGACTATCTAAGGAGAATGTCTATGATTGTCTGAAAAATCCTTCTAATTCATACAATAAGCATAAGCCCGACTATAAGGCGTTTTAGAATGCAAATATTAATCCATCCTACCTATTAAAAACAATTATTAATTTTACCAAAGGTAAATAAATTCTTAATGTTTCATTTTGTCCATTTTTTCTAACAACATTGACGCCACCTTCGATGGAATAGAGAATTATCGTTGACAGGTAAGTTGCATTCCGAAACGACTCATTAAAAAACGCACATAAATAGTAAAAACGCACATAAATAGTAAAAACGCACAAAAATAGTAAAAATATTTTTCGCTATCTGCCTAATTATTTCATTAGATTCATAACACAAACTGCCATGTTAATTTTAAGAATGTTATTCCTCAGGCAGTTTGTTTCTAAAGGCAAGTTGATTGCTCCAACTTGTGGAATTGTAATTTGTACAGAACCTGGCCTAAGACAGTATAGTTCAATGAACGAGCCCGGTTGAAGAAATACAGCATACAATGCAATATAAATACGATACATCTACCCTTTATTAAAAAAATAATAAACCACAAAGCCATAAAATATACATTACAAAACTAAAAATAATACCTAAACTATATAATTTGCGGCCTTAGAGCAATTTGCACCAAGCAATCGTGTACCGACAGGAGATGCCAAATCAAAATAGTGAAATAGTACATTGGTTTTAATATTTTTAAACTAGTTTCACTACATATCAATTATTTGATGACATTCTTAACAGATATTAACAAGTACGAGAATCTTAACAATTAATTTTAAGTACGAGTTATGATCCCTCAGGCAGTTTGTTTCCGAAGATAAGTTGATTGCTACAACTTGTGGAATTGTAAGTTGTACAGAACCTGGCCTAAGACAGGATAGTTCAACGTACGAGCCCGGTTGAAGAAATGCAGCGTGCGGTGGTGAATGCGCTGACGCTAACCACAGTATGCTGCGTCATTACCGACACTGGATTCAATTTACATACAAAAATATAAACAAACTAGCTGCCTAGATGTTGTCCGTGATGAACACTTATCGTCATTTGTATCTGTATGTATCTATTTTGAATTTATACACAAATTATGACCACCCGGAGAACAAGTATAGGTGTACCTTTGAAATAACGTAGGACGTTTTAACCCCCAACGAAAAACTGACGAGGTGATATAAGTTTGACGTTTTAACTTGATATGAAGAGATGCGTCAAATTTATAGCCATAATAACTTCAGTCATAGAGCTCTTTTGGTTTAAGGTACGGTGGGAATTTTAGAATACCATTATTCAAATTAGTTTTGCTTGCAAACATACGTGTACCCTAAAATTAGAAAAAAAAAAATGCGTTGCGGTATAAATGTTATTTATTTTAAATTTAATAAATACATACTTATAAAAGTGTCGAGTGGTGGGACAAGTGAGGTATATTGGTAAGGAACAGAACCAGAGCCACATAAATATTTGAACATAAAGAGTGAAGAATAGGTACCGCGTCACTTTGGCATTATGGTAGAACAGTATTTGCGGGGTAGGTAAACTAGTGTTAGTGACTTAGTGTAGATTTTTGCAGTCAATAACATTGTGGCCCCTTTAGTGATAAATAGTTATTACCGAAACCGTTTCACGCAACTTTGTTACTTTAATTGGGTTTTTTTACCTTCACCGTTAGGACGACATGTGAACGTCAAATAAACATGATGTTGTGTGAAAGTACTGCACGATAGGGTAATGAACCCTATGTAGTTAACAGGTTAAGAAGGGGCTATAACAAGGATAAAATAACATTTTCAATCAATTTCGTAGCTAATTATAGCCCAGAATTAAGTCTAGCACGCAAATTTATAAATGAAAAAATAGCCGATAGAAGTGAAAACTTAAAACTAAAAATTTGATAGCTTACTTTGGAAATTACACGGGTGAAACCGGTTATGGCTGTTAGTCTCGAATAAATCTTCAAATCATTGTCTTCTAAATAAGTCTAAATAAGATGGTTATGCTTCTAACCAGCAATCTAGAAATGCGTTGCATCTAGGCCATGGTCCCAAGTTCACCCAAAGATTTCATTCATTTACGAGCGTGACGCTTGAGCTCAATTCATAGCCCACGAAAAAACTGTGTGTGGTGCGCCAAAAAAAGTTTTTACTTAAAAAATCGAATAGTTAAATTCTATGGGAACTGCGCGAATGCTTTTAGCAATCGTGATCGCTGAAAGGCTTCTTGTGGCGACGGCGTGGCTCAAGTCACTCTCATCCGTAGAATATGATCAAAGAAAGCGATGGTTGTCACATGCATCTTGTGGGAGCTGGACTGGTCATAGCATATCGATACCTTAATTTGCAAAACGAATACCTCCATAGTAGCAAATTTCACAGGGGCACTAAAAGCTTAAAAAAAAAATTAAATCACCAAAAGAAAATAAAACATCCCTTTGGAAATTATGTTTCTTATTAACTAATAAACACTTAAAATAATAAAAATACCAGTTACGCAATATATTTTAGTGGTGATTTAATGTGACCCCTGTGAAATTTGCTACTATGGAGTTAGATCGTTTTGCAAATTAAATCGATACTTAATTTGCAAAATATGTATACGCAATATGTGTTTAAGTACATAGCTGTAGTGATAGGACTCTTTGCAGCAAAATGCCTGCCCATAACAGCAAGTGCCACGCAGAAACATGAAGAGTCCAAATCATTACCTAGCACTGTGCCTGTCACCCAGAGATATAAGATGTTTTATCCCCATGTCCTGTGATTTCACTGGAAACATTGCCCTTCCAAACGCAACACAGTAATATTTGCACATTACTGAATAGCTCGCAAAGAGTCCTACCGCCACAAGAAAATATAGAAAACTCTTTATTGTGACACAAACAGGTGTAATGGTAGAATTTAACGATGTTTATTTCACACAACTCGATATTTTCAAATGAAGGAAGTTTTTATCTTTTATATTCAGTAACAAAAATAAAAGAAGCTACCATTTTGAAGCCATAATTTTTCAGAAAATGTACGTGTTTCCTAAATCTTGGATAAAGAGCAGGTAGCTTCAAAAACTGCACAAAAAACAGCTACATAGCGTTTTATTCGAGCCTTAAATAAATTAAATTAATGACTTGAAATTAAGTACTTTCTACATCAATCAGAAAGATTCGTGTGAAAATCTAGAGCGATAGGGGCTCTAACGGGATGATAACGCCAGCCCGCAGCGGGGCGCGTGCCACATGCGGGCGGCGCGCGCGCAGTAATTTATTGTCCGATTTGGAGATATTAAGTACTTACCCTTGATTTGGTGTTTGGTGACGGTTTGATTGATGTTATTGTTTGATTTTTAAACCAATAGAGTTTTTATTTTGACGTGACAACGTCTAATAAATCGATGAACGCCGGCTACATGTACGAAATAAGTCCCGTTACGCTCATTGTATGCTTGCGCCGCATCTATTAATGTTTTGTTATGACATTCTCACGTTAAACTATCGTCCGTAAACCGACTTTACAGACATAATTTTTTTTTAACTTGTATATGCTTACACTTGTCCACCATCTCGCCTGATGATGCGTGTTTACCTAGAAAAAATCGATTCACTCGTGATTTGAAGACACCACCGATTGTAGACAGATTGTAACCACCGCAGAAAACCCACTCAGACAACGCATTCTAGAAGTTCTTATCACAAAAGTAGAGTCAAACCTCTTCGTTCGTTTTGGATTTAATTTTAAATTGCAAGTCGGTTTTTTTTCGGAAGAAATAAATTATTACTTCAGGGACGTCGGAACTACGGTAATGCAGCTAAAGTGGAGTTGGGCTGGACACGTTGCTAGACGCGGTGATAACAGGTGGAGTAGAGTAGTGACCGAGTGGTGGCCGAGGCAAGGTAAGCGTAGTGTAGGACGTCCAGCTGCAAGATGGGTCGACGATATCGTTTCTGTCGCGGGTCAAACCTGGACTCGATTGCCACAGGACCGAGGAAGATGGTATGGAAAAAGAGAGGCCTATACCCAGCAGTGGGATAGAAAAGGCTGTGGATGATGATCATTATTATTACACGCGGTTTATTACGTTTTGACGTAACATTCTAAAACAAACACGCACTTTGGTCAAATGTCCAGTCAATATTTGTGAAAAGCACGTTGAAATCACTTCTTAGCATACATACATACGTATTCTATGATGAATCCTTGACGTAGGTTAGGAGTAGCCCAACAGGAAAATAAGAAAATAAATTCGATTTTCTTCGTAAATTGACGCCAGAGATTCCTATAAGGTAAACATTGAATAAAATATGTTGACGACATAATGGCTGATTGTTTACGCAATCAGTTCTAATATTCTATTTCATTTCATTAATTCATTGATGTGGGTTCATGCCTTTACGCTTAATCAATAATAGCTACTATAGCAGTTTCCCAAAAATACAATGTTTTCTAAATTTACTTAAAGTCCTTATTATACTTGCCTAAATTTTGTTGCTACCTACTGAATTCAGTGAAGTGCATTCAGTAAGCTAAGCAATAAGCGTGCTAAATTCAGAAGCGAGTACTTATTGCTTGCTTCTAAAATAGCTTCTGCAGTCGACTAACCTTGCGTCGGAATTCAGTCATAAAATTTAGCCAAGTGCAATAAAGGCTTAATAAGGATGTACATTTTAGACTAAATAAATGTGTAAAAAATAGCTTTGCTGTTTTTCCCCATTTTTTTTTATTTCATTGAAAATTTTACGTTTCTGACTGGGCACGGTCAAATGCATTATTCCGTGGCGGGAGAATGACTGATAAAGATATTCATGATTCTAATCATTGCAGATTCATATTTATATTTTAATAGAAGCGTATTCAATGGAAATATTATCCGTGAGGCCAGGATGGCCTAGTAGCCAAGACACTCAATTACACAAGAGTGGGGTTATAGGTTCGAAAGCCGTCTACATCTGTGAGTATAATTTCCGCCGAAATAGCCGTTCCGTCGTGATTGAGCATCAGATGTCCAAACTTTGACATTTATAACATTAGAAGTATATACGTCCAAACTTATCTGTATGCGCTACAGGTATTTAAGAATAGTGTAAATCTTGATGTGACAAACACAGTGCTATAGGGAGTGATATGTGTAGTAGATAATCAGGCTCAGGACTAAGTCGTCCCAACAAATCTCTCCTTAAATAAATACAAATATAAAAGTGCATAAAAGGAAAAACGAAAAGGAAGTAACAGAAGGAAAAAGGAAGGAAGGAAAGAAATTGTATATGTATAGTGTATACCTCTATGGTGATATTATGTATATTTAATTATATTGTAATTCATTTTTTCATAATAAGGAATTTTATAGAAATTTTACATCAAAACGCTCCAAAATAAATTAAAAGCTTAGTAACCGTAAATCCATCTATTGTTACAACTAGCAATTACCACATCAATTACGAATGCCACTCGTCCACCGTGACGACAACTCGGAACGCTCTACATTACGACACTTTTACACTCGCACCATGCGACATCATCATAATCAGTCCACATTGATTCACTGCGGTAAACAAGGCTATGCAAAAACACATGTACTAAGAATAAGGGCTGTTGTTCACCACGTCGTTTTGATTAAACTATAATGTCAATAATTAAAACAAAACCCGACTGAATTTTATAGTATGGCTATGTACGTTGTCCTAATAATTTATTTGCTCCAAAAAAAGAAAAAACGACTTCAATTTAAAGTTAAATTCAGACACTAGATCAAATTCATAAGAAGCCAAATGAAAGTAAATTCTAGTTTTTTGTCCATTTTTCAAATAATGCGACACCGATTTCGATAAAAAAATTATGGGACCATATCTGAACTATGATCTACACAAAAAAAATCATCAATAATTGGCCGAGCTTTCGTGTACCTACGTACGAAAAAGAAATGACAAGAAAGTCATAGTTTAGTAGTAGTAGGACTCTTGGCAGAGTCCGCCTGGGGAAGTACTACACCTTTGCCAGTTATTCTACCGCCAAGCTGTAATGTGCAAACATTACTGTGTTCCGGTTTCCAGAGAAATTACAGGGCTTAGAGATATAACATCTTAGATCTCTGGGTGAAGAGCGCAGTGCAGTGCTAGGTAATGATTTTGACTTTTCTTCTTCCAATAGCTGCATGGCACTGTGCTGTTATGTGGCAGGCATATTGCTTACCATCAGGCACAAGTCCTGCTTGTCCCTTCACTATTTATTAACAAAAAAGTATATTTTGTTTTTGTTGATATTTCAAAAACTGACAGTTCGGGCTGAACAAAATTAGCCAAACCATAGTGTAACATACAAATAAAATATACACCTGAATTGAGAACCTCCTCCGGTTTTGATGTTGGCTAAAGATAGTTTCATTTTGAAATTAAAGTTGGTTCTTTGGTTTTTCCAACTCAAATAATTATTTATACTGAAACTGCCGAGTATGCAAGTGCCGCAACAGTTTACATTCACACATTAACGCCGGCGGTTATTTTGTTCCTCGGACAATCGGATACCTCCATGTCTCTACAATCAGAGAGTTCATCGTCTCTATTCAAATGCACTGGAACTCCATGCCCTTGCTGTTTGAGTACATTGAAGTCATGAATGGCATAATTATTGAACATTCTTAATAATGATTTCGACACATACATTCACGTCCTCATTTACAAAAAATTGGCAGCCATAGACTGCCGATAGAAGTGAAAAATTAAAACTTTGAATTGAAGTATTAAACAGCATTGAGGGGTACCGGGGGGTCATGGGGGTCTAATAGTTGTAGTCATGCCCCAAAACTGTGCGATAAGCACATTCATACCTTTAAAACAGTGGTTCACCTAGATACTGGGCCCAGCCCAGGGGGGGAGGGGTCATGACCCCATAAACCCCCCCCCCCTTGGATCCGCGCCTTCTAGTACTTATATATAATGGTCGCGGTAACGGTAGTAGTGTCGCGACATTAATTAACTGTTTTTCCCATCTCAAAAAATTCTCAACGAGCCTTAAGATTTTTTCACGGTGTTTTCACAAAAAAATCATAACATGTTAGAAAAACCTCTCAACGATAAGGCCGACAGTTTTATGGTTTATCCTGTCATGTGTGACAATTTAATGGTGTGAACAATATATGAAGTCATGAAGTCTGAATATGTGTCACGCCCACACACACACAAGTGCACAGACACTAAGCTTCATTATCATCATCATCAGCCTATTATAGTCAACTGCTGGATATATGCCTCTCCCATGGCTCGCCACTCACCCCTATCCTCAGCGATATGTCTCCATCTGCTACCTGCTGTCTTCCGTATTTCGTCATTCTCAGGGCGTCCTACGTTTGCCGTTTCGCGATACTAAGCTTAGAAATGTTTTATTTATTATTTTTATCTGTATTTTAAGATGTCCTATTACAATTTAATGATAAAATCTATTCTGCAAAATAATATAGTTTTATACTAATTTGGATCTAATGTATTTGATTAACGAAACTTCTCGCGCTGCATCTTCGTCATTTTTCGTATGTGAAACAAACAAAAAACGTAAGTATATATTTTTTAGCCAACTAACTGACGGACTTATTACTTCTTTTTTAGGATTATAGCCATACTTTTATCGATATGGCAGTCATAGGAACTGCCGATAGAAGTGAAAACTTATAACTCAGAATTTGATAGCTCACTTTGGAAACAACGCGGGTGAAACTGGAAGGCGTGGTCATGAGCATGGCCATCAGACATGCGACAGCATTTCTAGATAGCCATTGGGAACTGCTTACGCATTTCTAGATGGCCAATGGCCATGGTTCCGAGTTTACCCAAAGATTTCGTTTCGTCCCCGAGCGTGAAGCTAGAATTCAATTCCTGTGAATTACATTCTAGCGTCACGCAAAAAATTTGTCTGTGCCGTGAAAAAAAAAATTTGGTAAAATGGAGTCCATTTTGAATAATTTTTAGAGTGAAATTTTGAAGCATCAAACATATATAAAATATGATCCATACAGTGTACACTATACTTCGTGGTAGGATAAGCAGCCCACTAAATGTTACCACAGGTGGGGCTCGGGATTTCTCTCGCAGACAGTCAAGTGGATAATCTACCACACTGGCAGAGCGGGCTGGTGATAGTCTGGGCGGTAGAATAATAGACTAAGGTGTGGTACGTCACCAGGTGAACTCTGCACAGAGTCCTTACTCAATAAATAAGAATTTATCGTTTGCGTAGAACTCTACATCATAATTTTAAAACTTTATTAAACGACTAACTGTAGTACCTATAATATTTACTCAAAGCTTAATTGAGCGAAAAAGTTGTCATATTTTTGAGTCAAATCAAATCTTCGACGTCAAACGAACTGTAAGACACAAAATTGTATTTAAATAAAGTTTTGTAATATAGTCGTAAATTTTGATGATAAATTAACGAAAGTCAAAATGACTTATAAATTTTATAATATTACGATAAAATTCATGCTAACCCCACACTCCCCTCAAGATTTGTTGAAATGGAACAGGCTGTTATTACAACGTAAAGTCCATAAAAGATTGTAGATCAGTAAAATAGACGAAGACGAACGACAGCGGTTGTTATATTACGGCAAGTCGTTATGCACGTGGGGTTGGCTCGTACCAAGTGCTATTAATGCGATGACTTTGCGAGACAATAGACGCTCAACATTTCGTGACGTGCGACCGCGATCCTTGTATCCCAGTGATAGGGTTCATAATCTCAGTAAAATACATTTTTAAGTTTACTTCTAGCAACAGCTCATGGTACAAGCCTGGATCCAACCGGTTTCGATCCCTCGCTCGGGATTCTCCATAGCACGCCAACCGCCTCTATCGAGGCATTCTGTTTACTTTTCAATAGGATTACGCATCATTTCAACGTACTAAGCTGTGAATTGAATGTTCTATTTATTCATTTCTATGATAACACACAACCAAAAGCTCTATTGAATGTCTCTATTCTATTCTATTCATTGGACTTGGTGATTACATCTTTCTCCTTCTGGTCAAAGGTAGACAGAGAGGAGAGATGCTCCGATCCAAAACTCTGTGGGGAGCTGTAGTCCTTACGTCCTAAGGGAAGTGAACGCCAATCTACATATACTAATATTTCAAAGCTGAAAAGTTTGTTTGAATACGCTAATCTCAGGAGCTACTGGACTGATTCCAAAAATATTTCACCATTGAACACGTACGCGATTCGTAAGACTATAGGCTTTATATGTACCACGGGCGAAGCCGGGGCGGACCGCTAGTGCTACTATGAAGCTAAGAGGACAAATAGATAATTGGCTAATGAAAGCTGACCCTACCAAGCAACATATCTAGCAAGGAAAAAGGAAAAAAGAGAGGATAATAACTTCGTCAATTGTACGACTATCCAAAATCTCTCTATCTTTTGATACACAATAAAATACACAAAATTAGCACTAAATAAAGAATTCCCATAAGTTTATTCTATCAGTGAATCTAAAATTTAAACAATGTCCATTTTTTTTTGCAAAATTAAAAATCTTATCAAGATCCACTTCCCGTTCCTAATATATCTTCAATTGTGGTCTCTTAATTTAATAGAAGTTGGAACCTAGTGTGGATTCAGTGCACACTAACAAAAAATTATCCTTTTATTTTTTACCACTTGTGCTTATTTTTCATTTTGATCATTTTCAAAAAAGAATTCTGACCTAAAAGAAGAATAGTTTATCTGAATCTAAAGATTGCATTAATCTACATAACGTAAAGTTTGAATTTTTATTATTATTAGTAGAATAACTAATAACTACTTGTACTTATCAAAAACTTCTATCTTTTCTTGCATAACCTTCCACCATGGTACCTGTCAAACAAAGGTTGTACATTCTATCAACAGTCAAAATGTGTTAGATTGAAAAAGTTGTCCAAAACTTGTATCTTCCGTTGCATAATCCACGCATCTTCAAACAAAGGTTGTAGGTAGTGGCACCGAGGGTCTAAACTGTTTTAGTTTTGGTATTGCGCTTTCTTTTCTTTTCGCTTGAAATGATAGAGACGGCAATAGCAAAGCCATAGCCGATTATTTAGAGGTACCGGACAGGAATCCGTCAAGTCACGCTGGCTGCCTCGACTGGGGCCGAAATCTAATCGAAAAACACCCGGAACTAATCGTTTTCTAATTATAACAGAAATGCGGAGAGCCAACGGATGCCTCGCTTTACTTCAACATCAAGCTTAGCTAGACACAAAATAATAATTCTTTCACAAAAATATTTAAAAACTGATATTCAATGCTCAATACTCAATCATTTTAATCATTTTAATCAACGACTGGCCTCGTGGCTTAGTGGGTAGTAACTCTGCCTGCGAGGCCGACGGTCGTGGGGTTCAATTCCCACCCAGTGCAAATATTTGTGTGATGAATTCAAATGTTTGCACTGTTTCTGGGTGTTTCTATTTATAATAAGTATGTATTTAAAACTATATATGTATTATATCAGCTATCTGCCCGCCATACCACAAGCTTTGCTTAGTTTGGGGTCAGATGGTGTTGTGTGTGAATTGTCCACCAATATTTATTTATATTTATTTATTCATTATGTAACGGATAGAAAAGGTTACAAGGATTGATATCAAATTAAGGCGTAACATAACTTACTCCAATTACTCGTAGGCATTGCAATTTAAGAATCATTTCATTTCAATAATCATTTGGAGTTGGAGCGAAGTACCTACCTACCTGCTTGAGACGTGCAAAAATAATTTATACTAAAAAAATTGGTAGTCATAGAAATTGCCGACAGAAGTAAAAACTTATAACTCAGAATTTGATAGCTTACTTTGGAAACTACGCGGGTGAAACCGGAGGGCGTGGCTATAAGCCTGGCCATCTAGACATGCGTAAAGGACAATAGGAAATGCTGACGCATTTCTAGATGGCCAATGGCTATGGTCCCGAATATACTCGAAGATGTCTTATCATTCCCGAGCGTGACGCTAGAATTCAATTCACAGCCCACGAAAAATCTGTCTAGGCGCGCCAAAAGAAGTTTTTATTTCAAAAATAATATTTCGTCATGCGCTATTTCCTGACTATAATCTATCTGTGACCAAAATTTAAACTCTATCTGTTCATGCGTTCCGGCGTGATTGAACAACAAACATCTAAAAATCCAAACTTTTGAAGCTATCACAACACTAATATTATCATTGGGCTTATGACACGTCAGATATTGATAAACACACACTGGCAATTAGTCTATAATAATAATTTATTGTTTTTTATCAACGTAGTTTTTCAAAGCAATATATAATAATACTAGCTTTTACCCGCGACTTCGTCCGCGCCACATATTTATTAAAGTAATTGAGGCAGTACCTACTCATATGTCTACTACCATACAAATTCACGTTTCCTAATCAAAATCGGTCTAAGTCAAAGTTTTATATTTATTAATAAATGTACAATTTACACGACAAATTACAAAAAAAAACTATGTTCTCAAAAAATTAATCAAAAACAGACTTTAATTTAAAATCATATTGGGACGGTCCACCAAATTTTATTAGAGTCTATTAGTAGATATTAGTAGATATATCGTCTGATTACATGAACACAAATTTTAGTTTGTAGTTCATATTTCAAAAACCGCCCCACTGATTTCGATAAAATTTATATGACCACCTCTGCACTATAATCTACCAACCAAAAAAATAACCATCTAAATTGATTCACAATTGGAAATACAACTGGATTGATAACCTCCTCCTTTTTTGAAGTCGGTTAAAAATAGCATACAAAGAGTGCAAAGATCCTTCCATGCACACTTTTACTCCTCATTTCCACTCTTTTCAACTCTTTTTCTGTGATAAAAAGTCGCCGTTGTCCTTTCCTAAGTCTAGTCTATCTGTGCACCAAATTGTAACAAACTCTTTAAGTGGCTTAGGCGTTAGACGGCAACGGACAGAGAGAGCTACTTTCATATATCTAATTTCGTATTAGAATTGAAAACAGGTGTTCCTGATCATTTTATAGGAGGCAGTTGTAAAAGATTACCGAAAAGTAATACTCCTCCAAATAAACGTTTACTCCTCCAAAAAAACTCATTTTCGCAGTTCTTAATTTGCCTTAATCGAGCGTCCATCATGCATAACATTTGATAAGACACCATGGAAATCTCGTCGACTATCAAAAATTCTGTCTGATACGCCATTTAGTGGCTGCGCCCATCTTAAATATTGAGGTTGTATAGTGCACTGTATTCTTCTTGTCAAGCCCTTTTATTTGATACCCATGTTGATGGGATTGATAAAACCTAAGTTATCCGCCATTGTGTAGAGGCCGCCATCTTGGATTTTAATTTTATATAGTACGTTGTATTCTACTGGTTGAGCACTTTCATTTGATACCCATATTGATGGGATTGATAAAACCTACGTTATCCGCCATTTTGTAGCGGCCGCCATCTTGGATTTCAATTTTTTATAGTATATTGTATTCTGCTTGTTGAGCCCTTTCATTTGATACCCATGTTGATAGGATTGATAAAACCTACGTTATCCGCCATTTTGTAGCGGCCGCCATCTTGGATTTCAATTTTTTATAGTATATTGTATTCTGCTTGTTGAGCCCTTTCATTTGATACCCATATTGATGGGATTAATAAAACATAAATTATCCGCCATTTTGTAGCGGCGGCCATCTTGAATTTATTTAAGTACATTAATTATAAATAAATTATACCGCTAGAAGCGTCTTGAAACGCTCTTGAGAGTAAATGGCTCAAACGGGTAAAAGTAAGTCGGCACTTCATATGCCGAAACATAAACACCGCACTTATGTAACCTGACACCCGTTTTCCCGCCAAATTTGTAAAACGCGAAAAGTGGCCAGTGTATCAAGCGGTTATATAAGTATCCCCGTATAGTTAGAAATTATAAAATTGCTGGAACAAACGTTTATCGACTCCATTTCAAGTGTCTAGATACAAAGTTTCATGGTTTTATCTTCAATAATATTGAACTTCCAGACTTTCACCCCCAATTCCACCCCCGTAGGTACAGTTCGAAACTACAAAACTGCTAAGACATACATTTTATGGTTTCGTGTTAAATATCTAGACGTAAAGTTTCATAGTTCTTCAACAATGACGAAGTTTTCCATATAAACTTTCATCCCTTATTTTAACCCTTTTAACCCTTTTTTCCGGAACAAAAGTAGCCTATGTCCTTTCTCGGGATCTATTCTATCTATGTATCAAATTTCATCAAAATCTGTTGGTTGGTTTAGGCGGTAAAGACGGACAGACAGACAGACAGACAGAGTTACTTTCGCATTTATAATATTAGTATGGATGTAGTTTGACCAATGGTTTTGCATTTGCTTGGTTTTACATTATTTAAATGAATTACTATATTTTATTGGAGTGATAACGTTTTTTGGCGCACCACACACATAATTTTCGTGGGCTGTGAATGAAGCTCATCGTCACGCTCGTAAATGAAATAATTTGTTCCGGTGAACTCCGGAGCTTGAGACCGAATACATTTCTAGATAGTTATGTTTAGAAAACTTATCTAGACGACAATGCTTTGAAAATGTATTCCGGATGTGTCCTGCCAATGCAGGACTGCCGCCATTTTTTTTACAGTATTCCATTCAGATCCATTTCAGTAGAGTAGACATTCAATGCTGAAGCAGTAGTAAAATAGTATCTAACAAATTCTTCATTATCAAGGAGAATTTATTATACTTATTACTACTAAGGAAATTACGGAACAGACCGCCTATTCAGTATCCGGTCCAATCAAATAAGTATGTAGTTTATCTTGATTTTATCTGCCCGTAAATCTAGTTGGCAACGGCTGGTCCGGTTCACCTTGTACTTGTCAGCTACGTTGTTGTTGAAATATTGTTTAGTACTTTTTGTAGTAAATCCGTTACAATTCACAAGTACACGCGTACGTTGAGCGTAGGAGTACATGCGCCATAAATATTCCCACACCTACAATGTACAGTGTTACAAAATTGTATAGGTAAATCATTTAATTTGGCTCAAATAGAGAAATAATGCAGTTTCTCTCGGGATTTTTCCATTGAGGATCTTCTTACTTATTGCAGTTGTTAGGTCTTTATTTTTTATTTCATTCCATAAGTTCCCGCGCTTTTGTGGGGATGTGCCCTCAAATGGATACAAATGAGACCCTTTCCACATGACCCCGCTCCTCCACCCCCAAATAACACAAAACAAATTGAAAAACTAAAACTCAATATTTACTAAATAAAAAAATCTATTCCTTGCCACGATGCATATTATGATTTGCTGACACATAACGCTGCTTTTGATACCTAATGTGAGCAAAATATTGTGTACTGTGTAATAAAGTCTAATAATTTACTCGACAAATTGTATTTATTAAGGGCTTCCTCCAAAATTTCTAGCTGCGACCGCTCCGGAATGGGTGTGTGTTTGTGCAAACAACCTAAATGGCAGTCGAAAGGTGTGCACAGAATTTATGATACCTATTCTACATGCAAATGTTAGATAGGTTGCCGGTTTCTCAGCATGGGACGGGTAGGAATACATTGAATGCCATACAAGCCTTTGAAGCGAGCACACCGATTATTTAGACGACTGGTTGCCATATACGAGTGTTTTAGATGGTGAATCTCGTATTTATACCTATATCGTTCTACGTATGCGCGTAAGAATAGTTATCTAGTAAGATAAGGTTAGTAGGGCTCTGACCCTTAGCCTAAAGTGTAGTAGCCAGTGGAAGCCACCTGAAGCCAACTGCCTTCTTTCTTCCTTCTTCTTAAGGTCCTTCAAAAAAAAAAATTAGTAGGTCTGCTACGCTAGCACCAAGATTGATTTTGTAGTGTTAGGACTCTTGGCAGAGTCCCTCTGGGGAAGTGCCACACTTTTGCCAGTTATTCTACAGCCAAGCAGTAATGTGCAAACATTACTGTGTTCCGATATGAAGGGCGATGTTTCCAGAGAAATTACAGGGCTTAGAGATATAACATCTTAGATCTTTCGGTGACGAGCGCAGTGCAGTCCTAGGTAATGATTTTTACTCTTCATGTTCCAATAGCTGAGTGTCACTGTGCTGTTATGTGGCAGGCATCTTGCTTTACTATCGGGCACATGTACTGCTCTACTCGTCACTCTTTATTAAAAAAAATATTGATAAGGCAATTTGAGGCCAACGGCTATACATTATTTTATTCTGTTTTTCATATTTTTTTTTGTTTTTGCAGTAAAATAAATAAATAATTCATGTGTGAAAATTTCTGCTGTTTGACTATCACGATTTATGAGATACAGCCTGGCCACCGTTGGACAAACAGACGGACGGACAACGGTGTTTTAGTTATAAGGCCCGGTTTACCCTTTAAGTACGGAACCCTAAATGATAAAGATGACTACGCTCGTTTTTATACCAACATCCATAGCGTGGGTAGTCTACTTCTCTTCCCCTCGACAGGTATCGATCAGACCCGCAGCTTTCTCCCCTCATCATTTGAGCTCGCTTATTCCGTTAATTTGTAACGTCAAATATAATTGGAGCGCTGCACTTAATTGCCTTTTAGTGCTTGAACAATGAATAAACATGCAATAATGAAATACTAAATTGTATTTCAGCCGTTACAGAGTTATTAATAAATATAAATATTGGTGGACAATTCACATACAACATCATCTGACCCCAAACTAAGCAAAGCTTGTACTATGGCGGCCAGATAGATCATATAAAACATGTATAGTTTTAAATACGTACTTATTATAAATAGAAACTGGAAAAACACAGACACAGTGCAAACATTTGAATTCATCACACAAATATTTGCACTGACTGGGAATTCCAACCCACGACCCTCGGCTTCGCAGGCAGAGTTATTACCCACTAAGCCACGAGGTCAGTCAAAGATGGCAGGCAGTTAGATGCCTAAGCGGGAATAAATGTACACGCAAACTCACAAACATTTGCCTATTAATATTAGTATGATAATACACGACCTACTACTACTATAAATACTATTCATAAGATAAGATAAGAAAACTCTTTATTAAAAGCCACATAAATACAAAAATAAGATATCAAAATCAGCCAAAATAAAAATCAAAATAGCCAAAGATATCAAAATCTATGGTCTAAACAGTACAAAAAGAAGTGTGTGTATGAATACTATAAATATATTCGTACACCGCTATTTATTCGACAGAAAGTAAAAGGTAAATCGGTTTACGAAAATCTATAATATTCTGCCTAATTCTCGTAACATAAAAAGGGCATCCTCCATCGGATAGTTTAAAAATGCATTAGAAGAAACATTATTACCATAACAACGTCTAATAAAAAGTGATATAAGTAATTCTAATATAGGGTTGTCTGAGAACTAAATCCCTATTCGTAAATCTTACAAACTACTTTTACTGAACTAAACTTACAAAAAGCTTTTTCAGAACTACTAACTGTGCCCTTGTTGTAACCTGCGCCTTACCAACCATTAACTTTAACGGGATGAAATGTGTCTTTGAATTATTCCGTGTAATAGATACATATATTTACTACGTATTTAATTCTATTCAAATACTTTCATAAAGATACCAACGTGGAAACAAACACACACTTATACACCTTTAAAACTATAAACTTTCGCCTTTATAGCATTCGTGTGACTTTTAATATACGAATAGAGGCAAAAACATTATCCAATAAGATCTAACTGAAAACAAATATTAGTAGACATTTCACACACAACACCATTTCACCCCAAACCCCCAAACTAAGCAATGCTTGTAAATTGGGAGCCAGTGCCAAATATCTGATATAATACTTAGATGTAAAATGTATGATACTTTTTGTAGAGGTACCAGACACGGAACTAATATTCGTATTCATCACACAAATATTTGGAATGGATGGGAATCGAACCAATGACTTTTGGCTTCACAGACTTACTACCAACTAAGCCATGAGGCCAGTCAAATTAAATTATCTATATTATTGTACATTATCATAATTACAGCAGAAATTTCCGCTTAGCAAAATTAATTATGCTAAGTTAGCTAACTTATGTGACTCATGCAGATAATTCGGGTCACAGAATTAATGTCATTTTATCTAACAGTAATTATTATTAAAGTCTATTTTGCATAAAATATCTAGGTGACTACGTAATATGTTTATGATGAAATTGTATAATTACATGTAATACAGGATAACTTGCTGATTTAAGTGTAAATATGGAATTGTGACGTAGTGCCGCTCTTATACCTAGAGTCCACCAAAGTCTTGTGGAGAAATGGTTTCACGTTACTTCTATACATTGGGTTTTATTTTTTTTTGTAGAGTCAGAAGGTAGCGCCAATCATCGACGGTCCTAAGTGTCACCACTTAAGACACAGCGTAGTCTATGTGCTTCTATTGTGGAAATTTAATGTGACAAATTCTAAATCCGTTCTAAACATTTCAATTGGTAAAACATTACTTGAGTATGTTTTTTTTAATCAAAAGTATTGTGCATGACAGGCATCTTGCCTAATGTAAAGCAATTCACTCTTGATTTTAAGACACCAAGATTATATCCAACGGGAAACACTCCTCGGGCAAAATATGCTATTGTGAAGCTATTAAGACATTCTGTCGCATCCCGATGGCTTCTGCTATGTGTAAAAATTAATTAATATCATTTATTTTCTTGTGAAACCAAGTAAACATAACCAAATAATATATTTTAAACGTTTTCGCCTGTAGCTTCATAGGTAAGGGCTGTTCTCTAAAGAGCCAAAGATATCTTATTTTTTTTGGGATACAAGATATATGCTATTCGCTGTTCGAGACTATAATGCATCTGAATTCCAAGTTTCAATCTGATCTGTTCAGATCTAACGACGTGATCGAGCAACAAACATCCAATATTTCACATTTATTTACATCGTAACTATTTCGATGGCTTTCACAACAGTGATAGAATATGGAAAATTGCAAACAAGACCGACGCGTTGCACCGTGCATAAAATAAAAAAAAAAACGTCATCATCTGATTTTAAAACTTTTGTAAGATTTATTTCTGTGTCTTTTCCGGCCTTAAATAAAGTTCCCGTTATTTCAAGCTATTGTACCGACCAGCCACCTGTTCTCAATATCTACCTATTAGAATTGATTATCGACGGAAATCGATCAATAACAGTTTCTTGCGCTCTTTAGGCCATCCGCCTCTAAGACAGGATGCTAAGAACCAACCTCTAGATAAACATAGGCAACGTTTTGCTTAGGTAACCTACAACCACTCTGCCAATTACTTTTCGACTTTTAACCCGTTGAAATACAGACATATTTCAATAAAACATAAATTTTCCCCACATTACCATAGATGGTTTTTACAAGCACACAATTTCCTGTCATCAATGCTGTAATACTTATAATCTTGGCTTGTAGGCTTGACACAGTATGAGGAAATCGTAGGCTTGATGCCTTCAATAAAATTTGAAGGGGATGTAAAACTGATAACTGCTAATGCTACGGTTACTTAGATAAGGAAGAAATAAAGTTTATAACTAATAACACAGGAAACCCCAAACTCAGCTTTTTGTAATAAATCTTTAATTTATCTTAACTTGATAATAGTAAAGTAATATTATAAGTACGTTTTTGAAGTGAATACTTCAAAAATCGAACATTATCTAGTCTACATTGTCTAGTACATTCATTTGGCACTTTGGCCATTTCTTGAGATGCGAATAAGCAATTGAATCTTACCTTACCTTTTTTATGTGGGGGAAATACTTTTATATATGCCCACCATGCAGGGACATGGTGGGGTATGTCGGGCTCGGCACCATGGGATACAACATGGTGCCCCTACCGACTAGAACCCCCACAGACTTATCCTTCATGGCCAGGGGTCAGGGTCGCCGGGTCACTTTTCGCACTCCTACAACGACCCTGACCCTTGCAGCCCTTGCCACAGCCCTTGCGGACCCGCCTCGCGAGGGGCGTTAGCACCCCCGCATTTAGCTATAGTGACGCGCTGGAAATCAACGGCGCGTCACCTCCTCGAAGGCCTATCCCTAGGTGGGGTGCCCAGGGTGCACCACGTGGAGGTTTTCGAGCCACGCACCCCAATCTTACCGGTAAGATCAGCCTTTTAAGTTAAGTTTAGCCTTTAACCATTAGTACTGTTAGTTACCTTAGGCCAGTAAAAATATTATTTAACTTTGCACTAAACCTCCGATCCCATTTTTTTAAGGTTTAGGATCACTTAGTGAGCATAAGATCACAGAATAGGTAGAGTAACAAATCTAGGTAGAGCTTCAAGCGCCATCTTGAAAAATGTTTTTGGCCAATATCTCAGAAACTATGCACTTCAGGGGAAAAATTATGGAGAAAAATAATGTAGAAAATAAAATTCCGTATCTTTTGTTTTAAAAAAAACTTTGCTATAAAACTTATCGTTTACGATTTATGATATAATTGCGATTATGCGCATAGACGACTTTATACTTGTGTTTACGTAGTTTTGGACTAGATGGCGTTGGCATCTTTTAAAACGCACAAGCGTTACTAACATAATGTTTGATTACTCAATATTTTTTAGTTTATGCTCAAAATTGTAGATGGCGCTGTATAGGCTTAGAACACGCAAACGTTTCGTTTCTATAGTCATTGTACCTAAGTTAAGTTTGTTGAATAAATTGAGTAGCGCAAACATTTGGTGCCGAAACCCGGGAAGTGAAGTTAGTGTTGTGAATTATCAGTGAAGTGACTAAATTTGGATTACAGTGTAAAAGGACCTTGGTAACCGTGAGTAAAGTGAAAAAGACTTAGTTAAAATCTGTGAATCTTCAACTTGTAAAATTTTCAACGGTTCCAAACACTTAGAAAATTTCGAGATAAAATTCCATTAAGATAGACAATTTTACTGATTACGGGACTTAGAAAAATTCGAGTGATTTCTCCATTGACTTAGTTTATTCTATAGAACAGTGGACTTAGAAAATTTACGTTCAAGTTTCCATCGACTTTGAATATTTTACCCTATACGGGACTTGTAATATTTCAAAAAGTGCTCTTTATTAACATAGACGATTTTCATTACATCCAGGACTTAGAAAAATTTCGTTGTGTTTATTGATTATGTTGAATGCTTTATGAACATTGCATACATTGTGTAAATTATTTGTGTTTTGTGTACTTGTGAAATTTTGAACAGACATTAATTGTGATTTTACCTGGATACTAAAATGGAGTCTATAGCAAATCTCACTGCATCTCAAATAGATTTTTATGAAAGATTGGTCAAGTCGGAACGTAATTTTAGAAAGTCACCGAAGGAGAGAATTAAACCGTCATTGGTAGAAACCAGACTAGAATTTTTGGAAGAATTATGGAAAGATTTCAAAGCAGGTCATAAAGAAATTATGTCAAAAGCCTCCAAGGATCAGAGAAAGGAAGAAGAGTATTTTAAAACTGACATCTATGATCAGTTTCAAGAACAGTACTTATCATTTAAATCTATGTTGAAAGATATTTTTCCTTCTGTTGAGGCTCAACCTAAGAAGACCATCTCAAACTCGAACAAAACAGACTGTAATGATATTGTTAAACTACCACGGATTGAGTTACCTACTTTTAGTGGAAAGTATAACGAATGGCAGACATTTTACGATATGTTTTCATCAGTGGTACATCGTAGCTCAAGCCTACCTCCAGTTCAGAAGCTTCATTATCTTAAAAGTTGTTTGACTGGAGAGCCAGAATTGTTGATACGGAACTTTGCTACGACTGACGAAAATTACGTTGAGGCATGGGAACAACTGTTAAAGAGATACAACAACAAGAAGTACAACTGCAACAGCATTATGCAAATTTTATTCTCGCTGAAGCCTATACAGCTTGAATCTTCGGCTGCTTTGAAAACTTATTGGATACCACATCTTCATGTTTGAAAAGTCTGAACAATATTGGCGTTAGTACTGAGACATGGGATGCAATTATCGTGCATATGGTTGTTTCTAAACTGGATCAAGAATCTCACAAACAATGGGAGTACCAAGTTAGTTTAATGCCTGAACTACCTACTTGGATGCAACTTACAGAATTTTTGGAATCAAGATTTAGAAGCTTAGAGATGATTGAAAGTAGTAAGACAACCAACAGAACATCACAAGTTGCAAGGCAGACTGTCAAGACAAAATCTTTTAATGCAACTTTAGAAGAAGTGAATAAGAATAATAGTTCTACTTGTCCATGCTGTAGTGGTTATCATCATATTTGTCATTGCAAGCAATTTGGAACCAAATCAGTTCAAGACAGATATCATTTTGTTCAGAGCAAACGACTTTGCTTCAACTGTCTTGGATCAACTCATTCAGTCAAGAATTGCAGACAAACCACTAGCTGTAGAAAATGTGGTCGACGACATCATACACTCTTACATGTCATCAAGGACCAAGAAGGCGCTATCTCCCATCAAACACTGAAACACCAAATTTCAACTCCTCAAATACACACATAGTAGCGAATTTTTCAAAGAATGAACAACATCAAAGCTACAATGTTCTGCTGGCAACGGCATTAGTTAAGATAACTTCGAGGAGCAACAGCAAGCATAGTATTAGGGCATTATTAGACCAAGGCTCGCAAGCCTCTTTTGTAAGCGAATCAACTGTTCAATTGCTAGGGCTGAAACGCATACCAATCAGTGGTTGGGTGTCAGGCTTAGGGACGGTCATACGAGAATCAAGCACATGGTTTTACTGAACGTGGAATCAAACTACAACCCTAATAATGTCATTCAAGTTAGAGCATACGTATTGAGGGCTCTGCCGTCAACCATCCCATGCACAGAGATACCATCTCCAATGTGGGTGGCCATTGAAGGGTTCAAGTTGGCAGATCCCAATTACAACACACCGGGCAAAATTGATATTTTGCTCGGAGCAGAAGTTTATGGCGAAATTCTACTCGATGGAGTCATGAAGCATCCTCAAAGACATTTATTAGCACAAAATACAATCTTTGGCTGGATCATATCAGGTAGAATTTCCCAAGAAGTACCATCACAACATGTGATTAGTTTACACATCCAAACCAGAGTTGACGACTTATTGAAGCAATTTTGGGAAGTAGAAAACGAACCTCCTTCCATCAAAAAGATTATGACTAAGGAAGAGCAAAAGTGTGAAGAAATATACCAAAAAAACAACAGTTAGAGCAGCAGATGGTAGATATGTTGTAAGATTGCCTTTTAATAGCGAAGATCCTGAGTGTCAGTATGGAAAACACAAGAATGTAGCTGAGAAAAGAATGAATTATTTAGAGAAAAAAACTTGAGAAGAACCCAAAGCTATACGATGATTATAGAAAAGTAATAGAAGAATACTCGGAACTTGGCCATATGAAACTGGTAGAAAAAGAAGACATCGATAACCCAAAAACCGTTTACCTTCCACACCACGCGGTAATACGAGAAGACAAACTTACAACTAAAGTGCGAATCGTGTTTGACGCTTCGTCAAAAGGACTCAACAACGTGGCCTTAAATGACAATCTTCTAGTAGGACCCAAACTTCAACAAGATCTGAGACATCTACTCATGCGATGGAGAACTCATAAGATTTGCATCATAGCTGATTTAGTTAAAATGTACCGCCAAGTACGAGTAGCTAGTGAAGATATTAATTACCAAAGGATTTTGTGGCGTGTCCACCAGAGTGAGGAACTACAGCATTTCAATCTCCTGACCTTAACTTTTGGGACGGCATGTGCGCCTTATCTAGCAGTTAAGACTTTACAAAGGTTAGCTGATGACGAACAAACCAAATACCCACTTGCTGCAGAAATTACGAAAAGGATTACTATATGGATGATCTTATGACAGGTTGTAACTCGGAGGGTGAAGCTATACAAATTTATGAAGAGATGAACAATTTGATGAATGCGGGAGGTTTCGAACTACAGAAGTGGAGCAGTAATAATAAAAAGCTGTTAGATTACATTGACAAAACAAACATCGCAAAGGCAATTCTGTAGTGATACAACAAGATACAAAAGGAAGGTACTAGGTATATGTTGGAACAAAGAATCAGACAATTTTGAATATTCAATAAATTTGCCGGAAGTCAAACGGAGATTTACTAAACGACAGGTATTATCAGATATAGCGAGATTGTATGACCCGATGGGGTGGATTTCGCCTGTTGTTATAGTCGCAAAATTGTTTTACAGAAGCTATGGAAAACTAAACTAGAGTGGGACGATGATTTAGATGACGATTTGTCAATGGAATGGACTAAATATAGAGCAGAACTTAATCAAATCAAGAATATTTGCATTCCGCGATGGCTTAATTTCTCACCGGGATGCAAAACAGAATTACATGCATTCGCAGATGCATCAACATCTGCGTATGCTGGTAGTGTATATCTTCGAGTGACAGACGAGAGTAATTGTGTCTCTGTTAACTTGCTGACAGCGAAGACAAAAGTTGCCCCATCGAGAAAGAAATGTCAGTACCTCGTTTAGAATTGTCTGGAGCAGCATTAGCTGCAAAATTATTAACTGAAGTCGCGGAAGTTATGGGTATCCCTAAAGAAGATCGGTATGCTTGGACGGACTCCACGATTGTTTTAGCTTGGCTCAAAGGACCAGCTTGTAGATGGACTACGTTTGTCAGCAACAGAGTTTCGGAGATTTTGAATATGACAGATTACTTTCAATGGGGACATATAAGAACTCATATGAACCCAAGTGACTGTGCATCACGAGGCTTAAAACCAATTGAATTATCTGAACATTCTCTATGGTGGCACGGACCACCTTGGTTGAAGGAACCTGTTTTAAAGAAAGAAATAGTAGAAGTTGAAGATACATGAAGAGGAAAAGATTAAAGTGTTATTTAACTTACAGCAACCGGATAAAACTGATAAGCCTTGGGAACGATTTTCATCGTTTACAAGAATGTTAAAAGTCTTATCGTATTGCCGGAGAGTTTTGAATTTAAAATTGCCAAAATCAGATCGAAAGAAAATGAAGAGTTACATCACAACAGAAGAAATGCATCAAACTTTAAAGATATGTATCAAGCAAGTTCAAGAGTTTGAGTTTGAAGATGAAATCAAACAACTACAGACAAAGGGAAGTGTTCCCAAAAAGAGTGTACTACATCCTCTTTGTCCTGTCTTTGATCAGGATGGGATTTTAAGGGTAGGTGGGCGCATTCATTTATCAGATGCCAGTTATGACAAAAGACATCCTATTATTATTCCTGGTAAAAATAATCTGACCCAGTTAATAATAGCAGATGCACATATCAAAACTATGCATGGTGGACCACAACTTATGTTAAATCACCTCAGAGGTACTTACTGGATCATAAGAGCTCGTGACTTAGTAAAAAAGTGTTACAGAGAATGTGTTACTTGTTTGAGAATGTCTCGAGTTAATAAGACACCATTTATGGGACAGATTCCAGCCGTAAGGTTGAGGCCAAGTAAACCTTTTAAATCTTGTGGCGTTGATTACGCAGGACCCATAAATGTGCGCTTTTCACCAGGAAGAGGTTCGAAATCTTATCGTGGTTACATAGCTTTATTTGTTTGTATGGTGACTCATGCATTGCATCTTGAAGTAGTATCTGATTTAACATCAAAGGGCTTTCTAGCAGCTTTCAAACGCATGACCGCAAGACGAGGTCACTGTCAAGATTTGTACAGTGACAACGGAACAAATTTCACTGGAGCAAGTAGAGAACTGCGTGAAATGTTCGATAGTGCCAAATCAAAGTTGCCTGATGAAATATCTCAACTTTTAACAATAGAGAATACTAATTGGCATTTTTTGCCACCCGCAGCGCCAAATTTCGGTGGATTATGGGAAGCTGGGGTGCGCTCCGTCAAGACTCACCTTAGAAAAGTAGTTGGCGAGAGTACTCTCACATACGAAGAGCTTTCGACAGTATTGGCTCAAGTGGAAGCATGTGTTAATTCACGTCCGTTAACTATAGTTAGTGACGATCCAACCGACCCTTTGCCACTGACACCCGGTCACTTTTGATAGGAGAACCGCTGTTGAATGTCGCGGATGATGAATGTGTAATAGTCAATCATTTAGACAGATGGAGATTAACATCAAAAATGGTTAAAGACTTTTGGAATCGATGGAGCATTGAATACTTAGTTATGTTAAATAAGCGATACAAATGGACTACTCAGCAGGATAATTTAAAGATTGATGATGTTGTTATTGTAAAAGATAAAAACTTACCACGTGCTAAGTGGCTCATCGGTAGAGTTGTTGATACCTATCCAGGAAAGGACAGTATAGTACGTGTAGCTCAGATTAAAACTCAAAACGGATTATTTAAGCGTCCAGTTAGCAAATTGGTAGTCCTACCCAGGAAAAATTAATTGTAAAGAAATTTATAAGTTGTCTTCTATTTAGTGCTAAGAGTATAGATTAAGAAACAAGTTCTTGGTGGGCGGAATGTTTACGTAGTTTTGGACTAGATGGCGTTGGCATCTTTTAAAACGCACAAGCGTTACTAACATAATGTTTGATTACTCAATATTTTTTAGTTTATGCTCAAAATTGTAGATGGCGCTGTATAGGCTTAGAACACGCAAACGTTTCGTTTCTATAGTCATTGTACCTAAGTTAAGTTTGTTGAATAAATTGAGTAGCGCAAACAACTTGTGTATGTTGAAAAAGAAAATAAATACAACATTTCATAGACATAGCGAAAAGTTTTTATTCAACTGTAGCAAAGTAGCAGGTAGATGTTAGTTTTGCTATAAAGGCAAAAAACGACCGACTGTTGTATCACACGTGAGTAACCCATTGTTTTGTTTTAGTAATTTTTTAAATAGTTTTAAACGCAATATTTTAAATCTGACTCTAATCTACTTAATGTACTGTCTTGTCTTGACTCTTCTGAATTAGACCAACAATTCCGTGTATAAATACAATATTAAGCCAACGATATTACGTTTATCTCTACATATAAACGCTTCTAAAACTCAAAAATCCGATCGAACTGAAATTTTAGAATGATATATAATCTGCATCAAAGATTGTTTTTATCTAATTTGTGTATCACAATGTGCCACAGCGAAGCGAGGCAGGGTACAGCTAGTCTCTTAATACAAGAAATTTCAAATTCTTTCTTTTCATTCCGATCAATTTTTGTATAACATGCTAACAGTGTTTTGCCTTGCGGTTTTACCCGCGTAGTCCCCGTTCCTATGGGTTTCCAGCTATACAACTTAGTCTAAGTGTTAACCCAGACTATAACTTAACTGTATCTCAAATTTCAACCAAATAACGTTCAGGCGTCCCAACGTGTTTGAGCAAAAAACATTCTAACATGAACTATAGACGTCAAATGTTTGGTAGGATTTATCATAAAATTGGATTTTCAACCTGATTTTTCGTGTAATCCGACGTGACGATTTTTTCGTCAGATAAAATCTCATAGAAAATAGTCGCAATTGCCGCGCTCTAATAAGCTTTTTTGATTAATTTTCCTTAATCACTAACATAAAAAAACACAATAAGACAGTTTTGTTTTCCACGAGCTCTACGCCTCGATGGATGGCCATCGTCACGGCACGAGTTCGATTAGTCAAGCCTTCTTCGTAAAACGGAGCTGGCTGGAGCCGAGTGAAGGAAGAGGGGAGGAACGAGGGAAGGTAGGTTGGGAGGGTTCTATTACGTGCCTCTGGACGTAATGCCGAGAGTACCGTCGTAGTAAATCGGGCGTAGCTTGTGGCCGGATGCGGCGCGCCTGCGACGATTTCTATGAGATCATAGCTATAACTGACCTATGTGTAACTGTAACTCTAAGAATATTTACAATATGCATTATTTCAAAATTTTAATTCTTATATTTGTCGCTTGTAAAATTGATAAATAGTCAAGAATAATCTCGACACTTTGCATCTGTGCAGATTTCACTAATTTATCTGTGTCTGGGAGTTTCTATATGTAATAAGTATGTAAGCTAAATTACATAAGAATTATATCAGCTGTCTAACTAACATCTATTGTAATAACACCTTTTCTAAACCATTGTTCCGCGACGCCGTACAAAAATCATGCGACAAGGAGAAAAGATTGAGGGTTGCAACCACTCCTTTTCAACTTGCACTCAGTTGAACAATTGCACAAATGCCCGGCATAATGCTGATTCTTATTATTTAATACCTTTCTATCATCCTACATAGGTGTCCTGTTGGTTCATATGACCTATAAATTTTGTTCACGGGTCTGTAGTCTATATGATTTTTGAAGTGAACCCTTATTTTGGCGCGCCACAGACTGTGTTTTCGTGGGCTGTGAATTGAATTCTAGTGTCACGTACGGGAATGATACGAAATCTTCGGGTAAGCTCGGGACCACAACCAAATG
Source organism: Ectropis grisescens (assembly GCA_017562165.1). Lineage (NCBI taxonomy): Eukaryota > Metazoa > Arthropoda > Insecta > Lepidoptera > Geometridae > Ectropis > Ectropis grisescens. The sequence continues at coordinate 22,520,438 of CM029781.1, read as the reverse complement.
GCCATGCACATGGCCACGCCCTCCAGTAGTTTCAAAAGTAAGCTATCAAATTCTGAGCTATAAGTTTTAATTTTATCGGCCTCTCTTATGACTGCCAATTTTTTTATTAAGGTTGCGCTAAATCACAATTTATTTTCAATGTCAGTTCTCACCATGAGTATGTATGTGGGTAAGTACATTACGAAAGTATTCCTAATGAGGAACATGAGCGAGATACTTTACTACTATCACTTATTATTCTGGCACTGAATTTAACGACGATAATGTTTTATCTGCGGTGGGTAACAACAACATATTCAAGTATTTTTAAATTGAATGTGCTGTTAAAATTCAAATCTTGCGCAATCTAATTAACAGTTAACATATGACTCCAAGTACTTGTTATCATAAAAAACCATATCTGAGTCGTTAAATAACCTGTTTTAAGTTTTCCCTCCATCGGGCACTTAAAAATAAGGCTTATATGGAGTTCTAAAATTCGTCGTAGCAAGTCTTTGCGGTGAGTCACAAGGTTGTTAACCCCGCGGCCATCTTGCGTCTGCGCAGCCCTCTCGAAGCTTCACTCATCCCTACTATAAGATCACTGTCCTAAAAACTTTATATTGTAGTTATTCAACAATACTCCATGATAAACGGTTCAAAGTCATTAATAATTGGTTCGTAACCTACCAATAGACAACAATGCGTTGCTAAGTTACAGCCTGTTAAGATCTTTTATTAATGATAAATGATAATAATTTTAATGTTTATTGTGGTATAGTCCTGTGACAGAGTTATTCTACCCCCACGCAGTAATGTGCAAACATCACTGTGTTCCGGTTCGAAGGTTTCTGTTTCCACAGAAATTACGGGCATAGAGATGATCATCTTATTTCTCACATATTGAAGGATGTTTTTAACTCGTGTCAAGCCGTGGGTTCCATTCCCAAACTAGACAAATATTTGTGTGAGGAATACTTTAACATTTTTTTATTTTGAATTATTTTGTTAAAATGAATAAATAACATTTTTTACTCAGATAGATAGTATTCGAGAATAGCAGAAAGACATTTTCCTAAAAATATGACATCCCTCATAAAATACGATCGAAATCATAGGTAGTAAGTAGTCCGTTTAAGTCTTATTTGGGCTGTATAAGTAAGTTTATGTGCAAAAGTATTCAAATAATTTTAATTGTATTTAATTCCCGCAAGAAAAGGTTTAACTTGTAACTCGCTGAATGTTCAGATATTTTGCATCTGATAGCCCAGTTTTCAAGAAATGTTAATAGATTACATAACATTGACGCGTGAAACTTTGAAGCGCAATGAATACAATAAAAAAAAAATTATACCCTCTATATAAAATCTATTTTCCAAAAAGTTGGAAACGTTTTACTGAACGTTAAAAATAATAGCTTTGTTTGGACCAAGCTTTTACTAACAAAACTAAACTGTAATTAAAACTACTCACAGTATACTTATCAAACTATTTAGGTACTCAAAAGCTAACCGAATTATCCTAGGACCGATGAAGGTTTGGAAATAATGAAGATGCTCAAGCTCACTAAGCAAAGCGGTAGGAAGCGTACCCAGCTTAAGAGCAACGTTTACATAAAATAAGGCCATTTTATGTATATATTATATATTGTATTATATATTATACTTATTATTATAATTTGTATATATTACATATATTATACTTACTTATTTAGTTTTATTTTTACATTTTGCAATGAAAGTTATGCTTTAGTTGTAGCGCTCTATATAAAAGAGTTCAACGCGAGTCTCCTCCTAGTACCTGAGTTAAAGGCTTATTACGCTTGGCTAAATTTAGATGTCTGAATTAAGTCGCTTCTGAATTCAGTGAAATGTAATAACATTCAGTAAGCTAGCATACTAGTTTCAGAAGTGAGGATTGCTTGGTTCTAACTTGCTTCTAACTGCAGTCGATTAACGTAGCGTCTTCTGGATTCAGTCACTAAATTTACCCAAAAGTAATAATAAGCCTTTTACCTACTTGATTACGTTTCATACGCTTCATATCTGTTTGAATATATTAATAATATACGTGCGTTTAACTTCCGCAATGCTATACAAGCAGAATAAATACCAGTATAGCAGAATTAAGTTTAACGGCATAGCATAAACATATCCCACTTTAGGTTCCCATCGCTGGGGCTCGGAGTCTTCTCTCACAAGTAATTAGTCAAGGTCGTTATCCACCACGCTAGACAAGTGTAATTTGGCGGAAGTCCAGAACAGATGTCTCTCTTAAAACATGGTTGTTTCCTCACAAACATTTTGTTTACCTCTAAAACCAGTAGTGATGATAAGTTTGTACATCTATATTTGGAAAATTGTTCAGAAGTGCAGGTTTAAAGCATGTCAAGATTGAAATCGTACGCTTACGCCACTTTCTTAATCGCGTATCGATGGTAAGCCGGTGTGGGGGTGTGGTTGAAGACGCCGCAGGTTGACCTAGAAAGTACCTATTCACTCTGACTTTGGCACTAGGCCACCACCGCTTTTTTTGTTGAGTTTAACTTCATAAACGTTGAAATATAGTGCCACCAACTTATCTGTGGAACGGCCAAAAGCGGAACTACTGATACCTATAGAAATCGGACCTAGAAGTTGCTTAATTTTGTAATAGGTGGCAACACTCTTCGATTGTGGCGACATCGCTACATTATACAGATAAGTTGCACTATGCAGATTACTAACTACTAGTACTTCCAAAAAAGGAGGAAGTTATCTATTCGACAATTATATTTTTTTAGAATACAGCAGTAAACAAACTAATAAGCTGGATACTCTCTGCTGGATAACAGTAAAACTCTTTCGTCTACTTAAATAAATAAAAATGAGCTGTCATATTACCTGCCGATAGAAGTGAAAATTAGAATTTAAGTGTTTAAAAAGCATAAATGTAGGTTTCTTCACTATGTTTTCCTTCGCCGTTTTAAGTTATCGGCATAATACATAGCTTCGAAAAGACAGCGGGGCTCCGGACCGGCAGTCGCCGTTCTCCCGACTAGACCAGCCGCAACTTACACACTAATTGACTGACAACTAATTCACCCATACAAAAAGCATGTACCGTCACGCCTCATTACTCCACCACCGCTCCGACGCTACGCCGCTACATTAGCATGTCAGTTGTCAGTAAAGCGAAACCATAACAGCTTCCCCTGCCAAAAAGTCCATTAGAGAAGTTTTAATTTCAGAAATAAGTACAGAAAAGCCTTAAAATAAAGCAGCAATCGTACAAATCAACAAGTATAGGTATAGTCAAGCTTGTCCACGAGTAATTTCCATACTGTTTCCGGTATTTGTAAAAAACGTTTGTAGCAAACCCTGAGAGCAAAACGTGTATTTAAGTCCATAAAATCGTGGGCAGAATGGTCTACGTCGTCTATACTCAATCTGCGGCCCGCAAAGCCTTTGTTAGTGGCCCATCTGATGTTACAGATTTATTGTAAACTGTTTTAAATTTCGCGTCAATCAGAGAATACGAGACACATCTAAATATATTGTGAACTATATTAAATTTCGCGCCCAACAGAGAATGCGAGACACGTCTTTGTTAAAACTTATTTTTTTTATTAATAAATAACTACATAGACACGCTCCATCGTAGACCGAATCGTCGCTTAACACCAGGCGAGATGGCGGTCAATGTAAACCTATAAAAGTATAAAAAAAAGAAGTATGGCACTCGGGGACTGCCGCGGTAAATCTATTGCATGTTGCATGCATTTTTATCAACAGAAGCAATAGGGATGTTAACAATTTTTCGGAATTGCTTTTATTTTGAAGAGTGACTGTTTACCAAAAAATTCACGGGAAATCCGTTAAGTTGGCCACACTGCTAAGAGCATTTAGTCTGTAAAGCTAATACAAATAAGATTCAAAGCCGAATGACCGAGTGGGGAGGACGGCGTTACGGTCTTCCATCCCCTCTTTCTTGTGAACATAAGAAAGAGATGCACGATCACTAAAATTCGGTCCCCAGGCCCGCGATAAAAGCTATGCAATAGCTTAAAAAAAGATAACATGAAATTACGTTTTAATAATTGTATTTTTACTTGCGATCCGCTGACACCATTGCCGAAACGTGTTTGTAGGCCCTATAAAAAAATGACAGTCATGTGAACTGCAGATAGAAGTGAAAACTTATAACTCAGAATTTAATAGCTAACTTTGAAAACTACGAGGGTGAACCTTAAGGCCCAGACAGTCTGGAATAAATCTTCAAAGCAATATCGTCTAAATGCCATAAGTCTTCTGAGCATGGCCATCTAGGCAAGATGCTAACGCATTTCTAGATGGTCAAAGTCCCGAGTTCACCCGAAGATTTCTTTCATTTACGAGCGTGACGCTTGAGCTCAATTCTCAGCTCACGAAAAATCTATTTGGAATGCCAAAATAAGTTTTCACTTCAAAAAGGTTGAACATGGCTGGTCTACGTCATTGCACGATATAACACATGTCCGCCGGTTTACCGCCACACAAGTTTATGCGCTTTATAGCATTGTAAACTGCAATCATTGTAAAACGAAACAATTCCACATCCACCGCCTGTTGCGTCATTCCTACTCTATAAAACGCAGAATATAGACAGAGGGACTATCTATTTTTTACGAGTACAATCAGTTTTATATATATATATAGGTAACACCGTTCAAACCTACGCATAAACGAGTATAGGTAGTTCTAGAATTAATAACTATATATAAACATAATAATCTATACCTTTGTAGATACTATAAACTTATAAAGCTCGGCGTCATTGATTTGTTAATTTAACTCCAATTCAATGAATTTGTTTGTTTTATGCAAACCCCTGATTTTTTCAGTGAGTATTAATTTTTTCCGATCGTAACCCTAAAGCTACTCGTATTTTTGATATATAAACTATCATTTAAATTCGGTAAGTTACCTTCCGCTGAAAAACATATTAAAATCAATCATCAATCATTTTGACGATAACCCAACAGGCCTTAGATTCTGGTTATTATATAGCAATTAGTAGGTTACTGTACAGCGAGTAAATGATCATGTAGCCTTCAAAGATACTTTATTCTTACAGTACAGACCGACAATTGAAAGGCAAAAATGACTAAGCGGCATCTTGGTCGATATTGGGGTTTACACATCATTGAAATTAGTAAAAACTCCGCGTCGATTGGTCTTACTCTCTTCTCGCTAGGACGAGTATTGATGTCACTTTCTAACCTGACAAAAAAAAAAATTCGCAGTTTTCGGTGACCAAGCGACTATTAATTTTACCGATTTATGAATAACTTTTAATAGGTCCCAATTTGGTTTGACTTTAAAATTCAAAAAGAATCAAGTAGTTATGACTAATGAACTATTTATTGCTTTTTATTTCTTTTTCAAAATATGCATTCACATAAAACTGCTCGGCTGTAAAGTTGCCAAAGTGTCGCTTGGTAATTTCTGCTTTTGAAGCGTCGAAACACTTTTTTTTATTGCTGCTAATGGATCTTTAAAAGTTAGCCTTTTATACCTTGCTATTAATCTGTGATAAAAGCTATACTATCAATCACAATAAATTACATTCGATTGTGTGTCTTGTAGTCGTAAGAATAAGGAAAACTAAACTTCTTGATTGGTTGGTTACATTGATGAAAATTGTTACTTACTTGAAACACACATTTTGTTGGAATAAAGTACGTAAGTGTTACCCCTATTATTTGTAGAACTTTTCCTTGGTTTACATTAGCTTTTCTGTGTGGAGTAAATGCATTTACGCGCTGTCCACCGTTCAGGAAAACGGCGGGGAATGTCGGACTCGACATCACAGATCGGTGGCCCCTACCGACTCAAGTTCTCCGGATCCTCCAACCGTTGCCGTGTCAGAATCGTGGTACCTCATTCAAAACCGCGACTCTGCCACTCCCCTTGCGTGCCTACCTCACAGGGTAACGGAGCCCCAGGCCTGCAGTGGAGACGGAATGCGAGTCAGAGTACCCGGCTCGCTCCCGAGTTCACCTCCGCTCCGTGAGTGTGCGAGAAACTTTTGACTTTGGCTTCTCCGCCTTATACGATCTCTCACAGTCGAGCTTCTGGGATAAGATGGTTGGAAATGAGAAGAGCGATTACATGAATCATTTTCTTGTCCACCACGCAGACCTGATGACTTGAGTTAACGCCTTAACAAAGAGTTTATTACTTTTTAACCTTTTCCGATGATTAGATTTCCTTACATAATGGTCCAGTAATAACTAACTGAAACATATAAAATTTAAAATGTCAAGGATATGTGGAAATAAGAATAACGGCCCATAAAATAAATAGGTAATATTTATCACGCATTTGGTAATGCTTACGCAATGTTAACGGTGACACTAGGAATCGGACTTTGCATTTCATCCACCATCAAAACAAAAAAATTACTTCTTTCTTCTTCAAAAACAAAAGTGCACTTCTCTCCAACACCTGTTTCAATCTGAAAGGTAATCTATGATATAAGAACTGCACGCGAAGGAATTGTAACCGTGACTCATATCCGAGATCGTTGTTTTACAATAAAATGGATTATCTGATTCCAGTATCAGGAGAAAATAAACAGTACGAAAGTACGACGTTTCTGGAAGTTATGTCGCAATGTAAAATTTGCATAAACGGCCCACAAACGGTTCACAATGCTGGGACTCTGGGTTTTTGACTCTTGGTCTGGGTTTGGGACACCTTGCTGGCCCGGTGCACTTTGGTGGATAACGGATGGTCTCTAAACGTATTGTGCATTTTTATATTTTCAATACTAACATCACTGTTGTTAGTATTATAACATTTTAGGTGAAAAGTTTTCACTTTCATCAACAGTCTCTATAACCTATGACTGTTATTTTTTTGTCACACAGTTTGGCGAACCATTCATCTGAACAAACAGCCCCCCTGCGTGGCTGCAGGCTGTCACTCGTAAGAAGAGTGACAGTGAATTAGCCGTACTTATATGCCCGTGCCATAATTGCCGTTCCCATCAGAGGTTTCCCTGGAACGGCTAATGATTGCACGTGTTCCCACACTGCGACTTCCGTGTGTTGCCGCCACGGAAAGCTATAACGAGGAGGTGGGATTATATAGTTACTACAGACTACGAATATTTCGAAATGTTTTTTTAGCATTTTGTCCTTACTTGGACACCTCATTCATATTCATACTCCTATTTAACTAGTGGTCGCCAAGTGGGCAAAATTAGATCATATAGTAAAATGTATATAGCTCTGTCATATAGTCAAGGTGTATGGGAGTAATGATGAATAAACTGTTACTCTTCATCTTATATGGTTGATCAGTGTAACTCCATAAATAGATATATAATTTATACACACATAAATAAATTTCATTCCATTTGACATAGGTACTTACACGCAGTATGCCCAGTGACTTCTCTACTGAGAATCACCTCAGTGGTCAAAACCATCTTATGACTACGACAATGATTTGGAAAATCAATCCTTATTGTTAATTGTTAGGGTTCTTAACAAATGAAAAAACATTTTTGCAAGATGTAAAGTAAGTGCGTTCACGCAGGTCTCAGAGAAAACGTCACAAACATAATTATTTGTGATATTTGTAAACAAATCCAAGGAAATGATTAAAATAAACCTGTTAAGCACACTACGAGGATTCCCTGAAATAAACACTTTTTTATGCTTGATAGTGACACGAAATGGTCTAAACGTAGTCTTAATAGTAAGTAATGCAGTGTCACTAGCTTTTTGAACATGAAGAGTTTTCATAATTAATAAAATAAATAAAATAAAATATGTTTATTTCAGGTAAAGTAATAATAATTGCACTAAAGCAAAATAAAAATACTATTAAAAAATACTATTTAAAAAATGAATGAAACTACATATCAATCGATTTGAAAGATTCATAGTGACAAAACCCGCTTTTGTATTATTCTAAATCCATAATAAGTAAGGATAAGGGGGCGTCCATAAATTACGTGAGGTGTTTAAGGGGAGGGGTCGAGTCAAATCTCATGTAATCTTACGTTGGAGAGAGGTCTCTTTTTTCTGGTTAAAACAAAAAAAAATGTTGTTTCCTCTCTTGAGACCGCGCTTGACTCTCCATGGACTGAATTAGAGTAGACATTCTTTTTTTAATCACAGTAGTTACGATTAAAGTATTACACTTATAATTAAACTCTCAGCAATATTGATTAGGTACTGGTCTTAACTAGTCGTAAATAAAAGCATGAAGCATTTTTTTTCTTTTGACAATAACAATCCAACGTGTTTACGTAAGAAACCCACATTTTGAAAAATCTCACGTGAGATTGGGGTATGGGGAGGGGTTGAATAAAATCTCACGACATCTCATCAGGGGGGATGGAGGGACAGAAAACATAAAAAAACACCTCACGTAATTTATGGACGCCCCCTTAAGTCATAAAAAATTGTAATGTCATGAAAACTGCACCACATAAACTCATTATTTTCTCGAATATATTTCCAAAATATACACTCGAATTTAACAATTTCGCGATTTCATTTCGAACATTTTCGTTTATTTTTAGTATCTACTTATTAAAATTTTTTTTAAATATTGTTATAAAAAAATTTAAACGAATCCAATACAAAAAAGAAAAACAATGGCGTTACCTAGACTATGAACTAGGCAGTGGCAGTGTTGCAGAATACAGTCTAATATATTTGCAAGTTTTAATTTGCGTGTATTCTTGTACAACACTTTGATTTACTTACCTAACGAAAACAAAAGTACCTTTCGAAACAATGAGTTACGATTAATATCGATTTCCGATAATACGCGAGTCATCGGTCAGATATGCAGACTGTATTCTGTGTTCTGTGCACACTCATAATGTAAGCATTTGCCAATTTTTTCCGTCTGCTGGAAGCCCTTTGTATGAAGATTAAATTTTATTGCATACTCAACTCACTAGGTCACATTATTATGTCCTAATATTGACGTTTCTATCTATAGGTGAATTAAATTAAATGACACCAAAGGACACCAAATTTTACAATGAAACATATTATGTTCGTCGGACGAATGAAAATAAAATCAAAAATAGTTGTTAATGAATGAAAGAATGCATATTCTTTACTATTCACACAATATAAAGAATAAATGCAATATAGGAAAACAGTAAGACTTGTAAAACAACTAGCGGCCTAATGAAAGCAAATTCTTCCAGGCAACCTTGACATAAATACAAATCTTGATAAAGTAGGTATTACAACAGGCTGATGTAAATATATGTAGTGTCCGACCGAAAGTTCGGTTTCGGTTTCGGTTTCGGCCGAGTTTCGGCCAAAAAATCAAGTTTCGGCCACAGTTTCGGTTTCGGCCAAAATCGGCCGAAACTTTTGCCGAAACCGAAACTTAACAAGTTCAAACACGTTCACGATCGCCCTAACTTTGTTTACCGCGGCAACGCTTTGGCGTACGCTGTCGGCCCTTTTCGGGAATTATCGTCGCCGTTCGGATAGTTCTGTAGCAACCAGCGATGCCAACCGTACGAGGTTCCTCGTACAAATACGAGATTTGTAGTCTTTCGTACGAGGTACGAGGACACTATTAATTAACCTCGTACAAATAAGTACGAGATTATAATCACAGATTACTGATATGTAACAAGCTATAATATTGCTATTATAAAATAAATAAATATAAATAAATAAATAATGTGATTTGAATATAAATAATGTGATTATAAATAAATAAATAATTTGATTATAATATTGCTATTATAAAATAGTGAAAACTAGAGCCATCTATCAGAACTTGTAAGGACTTACAAGACTTCTTACTGATTTCTTATCTATCCTATTATGATATATATTGTGTTTCCATTTCATGGCCTAATTAAGGCAAAATAATAGGTAAAATGCACCAAATTTCAGTATTTTAATAAATTATATACTTGACCAAGTGAGTTTCGGTTTCGGTTTCGGTTTCGGCCGAAACTGAATCCACGGCCGAACATTCGGTTTCGGTTTCGGTTTCGGCAGGAAAATCAGTTTCGGTCGGACACTAAATATATGTATATGTACTTGTTTGTACAAGTAAACGAGTATATTCTAATAGTGTCGATAAACTTAGTTCCAGTTTACTTTATTTTCCCGCAGTAAAAGGTAGGCTATGTGCTATTCCAGACTAAAATCTTACTTTGTTCCAAATTTCAACCCAATCCGATCAGAAATTATAACGTGATTGAGTAACAAACATCCAAAGATCCAAACGTTGTCCTACTTTCTACTAATATTATAAATGTCAATGTATGTTTGGATTTTTGGATACTAGGCACATAGGCTATTTCTTATCCTGGGAAAATAACGGGAACGAACGGGGGGCAATGCAAGTTTATAATATTAGTAAGGTTAAAATAGTACATTAATTGTTTTTTTATAAAAAAAATGCACTTCTTTTTCTAATTAAAAATTTGCTAATAATCTATCAAATTATAAAAAATAAATTCATACACAACAATACAGTCATTTTTACAAAAGTCACGTGCCAAATAGATCTCTATAAGTTTCATAAACTATAGGACAATATCTTTTAGCCAGCTTAGAGTAGATGGAACCCTTATAGTCAATTTTGTGGTCTCGGATTGGTTGGTTTCTAAAGTGGTAAATGAAAATATCACTACTGTTATATTGAATTTCCTGATTGAGATATTTTTCTTTGGCTAGATCTATCCGAAGCAGAGCTGACGGGGAATGAACTTCGAAATCTGAAAACAAATTAAACTTGCTTGAGAATGATACCCATCTTACTAAATGTTCTCATAGCTGGGACTCGGAGTCTTGTCTCTTAAGGAAAGAGTCAAGGATATAATCCATCACGCTAGACCAGTGATCAGCACCGGCGTTAGGCGGCGGTAGGGCGACCGCTCAGGGCGCCGGATATAAAGTCCATTCCATTATGTCCAGTCTGTAACTAGACCACACTCATGGGGCGGTCAAGTCAAAGTAAAAACCCTCGCCCAGGGCACTGAGTAAGTAGTGCCAAAACCGGCTCTGCCAGTGATGGTCGTTAGATGACGCATGACTTCGTAAGATTCTTGTAACATGCTGGTTTCTTCACGATGTTTTTCTTCACCCTTAAAGCCAGGAGTGATGACAAACTTGTAATTGGAAAAGGCGCACTATAGTTTCTGGCCCACACGCAGTGTCACACAGCGGGTGGTCAATACTTCTGTGTATTTTTCTTTGTATGACCGATGTAAATGCATTTTATAGACATTATTATTGGTTTCATGTTAAAATAATTATGAAACATTAATGGGTTAATCTCACCTAAACAGTTTTCAGCGTTCATTTCCTTTACGTCATTTGTAAAACAGACCTCCTTCAATGCATCGGTGATGATGCGGTCGCCTTGATATTGCCCCCCAGACGACATCGAAGTTTCTTACTAAGATCCTGTAATAAAATAAAACATTTATTTTACTTTTCTAGGGTTACCCTTGAGCGCCATCTCGCCTGATGTTAAGCGAGGACTCAATCTACGATAGAGGTCGTTTAAAAGAAAACGATTTACTCCCAATTTGAAAAATGCCAGATTCTACCCATCAGGAAAAACACACTTAAGCAATGAGTTCCACAGTGTAAACATGCTTATCACAACTATTTAGGACCACAGATTTATGGAAAGTGCAGCTCAAGAATACTATTTAAAATATTAAATGACGTTGTTTTTTTTCAATAATGTAGAGTAGTGGGCCGCAACAATAACGCAATGTAAGCCTGTGACCTGTGACAAACATTTACGCATTCTATTTCAATAGAATAATAAACAGATGCCGTATAATTTCAGAACATTTTGCCCTTAAGGTTCGAACTAGCTTAGACCGGTTAGCAAGATAGCATGAGAACTTTTTATTTTCTAGTAAAATCCAATGAAATATACATTAAGGAGTAACTTATGTAAGTAGCGTATTTACTTTCAATTGCATTTAATGAAAAACTATTCATATGGAACTAAAAACAGAAACATCATTTTGTTAATATTTGTTTATATCAAATCGATCACCGTAAAACTGTCAACACCATCAGATTATAATCTAAAGACGTCTGATTATAAACTAACCTAAGATTAGATTACAATCTCACGCATTAGATTATAATCTGACGGTAATTACAATTTTTACAGGGGAAATCACGGGGCTTAGAGATATAGATATAGATCTCTGGGTGACGAGCGCAGTGCAGTGCTAGGTAATGATTTGGACTCTTCATGTTCCAATAGCTACTTCTCACTGTGCTGTTATGTGGCAGGCATGTTGCTTACCATCAGGCACATGCCCTGCTCGTCTCGTCACGCTATAATATTAAATAAATAAATATAATACTACGGTGGCAGATACATTTCATACATCACAAGAACTTCAGTTAAGAATTGAGCATAAGTTAGGGTTTGGAGTGCGGTTGTTAGTGATTATTGAAAGGTTCACATTAGAGTAAGATCACCTAGTAGGGTATCACACACCTGGCTGCAGCATCAGCAATCAACGTTCCCACGCTGTCTCTGTAAAACGCCATCGCCTCCGACCTCACAAACACCTCATCTTTCTTAATAGCCCAGTTCCTCCCCAACCCATCCAACGACTTTGTCACTATAGTTTCCAAATCCAAAAGAACTCCTCCGAATTTGTACAAAGTCACATATTTTAACACATCTTCCGTATGTCTGATCGGCCAAAGCGTTCTATTGATAGCACCACTACTAACCAACACATCTAGGGGCGAAGTCTTAGCGTATTCTTCAATATAAACTCTGCGAAAAAATACATTCTTCGTGTGCTTTAATAGTTCTATGTTGACATCACCGAGTTCTAACTTATTCACTGGAGCTGAAAACAATACGTATATTTCCCAGTCTGGATGCGTTCTAGCAGCCGCTTCTACAGCACATGCTTGACGGGAATTCAGGCGTCCATTGCAAGAAACTTCATGGAAGAAAATGGAGTTGACAGATGGAAAGAACTGCTCGTCTATCTGTGTCAATGCGTCTCCATCTCTCGCGTAATGACATGACACATTTTCGACGGTAACACTTCTGTAGATATACCCTATTGAGTAACTTGGGATTGTGCAAACCAACGTAATTATGAACACGATTGAAATTATTATTAACACAGCTAATAATATTTTGCGTCGTTTGATTTTTCTCGCCAGATAATCCGTATACATCGTAGTACAAAAGTTGGCGTTCAGTTACAAAGTAATACTAAAAGTAAAGTGTTTGTATGTGTGTTATCTATAATGATAAGGACCGTTAAATAGTATATTCGATAACAAAGATAATAAACGCATATGAGTAACACTCGATAGATAATAAACGCATAAGGGCATATAGAATAACATAAAAATAAGCTCTATGTAGGTGATGTGGTTGAACCAGCACTATGACCCCCAGGGCGTTCTTAGTCGTAAATAAGACGATCCAGTGGTTATATTCGCATAGTTCCTGTTAGATTCTTGTGATTAAAAGTATCCTGTATTATCCGTGACTGTTATTTCAGCAACTGAGTTTCAAATATCAATCTGACCCGTTCAGCCGCTTCGACGTGATTGAGCTACAAACATCCAAACTTTCTTATTATAGTAGTAGTAGTAGGATGCTACCTTAATTATTTTATACTTAACTAGCGGCCCGCCCCGGCTTCGCCCGTGGTACATATATATAACCTACAGCGTTCAAGGATTACGAACATATGAAAGACCGTTGAACGATTTTTTTAAATCGGTCCAGTAGTTCCCGAGATTAGCGTGTTCAAACTATATATATGCTATAGGCTACTTTTGATCCCCAAATTATCGTGCTGTTTACTGGGTCAGAAGTGACACCTGTAGATATCTGGCAGGGATAACTAATTAAATGACGATTGATCAGTTTTCGACCGGAGAGGAAAAATGATTAAATTACTAAAATGGCTATCAAAAAATAAGGGTTGATTGTAGAAAGGTTAAAATTGAGGATTGTATGTATTTTTGTATGTTGTGTCATAAAAAAATTGAAATTAAAAATTTTGTCTAATAAATAAATAAAAAATTTAGGGGTGGACTACCCCTAACATTTAGGGGGATGAAAAATAGATGATGGCCGATTCACATAGATACCGGATAAGCACAAAAAATTTCATCAAAATCGGTCAAGCCGTTTCGGAGGAGTATGGCAACGAAAACTTTGACACGAGAATTTTATATATTGGATTTGTATTATAAGGATGATTTTAAATTATTATTAGATTTTTTTCCATCAGAATTAGTCCCACTATTGATGTTACAGTGTTGGGATTGTTAGAATATAAAAGGAAACATTTTATGTTCACATAAGATAAAAAAATACATTACAACATAAACATTAAACTAGTGGAACAGCTGGTGGGAGTTGGAATACTCTATCATATCGCAATACTGATACTCACTATTTATATTGTTTTAGGTTTTGGCAGACTAAAACTATTGTAGGTTGTAATTAAAACAGTGCGCAGTTCAGGCAATCAGATTTTTCTGATAATTCTAGTAGGTACATAGTGGTAGGGTTCTTGACTGAGTCCGCCTGGGAAGTACCACACCTTTGCCAGTTGTTCTTCTGCCAAGCAGTAACGTGCAAAGTTTACTCTGTTCCGGTTTGAAGGGCAATGTTTCCAGAGAAGTTACAGGGCTTAGAGATATAACATCTTAGATCTCCGGATGACGAGCGCAGTACGGTGCTAGGTAATGATTTCTCTTTTTGTTCCAATAGCTGCATGTAACATGTTACTCTGCTGTTATGGGCAGGCATGTTATTTACCATCTGGTACATGTCTTGCTCGTCTTGTCACTCTATACTTACTATAAAAAACTTTGAAAAATACTAGGAACCGAAAAAGTGCAGCCAGGATTCGAACCTGAATTGCGCGTTCTAGTCCCTAACTAGTTCACGGCTACACCGGAATTCATAGCAATTTTGTCTCTTTGAGTCCGTTTGACACAACAAAAAAATATGAATTACAAACGTCAAAAATTAGCATACAAAACAAATTTGAAATCAATCATAACATAAATGTGACTCGCGGAAGCCTTGAGGTTTTTTTTTGTAATGCCATGGAAAAATTCAGTGCCTACTTCATCACAAAGATTGTAAGTTACCTGAGAACAAGAGGCGTCATGCGCCCGCGCCGACGCGCTTCATTCGTCCTCCCTAAATACCCAGCGACTGTTGCTTATTCTGCGAGGTTCGACGACCGGAGGAGCGGCCTTGCCCTTGACTGTCGAATCCACTGATTCTTCACACCCGCGCGACGCTGGCTCGAGCGCGTGGCTTTGCTCGTGATATATGTGTGATATACAAGCAAAGATGAGGTGTGAGTTTTAGCAAGAATGATACTAGTTTTTCGTTTACAAATTATTTATTCTATAAATATTATAAATGCGAAAGTTTGACGTTTTGGAGATTTGTGGCATTTAATTTAATTCTCGAATAGTCTAGAAGAGCATATTATGCTTCATTTAATTATGGAGAAATTACGGGAACGAGAACATAGCGGGTAAAACCGCGTGTTGCTGCTAGTTTTATATGTTATGTAAATCATCTTGAAACAGTTTTAGCACAAGTAGTTAGTTTACTTTATATTCTCACTGGTTCGACTTAGGGACTCGAAATTGTGTAAATTACATAGATAAATTTAGCAATGGTAAAGGCTCTTAACAGAGTTCACCTAAGAAAGTACCATACCTTTGCCAGATACTCTACCTAATTTAAAATCAATACTGTGTTCCGGTTTAAAAAACCATATTTCTAGAAAAATTACTGGCCGAGATCAAATCAAATAAAATAGTTTAGAGCAAACTAGAAACACGTTGAATAAAATCATAAAACAATAATTTAATATTATGATCAAGAGTTTTCCGTAGTTAGCTAAACATAAAATGCCCTGTACTGGACGGCGTAGCCATAGCTTCTTATTATGAAATCTAGTCAAGTTTCTGAATTTAATTGAAGACGCTTTTTTGTTTTTTCGTAGAAAATGTATTATTTTGTTCATAATTTTTTTTTAAAACTCATCTCACCTCTTTTTGATAACACAAAGAAGTTGTGACTAACCCTGTTTATTTTAATATCTGTGTCTGACTATTATTCTTGAAAATTTTGAAAAGTTCAGATCTTCTTTTAAAAATTATCAAAATTACAATAAGGTTATCTGAAAATGTTCGCTATTGGCCATAAAGTGGCTTTTTGAGCTTACATTTTTTTAATTTTAATCCCTTTTATTTTCTTTTGTTTCATCATCAAAAATGTATTTACCTACATGACATAATATTGTACAGTGTACCCGAAAAAACACGCCGATGACCTTTTTTTATTTACAACCCAGTTCAATCCCATTTTTCTACTAATATTATAAATGCGACAGATTAGATTTTTGATTTTCAATAAAGTTGCAACGGATGAACGATAACGGATCGGAATGAAGTTTGGAGCACAGATAGTTCATGATTTGGAATAGTTTTGACTACATTTCATCGCGTGATAATTACGGATACATGAAGTACGCAGATTAAATCATATTTCGATTTGAAGAGGTTGTGTGTCCACCATATTACAAAACATTTATTTATAGACAATCTACGCACCAAATTTCATCCAGATCCCTGGAGTAGTTTTTGCGTAAAAGAGTTCCATACATCCATACATTTTCACAAACTTTAGTCATTATAACAAAGAGTTTACATATACTACGTATAGAGTTAGAAAAAACGCTTTACACCGAAAGCACGGCTCTGATCGCTCTTGTGGAAGTGTCATACTTTTGTCGCGTCACATCACTTGCTGCCATAGCAAATATGCACGTCATCTGCTTACGATTGGTATAAAAGAACCGTGCGAAAAAGATTGATACAATTACTTATTCTCTATCTGAGGTTTATAATATTAGTAAGGATATACATACAGTCAGTCATTAAACTAATATGTATCGATAACTGCGTCGCGAGCAAGTTACGAGTATGTTCACGCATCGCCGCGAGTCGACGTTTCGTGTTACTCGTAGAATTTATGACCACACAGGCATTTTATGTAGAGAACGATTTGCTAAGGCATTACCTTATTCTGAGAACTCTATTATCACTTACACAACACAATTATTACTGATACCTACACATTTTTGCAGTCCAGAAAGTTCGGATAGCAGAAACTAAATTTACCGCTGCATTGCAATACTTTATTTGCGGCGGATTTTATAACTAATACTTACAATAAAAATAATTACCCATGAGGTTACCGCCATGTGGGATGTTAATTCGACGACCATTTGACGTTGATTCCCAATAGTCATGTTGGCAAACGGCCTTATAGCGAAAAGTTTCGACCAAAGATCTCAAGAGACTTTCGCTAGTCGGTTGGATCAAGGGTCAGATGCAGAAGGCAGTCATCCTTGAAACAGCGCGCATCGTCAGGAGGTTCCTCTCTCTGCAGCCCTAACCACCGGTAGCTTGGGCCCTGCCCCGCTACTAGCGGCACATTAGTTTTAAGTTTATAATGTTTGTTTTCTATACCTAAATATTTAAAAAACTTTTAAATAAAGAAGACTAATAAATAACTCATTATAAAATAAAATATTGCTATAATTAATTATTAATCATTATAACTATCAATGTATTTTTGTTACGCTACTATTTGTTCTTTCTATTTTTCCTAATCCATTCCATTATTAGTGATCCAATCATGATCCAATACTTTATTATACGTCTATGAAGACTGAAGACTAGGTTGAGTAGGCACAAATTGTTTTTGCACATAATTAAAATTTCCTAGGATAAAAATAAGCCTATATGTTTTTACAGACTATCTGTAAATTTACAAAATTTTATTTAGATCTCTTGAGTAGTTTTTGGGTAAAAAATTGTAACAAACATCCTTATAATAATGCTCAAAAACATTCGAGTTTAAAGTTATTAGTAAATATTTCGCGGGGCTTAGATTATTTATTCAAAATGCGTGTCTTCAACCGTTGTATGTTGAAGACAGTTGAACACAAACGTGGATCCAGGGTGGTCATGGGGTTTATGTCTCCCCTTGGGCTGGTACCAACAGTGCATAATATAAAGTAAATGACAACCAAAATTGAGATGACGAGCATAATTCTATCATTGACACTAGAAAACCGCAAAAAGGAAAACCAATCACAATAACTCAAACCGAGCAAAACCGTGCGTGCTGTTAACATCCTACTAACATATTAAAACCTCGAAAGTTTGTACTCGTAAGTATGGACGGACAGATGTATGGATGTTTTTATTACTCTTTCAAGTAAAAACTACTATACAGAGCGGACTGAAATTTGGAGCATAGATAGATTATAGTCTGGAAGAACACGTAGGATACTTTTTATCCCGAAAAAACGGGAATGACGGGAATGGGAACTACGCGGGTAAAACCGCGGGGCACTGCTTGTACTATACATATTTGTGTTTACAACCACGATGGATGTCAATAACGCGATAAGTTAAATAATTCAGATAAAATTTGTTATAACAAGAACAAATAACACAATACTTGAAGATTAGGATCGGAATCTTTGAAGGAACTCCAAATCAAGTATACAGAGAAACAAGAGCTGACGAAATGGGAGTGGAACTAGTATCCCAGCGCCCCAAGGCCGTGCTCCGCTATTTCAAGGAGCTTGGCTGGTTTGGGTAGGCTGGCCGGAGGGAAATGCATAATACACCACTAGCGGGACGTCAGTGCAGGTCAATCACCTCAATTAGAATTCTTGAAAAAGCCGTGATGGCCTAGTGGCTAGAATATAGGTACGATTCACAATCATAGGTTCGAATCCTGCTTTTCTGAGTTTTTCCATGTGCAGATGTACAAATTTATCATCACCAAGGGCTTTTTCGGGGAATGAAAACAACGTGAGGAAGTCGATATTTCAAAAATCTTTCATGGTTAAGCGTCATCCGTCAACCTCCACTAGGCCAGTGTGGTGGATTGTGAACTTTGCATTCAGCCTTCCAGAAAAGAGTACTAAAGCAGCACAACACGTCGCCTGTCACTATATTTGCTGATATACGCATGTCGGTGACGAACTCAAAGATTTCTCCCATCCAAAAAAGTCTTTAACGCGCGCGTCCCGGTCCGATGCTCCGCCGCAACTCCAACGCTACTCCGCTACATTAGCATCTGTCCGCGACGCAAGCCCAACGCAGCTACAACGCCACTGAAGAACATTTCACTTTAAAACTTGGTAATGTGCACAAAACCATCGATATAAACCAATGGATGTGCCCTGAGCACCTTGAATTTGGTAATAAACTGCGTCTCTGTGTGTATCTTAAGTGGTTTACACACAACCAATCTACTTGACCCCTATCACCAGAATCGGCGAGATATGCTGTGGTTCTACTTATTTTAGTTGTTGACAACGAAAGTGATACGGTAA
This sequence comes from Ectropis grisescens, assembly GCA_017562165.1. Lineage (NCBI taxonomy): Eukaryota > Metazoa > Arthropoda > Insecta > Lepidoptera > Geometridae > Ectropis > Ectropis grisescens. The sequence continues at coordinate 22,501,019 of CM029781.1, read as the reverse complement.
AAACGCCCGGCGTTTACCTACTTACCGACTAGAACGGAAAGAGTGAGCTCACGCTTCTCTCTTGGGAGGTCACATCCAATGGTTTGTATCGCCGCATAAAAGAGTATTTTAAGAGTTAATAATGTCGACTAGGTCGTACGAGTACGTACCCGTAAGATTTAATTTAGCGAAATCAGTAAAAACAACATATTTATTCCGCGTCGTTTAAAATCACGTCTGCTGTTTTTCTGGGCAGGTTTACCAGCAAAAGGCGGGACTTTTTGACGATGTATAATCTGATCTCGTTTTCATAACTCGAGCTCCTTCCACGAATTTAAAATTTTATACGTAACGATGTTTATGGGAATACGTGAGACCGCTGCGAGAGGCAAGACTAGACGTTCGTTGGAGCCTTTGACCTTAACGAATTACTTATTTTATAAATTATCTTAAAGAGTTTTTGTTCCCACTACTATCTACTACTGTTACTGGGTGTAGTTTCTTATGTTATTCCATCCTACAGTAGGCTGGAAGAGATATCTTTAAACCATAAAGTCGCCAATTACTACTTTCTTTTTAGTTTTTATCAAATTTGTTTTACGAATTACGTGTAATCGATATATCTCTAATCTATAATTCACCAACCCGCACTGGACCAGCGCAGCGGTGGATTATGCCTTGCCGAGAGAAGGGCCCGAGTCCCAGCAGTGGGCACATTTAGTGGGCGGCTTATTCTAATGCAAAATTTCAAGTGGGTTTCTAAACTACAGATCTTCTGATTACGAAAGCAGGTGATCCTGACACTAGACCACCACATCTTAAACGGCAGTCAAAAAACAAAACAAAACCAGTTTCATTCCAGAAAGTTCCTCTAGATCCATCCTGGATTTCCCGGAAAGTTAAATTGCCTGGGATAGCGAGAGGAGCCACGAGACGTCGCTAATAATACACCCACATCAGCAGGTTTTCGCGGATGGCAGGTGGGGGCGTGGTAGGACGTAATGTTTTCTAGATATTACTTCCAATGACAGTTCGCGAAGAGAAATCGAGATACCTTCTCGGAACCGAGGAATGGAACTACATGCACGTAGCTAAGGGAATTTCAGATACTATTTACAATGAATAAAGAGTTTTTCATCCCACTACCTCGGAAAGAGTACTTTTGCTCCTCGATATCAGGGCGCAAAAGTCGGTTTTACCCACTAGAGGTTAAAGTAAATTTGAATTTAGAACATCGTGTGTACTGAGGTTTTGAATTCAAAACATAATTCAACCTATTTATGTCTACCTCCTTGGTGCCGGATGCAACACACATTTTTTTAATATGTTAAAAACTCTGAACCTCCTTGGTGTACTTAAATATAATAAAAAATAAAAAAGCCTTTTATTTCTTACAGCTTATAAAACAAGAAGTTTGATTAGATTAAGTTAGTTTAGTTTATCTACAAGTATTAGTTTTGTTAGCAATTTTTTTTTTCCTAATTTTATTTGTTAGTTTTTCCTTAATCCTATACTATTATTCTTCATTCTGTAAGATGTCCTCTGAAGGGTTAGGCCTCCTCCAAAGATAGCCATTCTTCTCTAGATTGGGCCACTTGAATCCAGTTGGGGCCAGCTCGTTTTTTGATGTCGTCTTCCCAACTAGCCACAGGTCTCCCTCTCTTTCTTGTTCCGTGTGGACCCGCCCATGTGGTCATCGTTTTCGTCCATCTATTGTCACGTAGACGCGCCACATGACCGGCTCACCTCCATTTTAGTGACTGAGCGTGTTCTAGTGCATCAGCCTTGGTAATATTTCTAATTTTGGTGTGCCTTATTTTTTGGATCTTTCTAATATTCAGCATACTGCGTTCTATACCCCTCTGACAGGTAGTTATTTTATTCTTCGCCTTTTTGTTGAATTTCCATGTTTGGCAAGCATACGGCACGGTATTAGGCACGAGTTTAGTACTCTAGTTTTAATTTTGATCGGCATGCTGCTTTTGAATATGTCTTTCAGTGCCCAGTATTTGTTCCAGGTAAGCTGTATCCTGCGTTCTAATTCTTGATCGTTATTATTGTAGTGTAAGCTAATTTGTTTACCCAGATATATGTAGTTTACCGTATATTTTAAAAGCTCGCTACCGACGCATACTGTTCCCTTTTCGCTGTTCCTTCCCGCTTCCCTGTTCTATCATATATTGGATTTCTTGTCGTGTTTCAGATAAAAGAACCAAGTCGTCTGCAAACCTTAGGTGGCTTAGGTAGGCATTTTTAATCTTAATACCCCGACCATTCCAATTGAGCTGACTAATAATTGACTCCAGTATTGCCAGAAACAGCAATGATGAAAGAGGGTCACCCTGTCTTACTCCTCTTTTTATCGGGAACCAAGGCCCAGCTGTCTCTAGTTTGATTCTGCTCTTGCTGTCATTGTAAATGCTCTTGATTACAGATATGTATCCAGTTTCTACCCCTTGCGTTGTTAGGCTTTATATATATATTTTATGCGTTACGCAATCAAATGCCTTACTGTAATCAATGAATGCAATGTAGAGTGGTATTTTTTTCTCGCGATATTTCTCAATCAGAAGTTCCAATGTGTGTATGTGGTCGATTGTAGAGTATCCCTATCTAAACCCAGCTTGCTCGACAGGTTGACGCGCTTCTAGTGTCGAGTATATTCTCTTACTTACTATCGAAGAGAAGAGCTTATAGATGGTAGGTAGCAGGCTTATCGGCCTGTAGTTACCTATTTCATTCGGGTCACCTTTTTTGTAGATAAGGATAATGTCAGATTCTGACCACTGGGTGGGTGTTTCTCCAGTTTTAAGAATGAGATTAAACAGTTCAGTCAGATGAGCTATAAGAGTTGGTGAATCGGTTTTTAGTATCTTGTTTGTGATGCCATAAGAACCTGGACTTTTCTCTAGTTAAGATTTTTTGTTGCAGTTAATACTTCGCTTATTTCAATCTGAGGTATAGGTGGATTTTTACTGTTGGGATTTTAGTATTGCACTCTTCCTTCCGTGCTCGTTGTATCTCTGGCGCTGTATATTTTTTTATAAAATTGTGTTGCTACAGTGATGATGTCTTTCCGGTTGTTGTATGTTTTTTTGCCTTGTTTCAAACTTTCGATCCATGTTTTATGTGTGCGCAGCTCTTTGTAAGCTTTCTTTGTGCCGCCATTTTGAATTATGTGTTTTTCGATAGTGTTATATCTGTGGTTTGAGTAATCATTCCTAATATACTTACTTATGAGCTTGTAAAGGGCATAAATCTCTATTTAATCAAAATTAATCTAATTTAATTGCTCTAGATTTGGGTTTTGTCTTCTGAAGTTCCTTCCGTCTCTCCAAAAGCTGTATGTAGCGTGCGTGCGTGCGGGCGCAAAAAATTTTATGCGCTTTATTATTATTTTTGTTTTGAATTACTTGCAGGCTTCTGGTTATGTTTTTGACAATACTATCATAATAGCTTTGGGCTGTTTTATTTGACGGTGCTTTCAGTGTCATATTTTTGCACTTGTTGAATTGAGAGATATCGTCTTCGTTAATTATTGTTTTCTTTTGATGGTTATTGTACTTTCTTCGGGTTGTCTTTGATTGTGTGTGTGATATTGTTGCTTGGTGTACTTACTTTTTTTAATTTGCTTAGCGCGAAAAAATTTAAAAATTTGTAATTAGTCATTTCCTCGCTGAGGTGGAATGAAAAGTTACGTGTTGCACTCGAGTGCCAAGATTTTTCACCTTGTGCTCTTTTGATTACCTTACTACGCTCAGGATTCTAAATTTGAATCACTCGCTGCGCTCGTGATTCAATTTTAGTATCCTTTGCTTGCTCGGTCATCAAAATTGAGCACGCGGTTAAAAATCAACTTTGCGCTCTTGTATAACAAATAACTATTAAACCAAATTAAAAAACAGGAAGTTTTACACTTAGTATTATCACAGCATAAAGAAATACTACCAGTAGTTCATCGCTTTTGATCTTAGGTGAAAAGCCGATAATGTCTAGACACGGGTAGGGTTGTCGCAAACAAAAATTCTTATTACCGAAATAAAACTAAAACATACGGAAACATCAGCCCTGAGTCGCGCTCCTGCAATACTAACATTGTAATGTAGGCAATGCAGGAGCCCGCTTCCCGCATCTCACCCCGCACGCCCCGCACGATTGCCCTGGCTAGACGGCTTCGTCGAATGACTATATGATTTAATAGACTGTGACTATGTAATATTATCTACTCTATGGTTTTATAGAAACTTGAGGAATGACTGAAGGTGATGGTTTAGACTTGAAAATCATACAAACTCATGAATGACTGAAGCTGATGGCTAACTTAATAACTTTGGGATACCAATGCTGGCTCATGATGCCTGAAATATCAATAACTATCTTATAATTTTAAAACAAAAAAATTGTATTTCAGTGCTGGTAGACATTTCAATATTATCGCTTACCTAAAACGGTATTGACTTTTTATCGTTGTTTTGTTTTATTTGAACTAAAAAGACAACCGTTTTCCCAACTTAGTACTCGTATTTTTGGTTACACAGCTGAAGGTCAAGCCTGAAGCTTGAAAAACAATGTCATTTGACACCCCAACATCTTCATTAACATCATGTACCTAAGCGCTTCTTTGATCTTGCGCTAAGGTGAACGTTCCTGAAATGCGGAAAATGCCGTTTAGTACAGATATAGTTTTAAATACATACTTATTATAAATAGGAACACCCAAACACAGTGCAAACATTTGAAGTTATCATACAAATATCTGCACTGGGGGGAATCGAACCCACAACCCTCGGCTTCGCAGGCAGAGTTACTACCCACTAAGCCACGAGGGCAGTCAAAAGGCTTATTACACTTGGCTAAATATAGTCGACTGAATTTAGTCACTACTGAATTTATTAACTAAGACAGCAGACATAGGTAGGTTGCTTCTAAATTAACTGTTTCTTAATTCAGTTGACTAGATTTAGTCACGTGTAATAGGCCTTTAAGAATGCAGCTCTAATTTACCGTCATCATCATCATCAGCCGCAAGACGTCCACTGCTGAGCATAGGCCTCCCCCAGATTTCCACAACAAACGGTCCTGCGCAACCTGCAACCAGCGGTTTCCAGCGACCTTTGTGAGGTCACCTGTCCATCTAGTGGGAAGCCACACTGCGTCTTCCGGTTCGTGGTCGCCACTGAGAACCTTTCTTCCCATCGGTTGTCAGTTCTGCTAATTTACCGTATATTTGCTAAATGTTGTGCCTTACACCAGTATTAATTTACGTTTTGAGTTATTTCAACATGAAAATGATTAATAGTTAAATGTATGTATATCTTAATTGTTATTAAATAAGTGTATATTATAATATTGTTGCGTAGTAAATTTTAAGTAGTATACATTATAAGTGACGACACTTTAATGTTTATCATCTTGTTTTCTTTTCACATCCTATTCTCTCTATGTTTCTTCTATTTATATTTTCTGCCACTAATGCTTGCCTAGAAGAAATCTCCATTAGTGATAAGGCTGCCAATTTATGGTCCTTATAATATGGTTTCTGTATCTGTCTGTTATTTTCAGATTTAAAAGTTTGTCATCGATTTCTAAGCTGCATAAGTAAGGGAAGTGCGTATCCTGAGTCCATCCCACATCCACGCTGGGATGGTAGGAAGGCGCCCGGCCGTCGCCGACAGCATTCCACCTCACCGCAGCCTGTGTTTAGCGAGCCAGGCCTTTCCTCGTCTTATTAACGTGGTGTTCAGTTACGTTTCATATCACAGCGAATACCGGTGTTACCTACCTACCTGTATTTGTGGAGGATTTGCAGTCTGGCAACTCTGTCGCCTAAAGACATTTTATTTGACTTTGCTTCCTCTCTCCCTGTAATTTCAATGCCAGCTTTTACAGGAATTGAATCTAAAATTTCGAGTAAGTTAAATCAAAATAAACTACCTAAAAATTAATATAGATCTTGCTTGTTACATTGTGTCGTGTTGGTTTTAAACGGCTTTAAAAATGAAGGAGGTTCCCAATTCGGCTGTGTGTATATCTGTGTATGTCATGCGATAGGTTCACCAATTGTAAATCGATTTTGATGTTTTTTTTTTCTTGTTTGGTAGATCATGTTTCAAAAGTGGTATATAATATATGACTGCATATGTATGCAGTAAGTAGGCATAGGTAAGTAGTATCTACCTACTACATGTTGGACTTTGCTGACATGGACTTCAAATTGTTTTCAATCAAACTTCAATTGCACTTGTAATAATTGAATCAAGTTATTTTTCGCTTTTGAGTGCCCATTTGTGGTTTTGAAATAGGTTTAATTATTTGTATAAAATAATATATTTTACCCTTTTGGAAAACAAGAATTCGTTAATGCATTTATACAATTTCGTGTCGATAAGATCGAATTTTATAACTTTTGTGAAATCTACAACAATATCATCTAGACAAAATTGTGGGCAAATTTTAGTTTTTGTTCATATTTAAAAAACCACCCTTCGATTTCGATAAAATTTAAATGGAATTCGAAAAGCATACCCATCCGAACAAAAAAAATAATATTAAAATCGGTTCTGGGCTTGATATATGTTCTGGCGTTTTCCAGAAATCAGGTAACATATTAAAAAAATATGGTGGTCTAATTGATAACCTCAAAAGGAGGCTTCTTTGAAGTCAGTAAAAGAAGTTTTCAAGATGGTGGCCAAGGGCCCCACAAACTTGAGGTTAACCTTCTATTGACCCCGGACACACACGGAACCAAAGATAAAATTGCGTCCTCTAAAAATGCAATATTAGGTCCTTAAATCGTAACATTTCAATGGACTAATTTAAGCGCATTTAAGACGTAGTGACCTAGTAGCTAGAACATGTTTGTGATTATACAACTGTGAGGTAATTGTAATGTCGTCTGATTCTCTGAGTATTTTTGTCACGGCCTGCTTTACCGGCGAAATAAATCATCGTGAGGAAACTGATGTGTCAAATGTGTCTTTCTAAGACAAGCGTCCTCCATCAACCCATAATTGGGTAACTTGTGATAAGAGGCCCGAGACCCAGTACTACCTAGGTACATAAAATAGGATGCTTATTCTATCAAGTATTTGTGTGGCGTAAATAGCGATAATATTACACTCTACGTTAGTAACACCTCATCCCGGCTATAAATCGTACTCGAAGCGGCTTATTAGCTTTCAATGACGCATAATGAAGGACGTGCAACTATTTTCAACGTGAGAAACTTTTTTCCATGAATATCAACATGTTTTGTGCACTTTGTGCGCGTTGGTTGTGAGTAACATCAAAATAATATAAAAAAAATGTGTTCTTTTAGAATAAAAAGGCAAAAAGTCTAGCTAATTTACTGTATACTCGCACATATAATACCTATGCAATTAGAAAAACCTTCAACGCTATTTTAATAAAAAAAACCCAAAGGCAATCGTGTCATCTCACTTATAATATATACAAACTACATGTAACATAAGGGAGAGCGAGACTATGCTATTGTCTTTGCATCTGATATCTATCGTAACAAACTGACTCGACTGATATTGTTTAGAGTGTGGACCTCAAGCCGCTCAAACAGCATAACAACGACGTAGGCTGCCGCTGCGCCGGAAGGAAAGATCAAGAAAGCCCTAGGCCCTAGCAAGGAGGATCTAGCACCTGTCGCCTTGTAGCCGGTGGATAGGACTATTGACTGTTATACTTTTTTATTATTTCCTGAGCCTGTCATCATCGCGATACTATCCTGATATGCGCTTCTCCTACAGTATGCTACTGAACTTAGTAGGTATCTTTCTTCATTCAATGTTTACTCGATGATTTGAGCAGATCGCGATTCCACTTAGTCGCAGGGTTTTTTACACAAGAATCAGAATCAAAACCTTTTTTTTCATATGTCGTGATACGGTCTCCAGAACTCGTCTACACTAACAGTTATCAGTTCTTTAGATGATATGGCCATTCATTTTACTTACCAATCCTGTCGTGGTTTTGGTTTTATACGAACTAATTTGTATCAGACTTCTTTCTGTATGCACCCGCCTTACATAGTCGTTTCCAGACCTTTTTGAATGTAATTGATCATATGGACTAGTTTTATAGTGAATGCCCATGTGTCGGCTCCATATGTGATTGGGGTGTTGATTAACTGAAAACTAGGTATTCTCGCGACTTATCATGTCTTATAACCGACCCTCTGCCGCTTTCGGGTTACTAACTTTTGCAATTTTAGTTCTGTATCGGACTATTTTGTCCTGCAGGTATACACCATACAAAACCATTTCCAAAGTTCACTGAACGTATTTGACAATTTAGATTAATGTCCATATTATTTCGGTTCCACATGAGACTAGGATAGTGATGAACTGTTCAATTCACTGAAAGTAGGCACTCTCGAGATGTACCGTGCCTCATATCAATATCTGAGAACAAGTCGGCAGGAAGTGAGACACACGCCAGTACAATTAAATGGTCGCAATGACACCGATAGCTGCCTGTTATTACGCGCACGCAACGCAGGCCACTTGGAGCAGTTAAAGTAACATGTACGGATGATGTTAGGATTGAAGTTGCTGGTTAATTTTATAACTATACACTTCTGTTTATCCATAAGCTCCTGATCCTTTCCCAAATCCCAGAGGGAAGCAGAAAAAGGACTTCAATGAGAATGGAATAGTCATCGATTCCCTTTCTTTGTTCACTTGTTCTGTCTTTTACAGATAAATAATTTATCATGTCGTAAAAATTTAGAGGTATACCTAGAGTAGGTATATATACTCGTAGATGTGTAGCATACCTAAATAATAACTAATTATAAAAACGTTATGTGTAATGGTAAATAAATAATCTTTGTGTTGCACTGACACTGAAGACTTATTAGTATCAATCCCTCAAACGCGTCTGACGATTTTTCTTTTAAATCTGTCGACAACACTAAGCCATATGAAATCTGGTTTAATTTCAATAATCGGTCAGTTGGCAAGAGATATTCCCCAATCAATCAGGCAAAGGACGGTCTACATGTGTCCTAGTAATAAATCATCCGAAACCAGACAACAGCAAAAAAGTATATTAACTCTGCATACCGGTTACAATTCGACAGGTGTCACAAAGGCCATAGAGCAACCTCTTCTCGGATGCACCGTCTAGTATATCCTCATCCTCAATTCTAATGTAAATAGAACTAACAGCGTCTCTGCACCTAAATAAGGTCTTCGTAAAACCCAAATGCGTTTTGGGTATCCCACGAGCGGAATTTGATGAGTAATGATAAGTTGTTGACGTTACATTTGTAGTCCGTTCACACGGGATGGATTAGATATTAGATTCCTTTGTTACGAACGTGGAAATAACAAAACAAGTTCATAGCTCGAGTAAATGAGTAAAATGCCGCTTCTTTCGATATTGGCTTTGTGTGGCTTTGATTACAATTTTTTCAAAGGACGAACACTGTGAAAGTTTTTGTCATGTTTTTTAATCCATGATGTCTTTTTTTAAATTCAATTTCCTTTTTGGTTTAAACTGTAAAACATAAGTACAATATTATTATTTACTCCAATAGTTTTGTCCATTACGAAAATGATTAGGAAAAAAGACTTCATAGTCATCGCCGCAAAGTTGCTAGTTTTATCGGTTTTAAATCGAATACATTTCGGAGAGTGTGCAGCTAATCTGCAAGATTGAATACCGCCTTGTTCTTTATTATATCGAAATACTCGTACCTACATAAAAAGCAGACATACTTGAACATATTAAAAAAAAATACCAGGTCCCGTACGTTGCATTACAAACCTACTTTTTTTACTGCGGCGCTTGAACTTGGTCGCCCGAGTGGGATTCCCTGATGATCATCATTTTGGATGTCTTCAAATCTGGAGTTAAGCATCAAGCGTGACTACGATCAGGTGCAAACTAATTGGAAATGATAAAATAGGTATATATAAATTGTAGAAGCGCCCGCGGTTTTACCTACGTTGTTCCTGTTCCAGTTTTTTTTTCGGGATGCAAAGTTGCCTACATTTTCTTATAGACTATAAGTAATTTAACTGTGTTCTAAATTTAAGCCTGATCCGTTCATACGTTACGATGTGATTGAGCAACAAACATCCTAACATCCAAAACTTTATTTATCTGTGACGTTGTTCATTTGTTTTTTTTATAACATGTGACGAGTTGACTTTTTTAAACTATTATTGGTTCGCACTGGACCACCATCTCGCCTGATGTAAAGCGAATGATGGAGCGTGCTTACCTAGAAGAAACCGATTAACTCTCTATTTGAAGACACCAAGATTGTAACCATCGGGAAAACCCACTCAGGCAACGCATTCCACATCCTAGACGTTCTTATCACAAACGTGGGGTCATATCTCTTCGTTACTTATAATGTATGGAGTATACAAATTGTGACGAATCGACAATGACCCATCCAAATATCCAAAATTGACATTTCAATATTAGTAGGACATTAGAACAACATTTATTTACATAATTAGGTACCTACTACACGTTACATCACTATTGCATTTTGTAAATTATAATACAGGTTTTAGCTAATCAGCACCATGAAACTTCGCAGAAGTTTAACTTCGTACCAATGACCTCGAAAATTGATTTATTTATAGACGAACACAATGTGCTAACACCATAACTGGAGAGGTAAATAAGAACATGGAAAAACAAACTTATTTTTTTTTTTTTAAATGCAAGTACCTATACGTAGCTCACATTTAAATGTAGTAGTTAGTAGCTAGTATTTGTTCGTGTTTATGGTTATTGACTAAAACAAAAAATTGGTTGCCTGTAAAGTAAAAAAAGTAAAGGGACGCGTGCCTTTCACTTTTTATGTCTGTCTCTCTCGCTCTTAGGCAGGCTAACCATGCCCGAGTGGAAGGGACGCGTGCCTCTCACTCGCTCTCGTTGTGAGCGCATAACGTGAGCGGAGCGTAACGCAGTTTCTTGAGTGTCACCCGGCAAACCAATTTATAAGACGTTGTCACGTCAAAAATTGGCACTGCCGATAGAAGTGAAAACTTATAACTCAGAATTTGAAAACTCACTTTGGAAAATACGCGGGTGAAACTGAGGGCGTGGCCATGGCCATGCCCATCTAAAAATGCGTCAACATTTCTAGATAGCCAACGTCCATGGTCCCGAGTTTACCTGTCGATTTCTTTCATTTATGAACGTGAGGCTTGAACTTAGTTCACAGCCCACGAAAAATCTGACTGTGGCGCGTCAAAAGAAGTTTTTATTCCAAAAATATTATAGTTTTGTTTTTGTGTGAAAGTTTTTCGATTATGATTTCGGACAAAACATAGCTCCGGCCTTAGTTTAGATTTCGGCCGAACTTTTCATGAATGATCGTTATCATAACTCAAGTGTTCGTGAATTATCGCGGCCAACTTCTCGCCTAACACGTACTCATTTGCCGCACTGCACGCTTCCGTCTTCCTTCCTTTGTTGTTAAATTAATTGAATTACTTTAATTTGATTTATTCTAATTTAATAATTTTATTTAAGTATTGCCTTTTTATTTTATTTAAAACACCTTAGCTGTTTATCTGCATAAATATGGAAATAAATATGTAAAATACACTACATCTCATAGCATCTAGTCCTCTCCCAATCCAAGATAAATGTAAAAACTAAAAAACCCCAAATTACAACGGTGTTGGACGAAGACGGAATCTTTGAGTTGCTAAATTTAAAACAAAAAAGCGTAACATACAGGGACGTATAAAAAAGTCGGACGGAATCTCGTTAAAACAAAAACTGTGTCCATGGAGTCGGCCACATAATATGCACGTGTGCGCTGTCACATACAGGCTGACACGCACACAGCAGTGGCTTTACACGCGCTACTTGTGTATATGTGTGCGTGTCAGCCTATCAGTGACAACCTGACAACGCACACGTGCATATTATGTGGCCGACTCGATGGACACAGTTTTTGTTTTAGCGAGACTACGTCCGACATTTTTATACGTCCACGGTAACATATGAAACTAGTCGGAAGTCGGACTGGACTCACTAATAACACACGATACCCGCGAAATAATTTAAAAATATCTATTTTGTCACGAATACATTTTTTTTTAAATAAAAAGTAACGAGTCGAGCAGGACATGTACCTGATGGTAAGCAACATGCCTGCCACATAACATCACAGTGACACGCAGCTATTGAAACATGAAGAGTCCAAATCATTACCTTGCACTGCACTGCGTTCGTCACCCAGAGATCTAAGATGTTATAAATATCTCTAAGCTCTGTAATTTCTCTGGAAACATTGCCCTTGAAGCCGGAACACAGTAATGTTTGCACATTACTGCTTGGCGGTAGAATAACTGGCAAAGGTGTGGTACTTCCCCAGACAGACTCTGCCAAGAGTCCTACCACTACTAAAACATGTACCTACGAACCCCTGACACTGCTCTATTTACGGCATCGGTAATTGATGTTAAACCGACTAGCAATTACGCAGTTACGCTCGCCCTCGCGGTACCACCCTCTGTTTGGATATTCAACTCGCAACGATCATCGGTTCACACAGGAATGGAAAATGCCTATGCGCAACACAAGTCTCGTTCAAACCCACTTCTGTCGTTGACTTGTGCTGTCTTTACTATGATCGAGTATTTTGTCAAGCGATCAATAAATAGAGTAGGCATTTCGACTCATTTTTTATTTAATGTGCCATCAAAACGCTACTCAATAACCGAAACATAGGTGAAAGAATTACTTTGTTATCTTAAAAACTTCCCGTGATATGAATGAATGAATGATATGACGATTTTTAAATCACAATGTTTGACTCTTTCAAAAACGCGTCATACAAATCACTACAAAACGTGACGTCGCACTGTCGTATTTTCTACGCGTCCCGCGTAAAGTTTGTATGGTAGCTATGTTAAATATTGCGTTTAGGAAACTGGTTTCATAACAAAAGTAACTTGATATTGAATGTGTTATCCAATGGTAAATGCACTTTCTAATAATTTCGTACTTTTAAAATGGACTTGCCCATCCATCTTTGAAAAATTATAAAGTAAGTAAAACCAAAAATATCAAAATTAAAATTGGTAAATATTTGTTCTATTTAAATACTGTCATTATATCAAATAATTTAATATAAATACAGGCCCTGTCGTCACGCCTGTTGGGACGACTGGGTCAAAAATGTATTGTCCGTCAGGTAAATTGTTGAAATATTATGGGACACATATTTTTTATTATTGTAAATCAAATTATTCGATAATAATCGACAGGGATATAAACCATCAAGCTCCGGAGTTGTGACTTCATCGTCTTCGTAAAAATCGTACAATGAAGTGACGTCACCAAAACGTCTAATCACTGTACTTATTTGTAATTTTTGGATGTGAAACAAAAGATAAGTTTTTCAAGCATCATGCCTATTGGTCAAATTTTTTCACACAACATTATCTAGTTCAGGATATTGTATATATATATATTATACATAAAATGTATAGCCTATAGGCACATTTAAATAAAATTGAACCTTTTTACCAGATGAGAATGAGGTTGAAATGTGGAACACAGACTATAGTCTAGAACTCTAGAAAATCACGTAGGCTATTTTATCGCCGGAAAATACGGGAATAGAAACTACACGAGAAAATCGCAGAACACTGCCAATACACATGATAGGCAAACAATAAGACCAGTGGAACAACTTAGGTACGGTCTTGACGCAGTAAGCAATTTTATTTCAATCATACTTTATTAGTTCGTGAAAGTAGATCTACTTATAGTTGTTAAGTCTCATCATCATGTCTTCCAGTGAATGTCTATCACTTCCAGACTCTTAGGCAGTTGTACTTAGAAGCGACTGGACCAATGTAAACGGGCCTCCAATGAGCAGATGGCGTTGCCGGGTATCTAACCCGGTGACTCAGGGGCACCGCGTGACGAGCGCGGGAACTGGCGAAACGACAAGTGCGGCCAGGTGCCCGATTACCATAGAATGGCAAACCTGACCTCACCCCTGACGGGCCTAACCCTAACCAAACCCCGGACAATTGGACCGGACTCAATGCATATTTTTTTAGTATTTTATGCTGTCACTTCACCGCTATCTCGTATCTCGTCTGATATTAAGCGATGCGGTCTGCGATAGAGGATGCTCACCCAGAAGAAACCGATTTGTAGACACCAAGATTGTAGCCATCGGGAAAAATCCACTCAGACAACGCATTCCACTGCCTAGACGTTCTTATCACAAACGTAGAGTCAAACCTCTTCGTTCGTATCTTTGGAACATCAACCATGAAACGATGTCGCATTTTCGAGCTACAAGCAGTGATAGAAAAAATTACAAGGTGGTATTAGATTAACAAATTAGTTGCACACTCTCCGAAATATATGCGATCTGACTGTGTGAGGCCTCAGATGGCCTACCAAACTTTGGGATTGCGTCTTGCGCAGAAGATACCCTATAGTTAAGATAGAAGGCCCTGGTAACCTAAGCTTATTAACTGCGTAGAACAACACACAACACAAGCGCTTGTGTGTGTCGACGGTTACAGCGTCATTAATTTTAGGCCGTAATCACACTCAAATCCTATTTCCCATATTATAAATGTCAAGTTTTTGTTTTATTTTTTATTAAGGGAAATTGAGCGAGAACGGCGCGGGTAAGCCCACGGGGCGCTGATAGTATAAGATAAAGCGCAACTTAACGCCCTTCCATCCTCCGCACGCCTTCTTGATACATGTCCTGAAAAGATGTCTTTCTCGGAATACCGGTTTCCTCATGTTATTTTTCACAATTTTAAGCCAGTATCAAATCAACGTATCTGAACTTCGAAAAGTATCCAAGCGGAATTGGAACCTACGACCTACCGCTTTAATTGATGGCCACTCGTCGACCACGACTTCACATAGGAACCACTTTTATTCCAAAAATGACTTATTAACCGTTCTTATAGGGCAGCGATCAAGCCGCACGTTCAGCAGTATTTATATAAGTACCTACCTACCTGTAATTTGAATGTGATTCATGTGCATATTTATGGATATATTCAGTTTGCGTAGGTAAAGTCCCAGAGGCCGTATTCACGTTAACAGACAAGTAAAACACAAACTTATGCCAGTATAACTTGGCCTACGGGCACAACAATCGTCAGCAGCGTTTTCATTGCTCTTGATATAAGATTGATTTTGAATATATTTTGCTTGTAATGAAACTTTTTCAGCATCTATATTACTTCTAATATTATAATACTGAAGAGGTTTTTTTGTTTGAAAGCGTTAATACCAGAAACTGGCGGGCCTATTTCAATTTTTTTTTACCGTTGGATTTGTTCATGATCTCTGAGTGTTTTATGCTACGAGTACTAAATCAGATCTGTACTATATTATATGCGAAACCGGAAACCGGGGCGGACCGCTAGTAACAGATATAGGTGATAAAAATAAACATGTAATTATTAACATTGACGTATGTTTAGCACAACTTATTCAACTTCTATAACAATATCATCGAATTTATATTGACAGATAGATATTTTCGCATTCTGAAAACTATTCATTCATGAAACTAGAAACTATCAATTATTTTGAAACGTTATCTGTTTTCTTTTTTTGTATTAAATTCACGTTTTACTTTACTGATTTAACTATTTTTTATAAGTGCCACAAAATCTTGTCTTTTTGAGTTTTTGACATCACAAAAGTCGCTAGTTTCAATACCCACATATTTTACTCTTAGACAAATCATATGACCAAGTTATCATATAACCAAGTGGGTTTAAAAATTTATAGACTCGCGTAAATATTGACCAAATGTTTGAATTATGTGCTCGTATTGTGGTTATGAGATATATGACCAAAATCATAACAATTATAGCCCATTCAGCATAATTCATTAAAAAAAATTAAACTTAAAAAAAAAAAATTTAATTAAGCTTGAACAAAATGGTAGTCAAATTGATAATCTCTTCCTTTTGGAAGTCGGTTAAAACTTATTTGTTGTCCCTACGATGTCTCTAGCAGAGAAGTCACAGTGAGACTGAGAGGTTTCTGTATGAATAGTCGAGCCTCCAGCGGCACAATGATGAGACGGGAGGGCACGCAACGTGTAAATAATTTTTATTTTTATTAAATAAGATGTCATTGTGATAGAGTTCAATTTATACTGGCAACACATACTGTCTACATATTTAGATTAGTGTACGGAGAATCGAGCCTCAAGCGGCACAATGACGATGACACGAGCACCGGGCGGCGATACGCACCGTGCCTCTCAAATTGCTTACCAGCTACCAGAACGGCAATCAGGTTGTGCAATGTTAAATTGTCGCTTGCCGTGCTACGTGGCGAATCGAACGGGGCAGACTCGCTGGCGTTTCCTGGGAGGTGCATTGTGCAAGCGGTGCATTACTATTGTCTTCCATTGTGACTGTTGCAAGTTGAATGATACTGATGGTTTGAAATACTCTTTTAATTCCGTAATTGAAATGCGGGACTTACAAAACAACAACAGCGGGGGTAACAAACAAACCTCTCTCAATACATCATAGCACCTTTCGCTATTGCACTATTTTATTACAAGATACTCGAGGCCGACGAGGCCCTCGCTTGGTTGACACTTGTTTGTAGAGGTGGTGACTGCCGGCAATGCTGTTATATTTTTCGTTCATGCACCAGACACATGTACTGCTCGTCTCGTCTCGTCATCTATAAAAAAATACCTAACTTGGAATGAAATTGAGAGAAATAATAACATGGTAGGTAATTAATTCCACATAATGTTTTCAAACACTCCTTCTGCGATGGCCCACAGTTGGCAAGGCTGTACCTAAAGGCGAGGAGAATAAACTTGTAACCAAGACATTGGTCACTTATTATAAAAACCCGCAACTGACTTCTTGGTATCGAATTTGTCGGAATGCGCTCGCACCGTAATAATTCTCTCTGAGGAGAGCTATCATCCAACTTCATCTTGTCGTTTCTCGGCTGTTCATATGAGCACAAACTTCGCAATCTCCAAAAATTCACTCATATTTTTTTCCTAGCGCTACAGATACTTAAAAATAAATAATGGTGGACATTTCACACACAACACCATCAAGCCCTAAACTAAGGAAAGCCTAAAGAAGTATAACTTCAACAGTTTGAAGACATAATTATGAAGTTTGAGTAGTTTTATTGGTTTCTTCTAGGTAAGCATGCTCCATCGTAGATCTCATCATCGCTTAACATCAGGCGAGTTTAAGTGCGAACCTATTATAGTTAAAAAAAAAAGTTAAATATTCTTATTTTATTTACTGTGAGTTAAATATTATTATGTCATTTATTTCATTTCATTCCTATAATTCCTTTTTAGGTCGTAGTCAAGGTAATAACTGCTGTACGTAATAAACGCAAGACAACGTTTCACAGAAGAGGTAATTGTGCGTGGCTGCAGTTAGTGACAACAACTGACAGCCTCGTAGGTACCCGCGACCGCTCACCAATTAATCCGATCAATTGGATATCTAGTCCATTCGGCGTACTTGCCGCGGTATTGTACATACCAACAATATTGGATAATCTTGCGACAACGCAACGTTGGCAGCTTACGAATAAGACCGATTTCAATGATAAATATTACTATATTACTATAATGAGTAAATAAAACTGGCAGTGATATGAACTGGCAATAGAAGGGAAAACTTTTAACTTTAGTAGTAGCTACAGATTTACTGCAGTATATCTGCATATACGCATGGTACGCATGTAGGTGTCTTGAATCCGTAAGATTTTACCCATCCAAAAAGAGTCTAATGTGAATATCCCAATCCGCTACCGCTCCAATAATACGCCGTTTTGCCGTAGCCACCGCCCGACATTATAATACAAATCACTTGCACCCATAAGATTTTCCCCTATCAAAACCTGGTCGGATGAAGAAGATTCGTTTCAAAAACAGTTACATAACACGGCGATAAGTTTATTTATGTATTTCGTATCATTATCATATCATATCGTTGATCAAAGTATTAAGTAAGATACATATTTATACCCATTGATCATAGTATGGTGGTAGGTATGGTGTAGGCTCAACACGGACTAAGCAGAATCTGCTTCTCGAGAAGAGCTCCGGATAGGAGCAGCGCAACCTCGTTCTGTTGGAGTGCGGAAGAGTTCCCGTAACCCCGACCATCATTGCGCGTTGGTGGAACACCTCAGTATTTTTGGTCGATAAGCCGTCACTTTGGTGACGGAGAATCCTACATAACCATTGGCTCCCACGGGGCTTGGGGTATACATACGTATTTTTTTTTCCTTGGGTCAAAAAAGGGAGACTGTAGGAAAGTAGGCTACGTAGGTAAGTACACTACGTAGGTAAGTAGGCTACATAGGTAAGTATGCTATGTAGGTAGTTAAGCTACGTAGGTAGGTAGGTAGATACTAGATAGTTACGTAATGCCTTAAGTGATCGCGTGAATGGATAAAGTCGTTCATGTGGCATTGTTGCATGTCGGTGCCTGACAAACGGCTAGCGACGGCGGACGCCGTGCCCCAGATATACAATCCGCCGCCGTCCTTCCATCTTAGGCTGTTACTAAGAAAGAACACAATATAAGCAAGATATTAAAAGTAAAATTGTAATTAATTTAGCTAATCGCTCGCATTAGCTAAATTTATGGTAAACATACATACAAGGCGAATAGAAATCCAAAATAACCAGAGCTAACGTGCTCAATGCAGTGTTAGGTAATGATTGGGACGTGGACTTGACTGGACTATCGAATATGGGTATGGGACTATGTTAATAACAACACAACTCTAACGAGCTCTTACGAGCGAACTCTTACAAACAGCAGGTCTACTACGAAGTCCAATATACGATATATCGGCCGAAGTTATGGACATTTTATACCACGAAACACAATCGGTCGGTTGATGACACAAAAACTGTCAAATCAGTGTCGGTCGGATGAACGAAACACCCGATCAGATCAACCGACCGATTGTGTTTCGTGGTATAAAACGTCCATAACTTCGGCCGATATATCGTTTATCGGACTTCGTAGTAGACCTGCTGGCGTGTTGCACTATAACAATTAGTCTGATAATGTTGCGCTTCAAACTGGAACAATTAATAATTAATTTCAGTTTTCTAAGTTTAAGTTTTTCCCTCGTATCGCGGATCGTGTTCGTATCTGGGCCTTTGTTTACAAACATTGCTATATTTCAGTACCGGTAGCCTATTAGATCCAACTCCATTTCATCTAACTGTAAGGCGGTTCTTAGGTGTGGGGTGCTATGAAGCTCGTCACTACTATATGTCGGTCACCTCGATCTCTCTTGCTCAAAAAGTGCGGCCTGTATTGGCCACCACGCCAACCTGAATGATCACACTCGGGCTTTTTCCACCGACAAAGTCCCAGCCATACTCAAACCGAATGTTCTTGCTCGTGATAATGGCAAAAGACCTGACACCATGACTGCTGTGCCTTGGAAGTAAGGTCGGCCCCTAGTATTGTACACAACTTGCGTTGATACTCTAGCACTATCACATCTTCCAGAGACACATAGTAGGGCCGGTCCAGCGGCTAACTCCGCTGAGCGTCTCAAACCGCGCAAATACGCAAACCTCGGAAGTGGTTATATAATATATTTCAGCGGTTTGGTGTTGAGACATCGGGCTCTTGGGAGCCGGGAGTCCATCTCTTTTTCAGAACGCTTTCCGAGCGCTTAATTAACGCGACACGTGACCTAAATGCTGACGATTATTTGCCCCAACATCCAAACATTCAGCGTTGTAATGCCGCCAACACCCTCAGCACGTTTCTTACTGGTAGTATGCTTGATCACCTTAATTATTTTTAGACTTTCCTTGGTCTATGGATGCTTCAGATGTGCTTAGTGTAATTAATAAGTTAGGGATGTAGTATAGTGTAGTTCTCATTTTGGCTTAGGTTTGTTAATAAATATTCTGCCCGTTAAAAAACCAATAACACATTATCAAGAAAAAAAACGCAATTATCCAGGGAGTTTGCCAGTTATCTATTTTACTACAATTATCATTATATTTATACCGTCGTATTTACAAGGCTACACACCCACTCTATTCATATTTTATATCTACCTACATGGCCGAACTGCAATAACTATGAATCATTTTACATGTGCGCGTACGCAAGTGTAAAGCTGCGTGGACAGCTGAACAGAGGACTTTGCCCGGCGAATGCACTCATTATTGATGACTCCAGGACCGCCCGCACGTGCTCCAGCCTCCTACTAAACAACTGCGGCCTTTTAGATTCCGTCAGCGTTTACAAACCGGTTGGAACTGGTATTTAGACGGATATTGAGGATTGTTAAGCTAACTTGCAGTACCTAACGATTTTACCCATATTTTTCCAGTTACCCTTATTTCCCCGTGATAAAAACGTCCAGTCCAGACAATAATGTATTCCAATTTTGAACCCGATCCGTGCAGGCGATCCAGTATTTCAACACAAACAAATTCAAACATCTAAACCTATATACATCCAATCTTCCACAAATACATAGGATATTAGTAGATTGCTTGCCTTTTTTTGTTTTCGTGGAGGAAGTACATTTACGCATACTCATACGATTCTTTTTCCGCTCATCCGGCCTCGTCAATACGGGAACCTCTCGGGAGGAGGTTGCTTGCTTTGTTTTTTAAGAGACCAGCAAGGATCATCAGGAAGGTTTAACGACACGCCCAACCCTCATGAATAAGATACTTATAAAAGCACAGCTTTTATAAAAATTTCAAACAACCTATAATAATCGACTCAGTCTAAATATTGTAAGGCGCTGAACTACGGTCTTGAAGTGAAAAGGATTTTTAGCTGTGTCGCGGCTGCCACAGAACAGACACAAATTCATTCATGAAACTGGTATGTTTGTATTTGTCGGTTTCGTCGAATCTTAGCGAGTGCGAGTGCCAGAAAATTTACACCTTCTGATTATTACTCGTAGCTCGTAGGTAGCTATCGAAAAACCATGGTTTAATTATTTTTTTTACTATTATAGGTTTGCATTTTACTCCCGTCTCCTGATTTCGCGTTGATACAGTCTACGATGAAACCTAGGAGAAATCGATTCACTCTCGACTTCAAAACAAGAAGAATCCAAACCGTCAGGAAAACCCCACTCAGTGAAAACCCCAGACACAAGCTATAGACACAGCCTCGACGTTTTTGTCACAGAAGTGGAGTCAAGCCCATTTGTTCTAGTCTTTTGAACGTCAACCATAAAACGATGTCACTTTTGCGAGCTACGAGCAGGTGGTATCCATTATATCATCCAGATATGTTGCACATTTTCCATTACGTAAAATTAATTAAAAATAAGTATAATATATATCAGTTGTAAACGTGTACCTACGTGTTTAATGGGTACCTGATGCAATATAAAACATGTTTATTTTGAAACCTCAGTACCTATTGGTGATGTTACTGCCAGTCACATTTTGGTAGGAATAAAATCACTCAGTTTATGCAATAAATTGGCAAGTCAGAAAGTCTATACTTAAAATAAATAAGTAGAATATAAAGCAACAAAAACTTTCTAGGATGGCTCCGTCGCACTCAAATTAAGGAGCGTCTTTGATGGCTCCATAACCGCAACATAGTCGTAGGGAGTAGGGTTGTTCACATTAAAAATATTATTGTGTTTATAATGGGTAGGTATAGTGGTAAGACACATTTTTAAAGGGTCTATGATACGTAACCTAATCTAACAAACTTTGGGCTAGCGTGGAAAGCCTACTAACCTAATGTTATATTAAATTTATTTTTATATTAATATATACTACTCTGTGTAATAACAAGAACACAATTAAAAATTTTGATTAACCCCCGACTACCTCGGATTTGTCATCTGTACAACATTCTACTAGTCAAGCCCTTTCATTTGATACCCATATTAAGGGAGTTGTGAAAAAACAAATGTATTTCGCCATTTTGTGGAAGCGTCCATCTTGGATTTGAAATTTGTCATAGTGCAATGTATTCCACTAGTCAAGTCCTTTCGTTTGATACCCATATTGAGGTAGTAGTGAAAAAAAAAATTATTCGCCATTTTGTGGTGGCGGCCATCTTGGATTTGATTTTTTTTATAGTGTATAGTATTCTACTAGTCTAGCCCTTTCATTTGATACCCATATTGAGGTAAGTTGTGAAGAAATATTTTGTCCGCCATTTTGTGGCGGCGGCCATCTTGAATCGATATTAACCAAACATAGCTAAGAACATCCGCACGGATGTTAACTTTTAATTAAAAAAACCGCATAGAAATTGAACCAGGAATTTGGGTTCAGGCAGACAGACAGACACACAGACAGACAGACAGACAGACAGACAGACAGACATCGACGTCAAACTTATAACACCCCTTTTTTTGGTCGGGGGTTAAAAAGTATCGGGAATTTGTCAATAAAAAGACCGTGTAAAAGAGGTCGTTCTAATTTTTTTACTGCATGCTGACCGCGACAGGCACTTGACTCTATAGAATTGTATGGGCACCAGTTCGCGCCGAGACCGCGACAGGAGACCGAGACACGTGTCGCGAGACATGTGTCGCGATCTCGGCGCGAACTACAATTCTATAGAGTCAAGTGCCGGTCGCGGTCTCCGATCGCGGTCTCCTGTCGCGGTCGCAGCGCGAACTTGTACCTTTACTGATGTTGACTGACTTATCATTAGGACTGCAGTATTTAAGTAAGTTACACAGATTAAGCCTACGGTAATTCCACAATATTTCCACCGTACTATTTTCCTCCCTGAACGACTTTGAGCTCAATTTTTGTTTGGGGTCAGATGGTGTTGTGTGTGAATTGTCAAAAAAAAAAAAAAATAAAAAAAAAAAAAATACAATAGGAAAACTGGAGCGGGATGAAAATGGGAAAGTATGCAGTAAGTACGTAACGCTTTCGAAATCTTGGGCCATAAGCTAATCGTCGATAGGAAATAAGAAAAGAAAATAAAGATAGTAGGACAGCCCTAGATGCAGGCAGTATGAGCAATCTCGCGCTTGTTGCATGCTGTATTTTATGAGCGAATGAAGCAATCCCGCGCAGATTACATTCTATCCTTCATTAGAACGGCTCTTGTGGATATTTCCCCTCAATTTAATATCCCGATTCATCAACGCCGTTTGAGGTTTGAAATTGGATATCTGTTAATAATTTTAATATGCACACTACAGTACCTATCTATTGTACTTACAGAATCCTACTAATAAGTACCTATTATGAACGTATTAGTGTAGTGGTAAGACTCTTTCCAGAATGCAGAGTCCACCTTAGGAAGTACAACGCGTTTTGACGTGACAACGTCTAATAAATCGATGAACGTCGGCTGTCACGAAATAGTGTCCCGTTATGTCCCGTTACGCTCATTGTACGCTTGCGTCGCATCTATCAATGTTTTGTTACGTCGTTGTCACGTTATCGTCCGTGTAAACCAACCGACTTTACAGACAACCAATTTTTTAAGATTAAAATTAACATGGTTGTCACGCATATTTAATTAGTTAAACGGGTAACTCACGTGTGAAACGGTTGGTCAATCCGACTCGACACACGGCGGTCCCGAGTTCACCCGATCGAGCTTTTCACTTCCGAGCGTGACGAGCCTCATTCACAGCCTACGAAAAAATCTGTGTGCGGTGAACCAAAAAAAAGTGTTTGTTTGTTGCTCAATTACTTCGGTTAAAATTTATTTTAACACATAGAAATAAATAAATACTTAAGGCTAGGTAGTTCTGTCAAATTAGGGATTTAACGCTGTCTTGTTCTCGCGACCGTCACCGACCGCTGAATCGGTGCCACAGTGCAGAAATAACATTAAAATATTGGACTATGTAATTTAAACTCATTTTTTGTTCAAGATTTGTTTATACTGTTTATACTAGTGATAACAATTTTGTAAATTGTGAAGTGAAACGAAGAAATATTAAATTTATCTATACTCGTAGATATACAAAACTCAACCTTTTCTTTTTGGTCACACTATAAGTTGAGAACGGCTTTTCCAATTTCATTCATCTTTTTAAAATGTTTCCTAATAATTCACAAGTTCGTCAAAAATTAAAAAAAATGTGCTGAAACGTAATGAAAGGCCAGTAAAAATAGAAGGTTTTTGGTCAACTTTGCAATAAATTTCTAATCCAATTTTTTTCTATGAGGTAAAGATCACTTACTGAGCATAAAATTACAAAATGCTCACAAATCCAGGTAGAGCTTCAAACGCCAATTGAAAAAAACTATTTTAGACGATATTTTGGAAACTATATATTTTGACAATAATTGTAGAAAATAAAATTTTGCATCTTTTGTTGCTAGTAAACTTTTTTTTGTAAAACTTACCGTTTACGATTTATAACCCATTTAATGATACGATTGCGATGATGCCGATAATAGTGGATGTAAATGATGTGGTTCTACGATGGAACTTGTTTCTCTAATAGAAACAAGCACAGTGTACCTCGTAACCCCAAGGTTCGAACCTTCTACAAAACCCACTCTGGCAATGCGTTTCACAGCTTAGTTGTTCTTATTACAAAAGTGGAGACCAAACTCTTCGTTCAACTCTTTAGTCATGATGATGAACGGTGCTGTTTATTGGAGCAACGAGCAATATGATAGAAAACTTTAATTTAAAAACCCCGACTACAAAAAAAATCTACACGTAAAAAATATTACCTACTATCTAGGGACACTTTAGCGAGTCAGACTAGTCTTAGAATATCTTTGTTACCAAAATCCATCCAGCCGTTTGGAAGATATGTGGAAATAAAAGATTTACAAACATAAAGATACGCGCGAAAAACATAACCCTTCTTCCATTCCGGTAAAAGGGACATGTTTATGCTACTGGGAACAGAATTTACATCTTATTATTTTTACATTGTTATCATCAAATTTGACATAATAAATCGTAATCGGTAAGTTCGAAAATAAAGTTTACTGGCAACACTAGATGGGAAATTTTATTTTCTACAATAACAATAGGCTTTATAACTTTTTCAGAATATCAGCCAAAAACGTTTTTTCGAGCTGGCGCTTGAAGCTCAACCTGGATTTGTTATTATTTTGTGATTTTATGCTCAGGAAATGATTCTAAACCTTACCTATATAAAAATACGAATCGGAAATTTAGTGCAGAGTTAAATTCTACGAGTAATTTTACTGCCTAAAAGGCTTCTTATCAAATTTGGTCGAATGTCTAAATTTCTATGAACAATATTAACATTTTCATACAAAAAAAAACAATAAATTTTGGTGGTGTCACAAACTTGGAAAAGTATAAAAAAATAAAAATTCTAACAAAACCATACGTGTATCTATGGAAAGGTGTTCAAAATTGTATTGAAGTTCCTAACATTTTTTTCTAAACTGAATAGTTTGCGCGAAAGTCTCGTCCAAAGTGGTAAAATCTGTATGTGAGGACTTTTCTTCTAAGTACTAAGTACCTTACTACCAAATAATTTACCTAAATGGCATATAAATGCAAGTTAGGTATCATAATGATACCTAACTTGGGGATTTACGCAGGGGATTTCTCCCCTCTCATTATTTCCTTATCCCGATCTCTGATTTAACGGACGAATATTTTACCGATACTTATCTATTTTCCATTGCATCCGCATTGAATTTTTTACTGATGTGGTATCGACGTCAGTTTTTTGAGACTCCCTTCTGGTCTACAACATAAAATAAACAGCGTACTAATTAGTATCAGCGTCTATTTGCAATTCCAATGAAAACGGTATCAAAAATCAAGATCATAGCGTGCTTCACTAGTAATACCTACTGATATTGTTATACTGTGGCACTATGATCGTAATATTTAAAATTTATCGGTTGTCAAAATTGCAAAATCAAGCACAGGCCCGTCGTCCGTGAGCGCCGAAACGCGACTGATCAGGCTTGCCGAACGGCGCGCTATATATATGGTAGATATTAAAACATAGTGAATAACTGATACTTTTTATCAAGTCAAACTCTGCGAATGCATCTATAACTTTTTAGTGGCTTTCGTTGAGTACAAAAATTTAGTAAAAAAATTCATTAGTTTAGTCATAAACTTGAAATAACTTTTTGAAAAGGGGTAACTTTGGGATTTTTTTCTATCAAGTAAAATTCATTAAATCGTGTTACTGACTGCGAATTACACTAGATTAGATCCTTAACTATTACATATATTTTTTTCAGAGCTTAATACACTATTTTAAAGGTCTTAAAGTTGTTTTAAAAAATCAAAATTACGGCCCACACGCCCTTAAAGGTTAAATTGAACACAGATTATATATATATAGCCTGAAATAACTAATAGGCATAACTTATATCGCAGGAAATAGACGCAGATAAGCCCGTGGTAAATGCTACTAGTAGAATATAAGCCGTTTTGTTGGTACCCACCGTATATATATCTTATTTGTTTTATAGTATAGAGTGACTAGACGAACAGTACATGTGCCTAATGGTAAGCAACATGCTTGCCCATAACAGCACAGTGACACGCAGCTATTGGAACATAAAGAGTCCAAAACATTATCTATCACTGCACTGTGCTCATCATAAACCTATCTCTATGCCCTGTAATTTCACTGGAAACATGCCCTTCAAACCGGAACACAGTGATGTTTTCATATTAGGTACTGCTTGACGGTAGAATAACCCTGGTTTTATTAACCGATTTCAAAAAAGGAGGACGTTCTCAATTCGGCTGTATGTAATTTTTTTTTGTATGTTACGCGATAGCGCCTCCAATTTATGAATCAATTTCGATGGTTCTTGTTTTGTTTGGTAGAATGGTAGATCATAGTTCAGAGGTGGCCCCATACAAACTTTATCGAAATCGGTGTAGTAGTTTTCGAAATATGTACAAAAACAACTAATATTTACTTTCGTTACCTAGATGACATAGTGATTTTTCCGTTTTGAATTTGATGGTATGCCCGAATTTAATTTTAAATTGTATTTATGTTTTTCGGAGAAAATATTTTATGTAAATAAAGGCTCTGCCGTTTTAAAACAACACTTGTCAGTTGCAAATTTTACATAAAATTTGAAAAATATTTTGCTTTTCACAAATAAATCGGTTTTTACTGTTCTTGCTAAAGCAGCAAGAGGGCAATATTGAGTACTGAAACAATGGTCGTAGGCATAGTTCTGTGTATGTTTTATAATAAAAGTAGCTACAGCAAAAAGCCAACATTACGCGGTGTTCCCAGGCGGTCACCCATCCAAGTACTGACCGCGCCCGACGTTGCTTAACTTCGGTGATCGGACGAGAACCGGTGTTTTCAACGTGGTATGAACGTTGGCGATAAAATGGACGAAATTTATCATAACATTGATTCTATGTTGTGACGTCATTGGTCCTTTACATGTATATAATATACTACTTTTATGCATGAAGCTATTACAAATTTATAATCACAGAACATATGTGATTACAAAACTGCGTTAAATGACCTCATAAAATGAAAATAAATAGTAATTTTTTAACCGACTTCCAAAACAGAGGAGGTTATCAAGACGACCACCATAAATATTTTTATGAAGTTTACCTGAATTCTTGAGGCCGCCCGAAACGATTTTAATATTTCTGTTTTTGTTCGGATGGATATGCTTCCCGAATGGCCCCATGTTAATTTTATCGAAATCGGTCTAGTGGTTTTTTGATTGAATAAGCACAAAAAACTATAATTTGCGTAAGTACAATTTTGTCTGGATGACATAGTTGTAGATTTCACAAAAGTTATGAAATTCGACCCTGTCAACACGAAATTGTGTAAATGCATTAATGAAAACTAGTTTTGCACTAAAAAGGTTTAAATCAACATTTTTTAAACAAATATTAAACCGACTTCAACAAAACACACATAGGCACTCAAAAGCGAAAAAAGAAATTGAAATAGGTAATTATTATAATCGCTACTTACTCATCTATTTGAAGTCGGTGCTAGCCAAGCCTAACAGGTAGTAGATAGATACTACTTACCTATACCTACATACACAGTTATATCTATAAGCTTTGTACTCGTACCTATATCAATTTATTTTTCGCTTTTGAGTGCCTATTTGTGTCTTGTTGAAATCGGTTAAATTTTTTGTTTATCAACAGTTTTTTTTTATAAAGAAAATACCTTAGCGGCTGGTTAACTTATGGTATCGGCCTATCGCCTACGCACGCCCGAAACACCATAGGTGTTCTGAGAACTCTGATGAGAGAGACTGGATCTATCTTATTGACAGACCGAAAGTACCTACGAGTATATTAGCAAGGTATTATAAAGGATGCAACAGATCGAAATTCCATCGCAAACCAGGCCTTATTACCAACTAGACGTCAGTGTCTGTCTGTATGATTTATTTATTTTACTAATATCTAGGTCTTTGTAACAAGTTCACGGTGTCCGATCAATCAAACCACGTGGCCAGAACTTTTGTAACTATAGTAGGCATATTTTATTCGTGCTAAGGACAGTTTTTGACAGGATGTTAAAATCTGATGAGTGTGGCCATGTATGAGGGTCTAAAAAGCTGCGTTAAGACACGGATAAGAAAATAGTTAAGTACTGATAAGGTTCCTATAAATTATCTCGTCTGTTAAAATTCTCAATTTACAAAGTGACACATGTGTAATAGTCGTGCTTATTAATGTTATAAAATAAAAAGTTTTAATATTTGGAGGTTTGTTGCTCAGTCACGGATTGGCTTGAATTTTGGAACATAGTCAGATTATAAATCTAGAAACACATAGGTAACTGCTTTTTACAGCGGGAAAAAAACGGGAAATTAAACTACGCATGTGTAAAATCGCGGGGCTCGGCTAGTAGACGTATACGTATCTTAAAACATACGAAATTTTATTAATGCAGTTTTGTAAGATTACTTTTAGATGGTCACCCTGAACCGATTTTTAGGCCGCCTGCATGAAAGATGAGCATGTAACAGAAGCCGGGACTGCGGGCTGGATGCGTTCTGACCGCTGCCACGGTCGTTCGGGATACCTTACACTACAGATTTATAATTATACACTTTGAACGACACCTTTTTGCGACAAAGACTTCAAAGGCTTAAACTTCGCTTTAAAATTGCTAGTAAGTACACAACAAAAACAAGCCGCAAATAAACTTTTTTGTAGTTGTTTTTTTTTACCAAGGGGAATAAAATCAAGATTCTCTTCGGGCATCGATAGAGTTAATTCAAATACGGTGTATTGTATTCAAGACAAATCAGCACAGACGTACACGTAGGTAAGTATATCGGGAGATATTATGTCTGACCGCATGGCTTAGCTAGTAGTAAAGCATTGTTACTTTGGGGATATAAGCTTAGTATGAATGCCCAACAACAACACCTTCTAAAAGTAAGTAGAAATAGTACAGTTTGTAACAAACCTGCGCCTGCGCCGGCTCTACAACACGACGGCAAGCGCGAGCGAGCCCCGTAATGACAGAGCTGCCATTATCTCCATTATCCCCCCGACTGCCCCGCAGTCACGTACAGCGGAATGGATTTGTCTTTGCAATAATGATTGCAGATTGCAGACCGCCTCACAGAAAATTGGATTCGAGTAAACAGGATCTCAGGATAAGATGGTGCCCTTGGGGTGGTCGTTGCACCCCAGTTGTAGAAATTTATTTCATAGTCGAGCTCGTGGTTTCAGAGTGGTAAACTGAGATCAGGACGTCTACTCTATTTCAACGAAAATGTTCCATTTAAATGTTCTAAGCCACCTAAACCTAATTAGAGTTTAGAGTAGGATTAGATCATTCAACGTCAAACAATGTTTCATCGGACGAAACGAAGTAGAACCGGAGTAGGAAAATAGCGAGTTTATTTCGAAATAACGTTTTTGGTAGAAAGAAAGTAGACGTCCTGGGTGCTGATTCACAACGCAATCCGAACGATTTCGGCACAGAAACACAATATCCTGATGAAACACTAGACGTTGGCGAAATTGTGCTCACCAAACATTTATCTCACACAAATATATATCACAACCAAATAGAAGCCAGAAATTAATCTAAGATGAAGAATCAGATGACATAAATAAAAACCAGAAATTAATAGAAGATGAGGAAGAAGAAGACTAATCAGCTGACTATTATTTAATTTTTTTTTTATTTATAAATTACTAACAAATTGTCTTGCCAGACATATTGCATGCCTCTCGCAGAGGCCAGTTTGTATGGGGCAACTTTTAAAATGTTTTGTATCATCTTATCTTACCTACAAACAGCAATAAAGATTTTTGTATTTGTATTTGTACAGAATGTCTTTCTCTAGAATTGAGGTGTTTTCCAAATGGAAATTGACTTGTCAAAGATAGTTCTAAATTTTCCCAACCATTGTTTGTTTTTGTGAAATTTCTCTAACAAAATAAAACATTGGCGCCACCTATGGTGAAATTGGGGACTGTCTTTGACATGTCTTTTTTGCATCTTGAAAACGCCCCATTCTTGTGTCTCTGTCATTCTAAGCGGACAAGACAAAGACCGAGAGGAGAGGTTTGATTCCGTATCGAGATAAATCTGATTGCGTTGTGATTTGAATCAGGATACTGGAATATCTTTTTTTCTACATACAAATTTTATTGTAGTATTCACGATAGTAATAAAGTTTTTTTTTAATTAACCTATGGCAGCTGGCCACGAGACGCCTATACTACCGAGCTGACTATTCGGGCGCAGGACCCAAAAGGAACCTAACCTATATCCCATGTAAATCTTATTGATATGCTAGTGTTATAGCATAGGATGATACCTGGAACGCGTTACGGCTGCTAGCACGAGGGCGCCTCAGATGGCTCGACCTCGGCTCGGGCTAGTGCCGGGGGACAGAGTGTTTGGCACCTCCTGGTGCCCTAGCGCAGTGGGGGGTGAGACACCCTCCGACTTGAGTCGGTATCGAACTCGCTAATAACGTGTGAATTCACCGTCATCATACTTACTTTTTTTAAATAAAATTACTGCTGCCCCTTTCTATCGAACCACTGAATTAGCACAGGATACGAGAAAACTAACCTAAATTACGACGTATCTTCCTAAAATCATAAATGCGAAAATTTGGGCGTTTAAATGTTTGTTGCTCAATCACGTTGAAACGACTGAACAAATTGGGTTTAAATTTTAAACATAGGTATAATAAGATATATGAGAATAGTCTAGATAGGAAGTCTAGTCACATGGGCTACTTTTCATCGTGGGAAAATAACAGGAAAGGGTACGCTGGTTAATCCACGACCCGATCCCTTCAGACGTTCGGATGTGATTGCGCTTGCGCATCAACGTTTGGAAAAAGTTTATGTAGGTTTTTTTAAATGTTTTTTTTTCAACCTACCTACCTACATTTACTTTGTAGTAAAGTACGATAGATCGTAGATTTGAATGCCGTCTGCGCCTCTGAGTAGGTACTTTTCCAAGTGCAGATGTGTACGTTTGTCGTCACTACTAGCTTTATGGTGAAGGAAAATATCTTGAAAAAAACGGCATGTTGAATCTTTCGAGGTCATGTGTCATTTTCATCGCCATCCGCACTGGGCCAGCGTGATGGACTGTGACTCTGTCCTTGTAATAGAACGCCCCGAGCCCAGCAGTGGGAACATTTATTGAGCTGCATATGGCTATTTATTTCAAAAATAAATGATACAGATTCTACATTAACTCCTAAAAAACATCCCAACATATTTACATTTAATACAAATGCTCGCAGAAAATGATATATAAAATTTATAACCAGTTACCTAAAGAGCTACGTGAGGAAACCAATATTAAAAGGTTTAAAACTATGTATTTTAAAAACTACTTTAATTGAAAAATTCTACTACAAAATACATGACTACTTGAAGGACAAAACGTTACAAAGTTTCGTAATTTTAAAATATCTTAATTATAAATAGTTTTAAGATACCATTTTATATGTATAATAGATTATACCTACTATTCGCAACACCCTATGCTCAGGGTCTTATGTGTATTGTTAAGTATTATACTTACCTACCTACTCTTTAAGAAGCGACTGTAAATAAATAAATAAATAAACGATTAAGCCTCATGATGGTTTTAAATAAGTTAAATAGTATATAAACGTAGAAGATACTCTATGGATTAGTAGATAGATAAACTATTTATTTCACTTAAATAATATAAAACTTTCTTAAATAATATAAAACTATTCTAAGTTTTTTCTAACATATTGTTAGAAAAAACTTAGAAATACAGTAACTATCGGCGACCTTATGGCGGAAAGCAATAATTCTACATAATATGTACGATCTTAAGTCAATTTAAAAACCTAAGTATTAAATGAAACAAAAATTTAAAATTTATATGTTATTCGCAAAAAAACTTAAATCCTATAGGTAATTTTAAAACACATAAGAATAATTTAGACTAAGAATAATTTAAGACACATACCTAAGACATGTGAAACGATAATACTTACAATGCAACTTAGAGGACCATCCATTCTTCCTAGACTTTAGTGTGAAAGGAGTTAAAACTGTGGATTCTCAGACAAATTATTCTTAAAATTCTCTAAGATAGATTCAACCCCAGCCGCGGTAGAAAAATCTGTGTAGGCGTAAACGTCCCATTTGATTGAGAACGTAGGTTCGAAACTCGTCTGCTCCTCATAAGTTTATTTCACGAGCAAATGTACAAATCACTAGCTTTAACGTTGAACTGCTCAACTGTGGAATACTATCAGGGTACTTACTGATTCTTAACGCAATCCGATTAACTCAAATTCGCAATGACAGTTCTTGTCTCTGTCATTCTAAACGACAGACAGAGAGAGAAGACAAAGACAGAGAGATTTGATTCCGTGTCGAAATCAATCCGACTGGACTCAGAATCGCTACGCTGAGTCTGTTTCCCGGTGAGTAGTAAACTATAACTAATATACTACAGGCCCGTGAACTAAATTTATGGGTCAAATGAACCACCTCTCCTCAATCATTACCTCTCCTAATCCATTAACGCCGTACAAAAATCACGTGACAAGAAGAAATGATCGAGATTTGTAACCCCTATCTTCCTGCACTCAGTTGAGCAGCTTTCCAGTGACGGCATAGTGCTCAATCTTATTATTTTATACCCTTCTATCATCCTACATAGGTCTCCTGGAGTTCATAAATTTTGTTCACGGGCCTGCAGTCTATAAACTCCCGTGGTGGTTTTCCTATAGATTTCGGGACTGAATGTTTTTCTATCTTGATTAAATAGGTATTAGTATAGGAGTGGGTAGGTAATAAGGTAGGTAAGTGTGCTCCATCTTAGGCCACAGTACAGTACACTACAGTTCGTGATCAAACGTTTTCTTGTATAAAAAAATCACGGAAAGTCATAATAGACTACAGGTCCGTGAACAAAATTTATGGGTCAAGTGAACCACCAGGCACCAGGAGACCTATGTAGGATGATAGAAGGGTCTAAAGTAATAAGATTCAGCACTATGCCGTCACTTTTAATCTGTCCAACTCAGTGCAGTTGAAGAGGGGGTTGCAACCCTCGATCATTTTCCTTGTCGGACGATTTTTGTACGGCATTGCGAAATATTGGATTAGAAGAGGTATTGAAACTGTATGGTACCAATGCCAATTTTTTACTGGTCGATGGTAAAAGGGGATTCTAAGGAAAGGTTTTGCATGTAATTTATTAACATTTTCTGTAGATATAGGTAAATGCCGAGTTATGACCGTTTATTCAAAGTCGGCCGATGTGACTCCTTAAGTAATTTTTAGTTTTTGAATACGATGGAGTTGCTTACTTAGAACAAACCGATTCACTTTAGAATTGAAGACCCATCGGGAAAAACCTAGAAGTCGGTGGAGGTTGTTGTTTTAAATATTACGAGATTTTATCAGGTAATGATGCACCTACATTTTATTCTATTTATGAAAAAATACACAATTTACTGTATAAAGAAGTTAGAACCAAGAACTTCAGTAGAGTACCCTCGAAATCATCGATAGATATAAATCAATGGATGTGCCCTCCCAAACTTCATCCGCACGGAATCATTTTACCGTTGGGAAGAGTGAGCTCACTCTTTCCGGTTTTAGTCGATTGTAGGAAACGGTGAACGCCGGACATTTATACCTGTCGCTATTCGTTGTCAACAACCAAATTACCGTAAGAACCGTAACTTACATCACCGCTAGCGATTCTAGTGGTCAAGTAGATTGGTAGTTTGTAGTGGTAATTGTAGCCACTCGCGCTACACACAGAGACGCAGTTTGTCAACAATTTCAAGGTGCTCAGGGCACATCTTTTGATTTATATCAATGCTCGTAACACTATTTCTTAACTATTATGTGCAGCAGCGCGTAGTTTCCGTTCCCATAATTTTCGACCTATAAAAAGTAGCTTAATATGTGTTATTTATAGACTATATTCTTACAGTGTTCCAAATTTCAACCAGATCTGTTCAGCCCTTACAATACAATAACACTTTATTAAAAAAGCCACAAAGCACAAAACATATATCAAATACATACAAAATATAAAAAATAATATTAAACAATACAAAACAGAAAAAAATAATATCTTAGCAACTTAATTGGCGGCCATTCCCAAGTGATTGAGCACCAAACATCCAAACATTCGCATTTATAATATTAGTAGAATTAGCCTCACGCTCATGGAGGTAAAAAAAATTCGGACGTGGTCTCGCTAAAACTGTGTCACTAAAGTCGGCCACATTTGCACGTGTGCGTTGTCAGGTTGTCACTGATAGGCTGATTCGCACACATATACACAAGTAGCGCGTGTAATTAACTACTGATGTATGCGTGTCAGCCTGTATGTGACAGCACACACGTGCATATTATGTGGCCGACCTTATGGACACAGTTTGTTTTAGCGAAACTACGTCCGACTTTTTTTTGTATTTCCATGCTCACGCTTCTATTTTTATTACAATGCTAGATCACGCCAAACTGTTAAATTGAGTCTGTACAGATAACACTCTAAATTTAAAATATTTTAGTTACAAAATGTTTAGTTCCATGCCTTCTTCACCACATGTACAAGTTGGCGAACATTTCAAATTATTGCTTTTCCTTATACGCATTGTTAATGCTAAAACTAAGTCCGAATAAGTATAGACTACACTAGCGAATAATCTGTGACTGAAACAAATTGTTTGTAACAAGAGTGAATCATGGATTGCGTAAAGCAACCCAAGTACAATAGCCATACCTAATAACGATGTGAACCACGAATAAGCAATAATGACATGCCATGGACAATACACGGATTCAGCCCGATTTACACGATGTCAGTCAGATGGTAACCTTAAAGCGTAAAGTGTGGATAAATTGTGTGAAAGAGGACATAATTCTTAACTATTTTGCTTTGGTTGGTGGTATTAGATCATACAGATCAGTTGCACACTATCCGAAATGTATCCGATAAAAACCCCGATAAGCTAGCTATTTTACGGCGATTTTGGAGCATCATTGCAGTCTTTTTCGAACATGGGTGTTCGAACCCCAAAGTACCTAACACTAAATAAAGTATGAAAGAAGACATTAATAAGAAAGAAGTAGTAAACTGAGATTTGACGAATGATAGAGACAAAGAGGAAGCGGGCGTGTTGTACCGACCCCGAATTAGGATAGGTTAGGGTAGACGAATGATGATGAGTGAGATGATGATAGTAGACCCCAGTTAGTGGGTACTCGTTAAAATAGTGGTCATTTTTAAACGACTTCCAAAAAAAGGAGGAGGTTATCAATTCGACCCCTACGTTTTTTTTTTTTTTTATGTATGTTACCTGATATCTCGAGAACCTCTACACCGATTTTAAAATTTATTTTTGTGTTCGGATCGGTATGCTTCCCGAATGGTCCCATATAAATCTTATCGAAATCGGTCAAGTGGTTTTTGAAATATGAACCAAAAACTGAAAATTTGCGTTCAATTATCTGGATGACGTAGTTGAAGATTTCACAAAAGTTATGAAACGATCCTGTAAATACGAAATTGTGTAAATGGATTAATAAAAACTTGTTTTTAACCCCCCGACCAAAAAAGGGGTGTTACAAGTTTGACGTCGATGTTTGTCTGTTGTGTGTCTGTCTGTGACACCGTAGAGCTCAAACGGATGGGCCGATTTCGATGCGGTTTTTTTATTTCAAGATTAATACCCGCGCGGATGTTCTTAGCTATGTTTGGTTAATGTCGATTCAAGATGGCCGCGTCCACAAAATAGCGGACAAAATATTTCTTCACAACCTACCTCAATATAGATATCGCATGAAAGGCCTTGACTAGTAAAATACTATACACTATAACAAATTTTAAATCCAAAATGGCCGCCACCACAAAATGGCGATTTATATTAAATTTTTCATTACTACCTCAATATGGGTATCAAACGAAAGGGCTTGACTAGTAGAATACTTTGCACTATGACAAATTAAAATAGTTTATTGATAGACTGAGCCCAACCTATCAACCTAAGCAAAGCTGGTTCTGTTAGAAAGAGATTTACTGTAGAGAAGAGATTGCACACATTTGCAACCAGTCTAGGGTTAGAGTTATTTTGACAAATAAAGATTTCCTACAAACAAAATCTTTTTTAAATAAAAACTTCTAGCACACCGCGCGCTGATTTTTCCGTAGACTGTAAAAAAGACTGATCCTTCACGCTATGAAATAAAAGGCTCGATCGGGTGAACTTAATCGCCAGGGTGAGAAAAATAAATACTACTGCTCTTCACTACTGTGTCGCTGTGTTACTATTTTAATTCGTATTTTTTTTTTTATAATAGGTCTTCTTACTTATCGTATCGCTCTTGGCAGAGCGGTCGTGGTCACGACGAGGCGTTCACGTCGTTGGTAGGGGAAGACACAGCTCTCCGTACGATTTCCCGCCATCTCTCCCTATTCGTGGACTGCCTGGCGCAGTCAGACAGTAATAATAGGTAAATAATACAAAATTCAGTGAAGTCTTCAGTTCTGCCGTTCGGTTTTGGTTTTTCAGTTTTTTTCTCTCCCCAAAACGCTTCCAGGGAATCTTGTTAGAATATGATCACGTCAAAAAACTCAGTAACTCCACCGTTCCACATAAAGCGTCTTTATATGATCAGCGATGAAACATCCCATAATTACCAATCACAATAATGCATGCTCACATCGCTATACAGTCCATAAAGCCGTCAGACACCTCATAAACCAGATCAGATGCACTGCACCATAGACTGTGGCATTGACATACAAATTCGGTCTTAATCTGTGGCCGTTCGACGTACAAACTATGGAGGTATCTCTTCAAACCGACGCTCAATCTGGACGCTATTCTGTAAATCTTACGTACTAACTGGGTGATGTACTGTGGTTCTGGAGCATCGACCTCGAATATTTCACACATAAATCTTGCTCAGTCCCCGTGGAGCGGTGTCGAACAAATTACAGCTGGTACCGCGTTACCGGACCGAAGCGACCGAGGGCCGCCATTACAACTAATTGGCGACAATCAACCCGGCTACTGCTTTTGTGTTCAGATATTTCTAGATGGATGTGGAACGAAATAAATTGAAAAGTTTTTAAGCTACATAGTAGAATAAAATGGAGCCTAATAGCTACCTACCTACGTACCCTACTAGATAGACTTACCTACCTAAATTAGGTAGGTACAGGTATTTAGTACAGGATCTACCTACTACTAAAATATAAAAGGTTAGAAAATAATAGATAAGCAATAATAGATAGATACTTCCTAATGATCGATAAGTGGTCGAAAATCGACCTAAACCAAAATTAATCTACTCTCAATTTTAACACAGACATTAAGAATAAATTAAGTAAAGTAAGCAAAAAGTTAAAACAAGAACAAAACTTAATTAGTTTGATTTGCTATCTCGGATTTGTAATTTGTACAACATTCTACTAGTGTAGCCATTTCATTTGTTACCCATATTGAGTGAAGTTGTGAAAAAATATTGTGAAGGCGACCACTTTGAAATTAACCAAACATAGCTAAAAACAACAGCACGAAAACTAACCTACAAATAAAAAAAAACGCATCGAAAACGGTTCATCTGTTTGAGTTCTACGGTACCACAGACAGACATCGACATCAAACTTATCACACACCGCTTTGTTTTGGTCGGGGGTTAAAAAAAGGAAAGTAAACATAAGAATTCCGGTGCAACATTATGTTTGAAGTGCAATGTTTCCAGAGAAATGACTGGGCTAAGACATAAAACACCTTATATCTCCGGGTGACCAGCGTAGTACAGTACAAGGTAAAAATTAGGACTCTTCATATTCCCATAGCTGTCGTCACTGTGCTGTTATGGGCAAGCATGTTGCTTACCATCAGGTACATGTCCTTCTCGTATTGTCACTCTATACATACTATAAAAAAGTTAATATAAGCATTTAAATATTTTCTCATCTACCGGTTACCTGAAAGGGATCAGTTTAGCAATAACACCACCTATTTTGATACTTGTTTATAGATATTTTGAGGTCTATTAATATTTTACCTGTAACAAAAAATATCTTCTGTATACCTATTTAAATTTCAAATTCAAACTTTGTTTTTTCTCGACCAAGTAGACCACCCACACGCACCTATACCTATTATGAAATAGAAATTAAACTTAGATGAGGTTTTATTTCCCCCAGTTTGCCGAAAACTAGAAGTTTTATCTATGTGGGTAAATGTCTGTGCTTAGATACAGTTCAGTTTAACATTTACCTGCAATTAACCCCAAAATATGACGATTTGTTAAATAATTAAGTATCTGTTTATATAAATCTGTTTGGTAGTTTTAAAGATCTAAGCATAATTTTTATGGACAGACTGCGGGAAGTAACTGTGTTCTACTGATTTCGATGCGTTTTTCTTAGTACATACGAGTAGTTATTCAAGACGACGGTTTATATGTAGCATAACACATAGTAGCAAAACACTGATAATTTTAAAGATTTCTAATGAGATGTCATCAATTTACACATATTTTTGCGCTTACATCACAAACGTTGGCTCAATCCTACTAGATATATCAAAATAATGTAGGTACTGAAGTATCTATCTACCTCTTAGGGATAGACAACAAAAATCATTTTTATTCACTCATGTGTTCAGTCCATGTAGGTACATACTTGAATTTTAAGGGGGTAGGGTGTAAAAAAATAGACAAATACACCTCCTGGCAACATCCAGAATCAATGTGCATCCTTTTCCGTGTCCAAAACCGTATACTGTGTTCGGTTCTCATATTTTGCACACTCAACTCCACTCAGCTCCCGCTCTATTTTGTGATTGAAGATAATGTGTAATTTATTACATTTAATGATGGTATTTTTATGGGACACGTGACCTATCTTATGAATAAAGAAAACGTTAGGAGTTAATAATTATCGTTCTAGATCCATTTGACGACAGCGAATAAGCGGTTACAAGTGCTTAGGCTTAAAACAAACTTTATAACATCTTTAATTACATCCTACGTTTAGAAATCATATAACTAGATATATGATCGTTTAAGCCCGACTTAATTTTTTTTACAAGATATTAGTGTACCTAAAGAGCAAGACATGCGCCTGACGGTTAGCAAGATACCTGCCCATAATTAATAGCACCATACGGCTATTTGATCACGAAGAGTTCAAACCACTACATTGCATTGCACGGCGGTCGTCACCTGGAAACAGGATAATAAAATAGTTCTTTGTTCCGTAATTTCTATAGAAAAAATACCATTTAAAACGGAAATATACCGTTTACAACATATGTACTTACAAATTGATTCTCAGTAGAATAACTGGCAAAGTTGTAGTACAAGTACCTACTTCACCAGTAGACAGTAGTAGACTCCTTCCATTATAAAA
This sequence comes from Ectropis grisescens, assembly GCA_017562165.1. Lineage (NCBI taxonomy): Eukaryota > Metazoa > Arthropoda > Insecta > Lepidoptera > Geometridae > Ectropis > Ectropis grisescens. The sequence continues at coordinate 22,461,188 of CM029781.1, read as the reverse complement.
TATTCACGGTAAAAAAAATTGTCTCAGTATCAAAACTTTTGTAATATATACAAATACCAGTCTGATTACCTAAGCGGAATATACATAAACACTGATGTAAATAGGTATCCCAGTCTTTGGTGAAAGTGGTTTGTTAGGCAACCTACATCTTCCGTTGAATTATGATTCAGGCGCGTCCTTTCTTACACACATGTTCAAAAGTTTATTCCTATTTATCTTAGGAAGTAAGAAAATAGATCAGTGTTACGAACAACTTTTAAGCTTCCTAGATTCGAACTTTGAACCCATATTTAAATCATTTTAAGAAGTTAGTTTAGGCATATTAACCAGCGCACTGGCGGCACTTTGAACCTTCTCTGACACACCTCTGACAATCCACCACGATGGCTGTGTGCGGTGAATTGTGCACAACGCATGTTGTCTTAAATAACTGTTTTGGAACATGTAGATGTTTTCTTCTAACCAGTACTTAATAACAAACAACAAACCACAAACCGGACACAGGTCATGATAAACTAGCACTTCGAACTATAGTCAAGATGTCCAGTGAGAACCAAAAGCCACCACGACTTCGCTTATGCCTATTTTATTTTTGACGTGACAACATCTAATAAATCGATGAAAGCCGGCTGCATGCACGAAAAAGTGTCCCGTTATGTCCCGTTACGCTCATTGTACGCTTGCGCCGCACCTATCAATGTTTTGTTATGACGTTGTCACATTAAACTATCGTCCGAAACCAACCGACTTTACAGACAACCAATTTTTTTATATCAATATTAACGAATTTGTCGTGACAGAATACTAAGAACATACAGAAAATATAAGTCCTTCTTTTGAGAAATGCGGGGATCGCCATCTGGAGGTTGAAATCTTGAAACGCCATCTTGAAAAATCGCAGGGTTGTCACAGGGGCACGCAACTCTGATCTTATTCGATATGCTTCTTCAAACTCACTGCGACGTACCTATACACTTCTTAAAAAGCAGCATAACCAGCCCACTAAATGTTCCCACAGCTGGGACCCCGGGCCTTCTCTCGCAAGTACAGAGTCAAGGCGATAATCCATTACGCTGGCCCCGTGCGGGTTGGTAAATGACAAATGACCTCGAAAGATTCTAGATCCATTTTGGCTACCTCACGATGTTTTCCTTCAACGTTTTAAGTTAGCGGCATTACACACATGACTTCTAAAAAAACGGTGGTGCGCGTAGGATTTGAACCCGGGGGGCCTCCGGATCGGCAGTCGCCGTTCTCTCGACGAGACCAGCCGTAACTTAAAACATATGTAGATAGCAATTAAACTTTTCAATTCTAGTGCATCAAGTTAAATGTCCAAAGAAGGATAGCAGTACAACTTTTTCGCGCTATCAGTATTATGTAGGTACCTATATGAATATTTGGTCTGTCAACTGGTGGAAGATACGTCTGGGGAAGTATTACATCTTTACTAGTTATTCTACCACCGAGCAGAAGTAAACAACTATTCCTATTGCAACTATTGCAACGGTAATGTATCCAGATAAATTACGGAGCGAATTCTCCTGGTCCATATTTCCTGGTGAGCACAATGCAGTGCTAGGGTAATTTGAAGTCTTCGTGTTCAAATATCTGCGTGGAACTGTGCTGTTATCAGGCGTGTTACTTACCATTAGGCGCAGGGCTTGCTCGTCTCGTCACAATATCATGAAAAATAGATTCAATAGAATCATCAATTATATCTATTCAATATTAGTGCAGGAATTTAAATGCTAAGGAAGTGTCACTCTAAAGTCTAAACCCACAATAGAGTCTAGATTACACGAATAGTAAAACATGCCACCAACCAACACGCCTAGAAGATAAAAATATGTTTGTCTAATAGTTTTTAATGGAAGTAATTCAACTTCTGTTATGACTTCGATTCGGTTTTATATTTCGTCAGCGTTGGATCATTGGGAAAATCCACTGTAAACACATCAGTAAAAAAGAAATATACCTACGTACGAATTGAGAAACCTATTTTGAAGTCTGTTTAAAAAGGTAGAATTCTCGTTTCTGCAGTAAATCGGTCGACTTTAAATGTTTTTACTAAGTAGTATTTAGTTCTATTACAATCTCATCATCAGCCTAAATCAGTCCTGCTTGACATAGGCCTCGTATGGTGGCCATGGTTCGCCACTCAACCCTATCCTCAGGTTTATGCCCCAATCCACTACCTGCCATCTTCCGTATATCGTCATTCTATCAAGCCTCGCGATATCATACACTATCCACTTTTGCCGATTCGCAGTCTCCAGTCAAGAACACGTCTACTACAATGGTTATCGGTTCAACGAATCTAAAGTACATAAACATGACATCGTGAAATAGACAATAGTTATTTGTTATACAAGAGTGCAAAGTTGATTTTTAACCGCGTGCTCAATTTTGATGACCGAGCAAGCGAAGGATTCTAAAATTGAATCACGAGCGCAGCGAGTGATTCAAAATTAGAATCCTGAGTGTAGCAAGGGAATCAAAAGAGCACAAGGTGAAAAATTTTTGCACTCGAGTGCAACACGGAACTTTTCATTCCACCTCAGCGAGGAAATTACTAAATGCAAATTGTTTAATGTTTTCGCGCTAAGCAAATTAAAAAAAAGTAAGTACACCAAGGAGGATCCTGAGTTTTTAACATATTAAAAAAAATGTATGATGTAGGTATTCGGCACCAAGGAGGTAGAAATAAATAGGTTGAATTATGTTTTGAATTCAAAACCTCAGTACACACGATGTTCTAAAATCAAATTTACTTTAACCTCTTGAGGGTAAAAACGAGTTTTGCGCCCTGATATCGAGGAGCAAAAGTACTCTTTCCGAGCTGGTGGGATGAAAAATATATTTACACATAATATCAAAGAAATTGGAAAATTAATACTGTGGTTTTTGGGTTTGCTTAAATGACATGTTTTGAGTGACAGAGGAATAGAAAAAAATTGGTTGCCTGTAAAGTCGGTATACGGGCGAAAGTTTTACGTGACAACGACTTTGAGTGGTAAAATAATTTTACGGAAGGGACGCGTGCCCCTTTCACTTTTTATGTCTGTCTCTCTCGCTCTTAGGCGGGCTAACCATGCCCGAGTGGAAGGGACGCGTGCCTCTCACTCGCTCTCGTTGTGAGCGCATAACGTGAGCGGAGCGTAACGCAGTTTCTTGAAGTGTCACCCGGCAAACCAATTTATAAGACGTTGTCACGTCAAAAAACCTGCCAAATTAGTTTTCAATTATTAGAAAAACTCAATAAGAACACTGAAATACTACATGATGAAAAAACATAAAACCGACAATTGCTTCCAAAAGATTTAAAATTTTAACGACTTTGACACAATCTCAAAGCTTTCAAACATAAATTTCGAATTTTTTTTGCTCTTTGCTTTCAAACATTATTTGTCTGTTTCTTATCTTTTTTGAAAAGACGAACAACCCCAATATATATTCAGTAATGGGGAATTGTCTCTACTCAATATATATTGAGTAGCAAGGATTTATTTTCTCCCAACTATTCAATTGCATAAATAGGGACCTCTTTTGTTGCATTTTGAACGAAACATATGGGGTTTCCAGTTGTTCATGAATATTGAAGCGCAACGGTCAGGAAGCATCTCCCCTTCACTTCCACCCTTGATCCAAAACCGGCACTTTACGAGCGTTCTGCTTTTAGCGTAGGAATTCTTGCTTTTTCTGATTCATTTTCTGTACAATGTTGGTAAGAAAGTTTGAAAAATTCACGATGTCATCAAAACGGTGTCATACAATTAATTACATTTGCATTTACTGCTTCCACTGATTGGTTAAATAATTACATCGCCACTACAGTTGTGACCCTGGCTACTGGTAAATTTGAAGCGTCGAACTTATTTATTCAGATACCAAGATTCTAAATTATAGAATATTTTGATCTGCAATGTTCTAAACTCTTGTGTCTTTGTCATATTTCAAGAACTAATGGGATTCTGTTTTTGTTCTCTTAGAATTAGAGCCCTTTTGAGTTCCCTTGTGAGGCCGATATCCATTGAGTGTACACACTGTACGAGTGTGTTAGGCGAGTTCAAAGCTCGGCATTTGACAGCATAATAAATGTCAGTAACGCTTTGAATACGAATGCCGTCTCGGAGTACCTTTCAGAAAGTTTCTTTAAGTTAGGCAATTCGACCGTTAAATGTTTTTTTTCCTGTTTCAAATGTTGGCTTTTCTTAGTAATGTGACCACTATGGAACCAAATTATGCTCATTGAACTAATTAATCGCTCTTTCTATTCTAAATTCGTGATTTATATCATTACCACATTGCTATGTGACAAGGACTAATCCTAAATATACAACAGATCACACAATTCGTATCACAGAGCCACTAATGGTTTGGTAGGCAGCTGAGACCACTTGAGGCCAACTGCCATAATATACAAAAAACTCACGAATGGGATAAATATTAATAAGCCAAGAGGAAGAAAAGGGACCAAAGTCTAAACTTGTTTCAATACATGCGTACTGCCGTCTAACTAAAATTGTCTTACCTTTGATCCCTCTTTATTTTCGCTTGAAATTTAAGAAGAATAGCATACCAGAACTGTTTTAGTTGGCCGTTGAAGGTTAGGATAGTCGAACTTCTAATTCTAAAGAGTAGAGCTGTAACTTGTTTAGCGTAGGTACCGGTTACAGAAAGGTGTTGGTGGTTCGTTTGCGGGGCTTTGTTCCTCGCACCGCTACAGTGTGTGAGCATCGCTCCGAACAAAGGGAACGCCAGGTCGGTGGTTCCCTCGGGCCCCGTTCGCACGGCCCGGCGTCGCACGCGGAAGCGCCGTGTTTAATGTACAAAAACCAACCCGGCGTGAGCGCTGAGCACGCAGAATGCGCATACAATACCATAAACACAGACTTCATGGGAATAACTGACATGTCGCGTACTCTGGCTTGTTTATCGCCATTTGTAACGCGATGGGTCTAGAGCAGCCAACAGGTAAGGTCGTCGCCCGCCATTTTACCACTCGTCAAAAATCACACCTCAGTTCGAGGCACGTTTCAGTGTGCGAATTGTGCAATATCGCTTCGTCATTTCTGTTGGCTCATGTGACTACTCTTGTTAACTTGGATATTATTTGACTGTAGGTATACCTATAGTTCAAGTACAACATTTCACCTTAAGGAAAACTTTATCGGAAACTAAATGCGAAACACCGAAAACATGATAAAAACATGACGAGGTTCCTGGAATGATGGCAAAATAAGGTCAATTGAAATGTTTTCCGACTCAAGAAAAACAGCATTCACCATGCGACTGCTTTGAGCTATTATAAATTCGACCTTTGCCAGTTAATACTGGTTAATTATGACGGTTATGACTGTAACTTCACGGTACAAGTCTTTATAACAGCAAATGTTTTACTGCACGGAAAAAAACTCGGGAATTAAACGGTGACTAGTTAATTAATTGTGATGTAGATCGTTAAAGATGATCTAAGAAAAAACTAGTGGTCGCTTTCGAGCCAAAATAAAATGTGAATATTTAACTGCCATAGCAACTGACCCGATAGTGGTTCACTTTTAACAAAACCTGTGAGCAGAACCTTACATAATTGCGTTGTTTTTTTAGTTCGGTTCTTTCTACCTGGCGCAGCCGGTGGTACCTGCCCCTCTATACTTAGTACCCGGAACTCTATTAAGCAACTCTGCCAGCCATAAAAAACACGAAGGAATAAGACAAGCTCTTGATGGACGGAATGTAATTTTCTCGACCCGATATTTTGTGAAATTACTAGGGGTTTTGAGAACGAATCCATTTTGAGAGTCATTATTCCCCTTTCTTGGTTTTATCCGATTTGCGGTTTTGAAAGTAAGAAGCCTGCAAAAAATTAAAAAGTGAGAGCAACACGTCGTGAACGAAACACGATCGCGGTGCATACGTCGGTTCAACCGCAAAGTGATATTGAAGTCTTAGGTTGAAGGATGAATGTTTATGAAATACTGCATTCAGACCGCGATATATACACCTTAGCAACGAAAAATACAAGCCGTTATTATCAAGGTCTGCGAACATAAATGCGGCAAGTAAATTCGCTATTATGTTAGGAATATTTAAATTTTAGCTTCTAGTTTTCAAGTTTAATGGCTGAAGGTAGACAAATTATAGACGATAGTTCGAATCCGTACGATGCATCTTATATTCTACCTAACGCAAAAGAGGAATTGTTTAATTAACTTTTTATACATGATGGATTGGAATAAGGAAAATAATAAAATTAATATTCATGAACACGAAATTGTATAATGCAAACTTAAATCTTTGTTAGGTAAGGTAACGCAATTTTTTTAGGAAATGCCTTGTTGCCTTGGGTGTTACAATATTACGCGAAACGATATTACTTATACAAATACAAATAGGTTCTACGATTCAGCTTGTTAGTTACTGTAACCTTGACGAGATCGTAGTAATAATAATCTACGATAGCTCCGACAAAGAGCGAGTACGTATGCCTATACCGGCAGAATTTACATTACAATTGATTCCAAGTACGGTGTTCGGTGAACTTTAGAAATACTAAAATTTATTAGCAGTTTGTCTTCGGAAACAAGGTAATGTTGTGTGCGAGGCGTGGAGACCGCAGGGGCGGGACGGGGGAAGGTTGTCGGCCCCGTGACGTCACCGCACTGACCACTCGGGACCACAATGGCCTTTCTCAGAAGGAGCAGATGCGCCTGCGCAGCTATCTGCCGCGGGCCCCCGCCCCACCGCGCCGCGCCGCACGTGAGCTACGGATAAAAGCTGCCAACAAGCCTATCTATTCAACTCACCGGTTCCAAGGAAAACCTTGACCGATCATCGAAAAAAACTTACTCTATGGCGATGACGACAACCACGACAAAAACTCACTCGTGTAACCGATCGGTAACCGGCGCGAAGTGTATCTAAACGACATTTTTGGGCAGCTCCGGCCGGCGAAGGCAGGTAGACCGCTCGCCGAACCTGCGCTCAACGTATCATTACACTAATGATACCCGTCCGCGCTCCGAAGGTAATCGCCGGCTCACGAACGCCGCTCCCCGTCGAAACTCGCAACTTCCATGGATGAGTGTGGATCTAGTCATGATGTGTGTAAAACATGCACTAAACCTCCACTCATCGAAAGAAATTGACCTTCCGTCGTTCGCCGCCGCTTCTCGGAACGTCGCACTGCACGCACTGATCGTTAGCGATGTCACGTCCTACCACCGAACGGTTCGCGACCACGTTGCCGTCTGTATTTTTTTTTTTTGTTTAATTTATTGAAGAAATGCACGCGGGACTGTGACGGCGCGTGCGTACGGTCCGCGCGCTCACTACGAAATAAACGGTCGAGATTTGAAATCTGGGATCGTAGACGCTGCGCGCGCGGCGGTGGTGCGGTGCGGGGCGGCGGCGGCGACCAATGAGAGCTCTGCGCGCGCAAACCGTGACGTTGGAGGGGAGACGCCTGCGCCGCTCGCTTGCGATGTTATCTTTCTACAAGAAAGAACGTTAGATTCTTTCTTTCCTACTCGGGCGTCCGTTCAACCGACGAGCGAATACGGCGGAAGTGAAACGACGCGCGCGTAAATTGCAGCCACGACGCGGACTCTCGCGCACTCTGACACTCGCATGAATGAAATATAAATGCAAATTACAATACGGACGCTTACTTATTATACAGAAAACGCGTAAGGTATACTGACACAATCTGAATTTACAGATGAATGAAATGTAGGTGAAATGTGTAACGTAAAACATGTACATATTTCAGACGACTTCAAAAAACGACGAACGTTTTTTTTTTGTAAACACGACGTCCAGTTTCGTTTTTGTCAAGATTTCTAAAGGTACCTAGTCTGAACTCTGTATTGGAATTATCAAATGCCATAGGAAGGGTGTAGGAAGGAGATGCAATGCGACAAATCAATGGTATATAATGTATATGTATGTAGTCTAAATACAAAGCAGGTGTACCTATCAACGTTACCATCAAGTCACGCTAGCTAACCCATACATTTGTATGGAAATTATAACTGCGCCCCAGCGACGTTCAATGGAAACTTATTTTACTCATACATTTGCTAATGTTGAACGATAACTTTGATGCTACATACTTGCGAAGCAGAAACGTCAATTTATGTAAGTAGTAAAAATATCGTTTTAAGCTATCAAGATTATCGAAAGTAAACAGATAGCCTTAGTAAAATTGTGTAGTAATACGCTAGTATTACAATTACTGAAGCTATATGCAGGCGCAAGTTCAAGCCGATATTTCGATGCATGTTCCATATTCCATGTTTCAATTCCATAATACATGGGCACCCGTGAATATGGTATATGAAACTGCAACTTAAAACGATGAATAACGGCATCGTATCATACCATCATAATCGAGGCATACTCACGCAAAAGCCAGATTTGGATTTTGACAAATTGGGCAATTTCAGGATCAAAGGCCTTTTTTCTGGGGGAAATAGGTACATTTATGTATCCCCACCATACAGGGCCTCGGTGAGGTATGTCGGACTCGACACCATGGCGACGACAGACATGGTGCCCCACAGACTAAAACCCCCACAGATTTCTCCTGCATGGCCAGGGGTCAGGGTCGCGGGGTCACTTTTCGCATTCCCGTCAACGACCCCGACCCTTGCCACCGCCCTTGCAGGCCCGCCTCGCGAGGGGCTTTAGCGCCCCCGCATTTAGCTGTTGTGACGTGCCGGAAATCAACGGCGCGTCACCTCCCTGAAGGCCTATCCTTAGGTGGAGTGCTGGACGGCCCTAAACGTCCGGCGCTCCAGGCCCTCCAGTGGAGACGGGACGCGAGTCCGGACTTGCAATCTCCAGGCTCACCCCCGTGTTCGCTTGCGCCTTGCCTAGAGGAGCGAGAGGCTTCCAACTCTCGCTCCCCTAACTCACACGACCTCTCACTTTCAAGCATCACGGCGACGATGGTCGACAGCGAGAGGTCCACCCACACCACCGCGGCTAGGGATAGGCGCGGTTCTGCCATAGGGCCGCACCGCGGCCCTTGTCCTTCCACTGAGCACTCTTCTCATCAGAATGCTCGTGGAGGACCCTCATCTGGAAGACTTAGGAATTTTACTTGCCCGATATGTCAGCCGAGTAACCTTCCCAAGTCTTCCAGTCCCTCTCCCCAACCTCTACACGCACTACTCAGGGAGGTGAGGGCGCGTTTAGTTAGAAGTTTCCAGTCCCGGCCGGGATGCGCCATCACACAACAAGATGCCACCGAGGCAAGTTGTTGTGTGATGCCCAGGGTGCACCACGTGGAGGTTCCCGAGCCACGCACCCCAGGGCCAAATGCCTTGGTTATATTAGCTCAAGCATGTAACATGTTGGTTTATATAACTGTAAGTTTCATGTTTAAATTGTATTGAAATAATTAAATCGTGAAAAACCGACATATTTTTAGAGTATTTCGAAGTCAAGTGCCATCCATCAAACCGCACTAGGCTAGCATGGTAGGTACCTACACTATGGCCTAGAACCCAGACTCTCTCCTTGCGAGAGAAGGCACTCCTTCGACGCCGTGGGAACATTTATTTAGTGGGCTGCTTATGCAAGCATGCGTAGGTACGCTCTACGCTGTTTAAAACTGTAACCAACAGTTTACACGCTCCTCTATAACCAAGTTAAATATTCCGTTATAAATAATACTACTTTTACGTAGTAGGTATGCAGTGGTCTTTCCTTTCATTACACGTTCTTATCGGATTAGGCTAAGGAAAACAAAAAGTAAGAACGATGAATGGTTTTACGTAAAACACAACCTATCAAACCACTAGTTTTTTTACAATAGATCCACGTTTGACCACTAATCCTGGCCTGCTGGTTATCTCCACGCGTTAGGCCAGGTCCGTGCTTCTGTCTGACCGCTCCATTTCAATCATCAACAACCTGTGTTCTTCCACTGCAGGACATAAGCCTCTCAAATAAGGGTCCTCTCAGCCCGATCCTTGGCCTTACGTTTCCAAACGTCACCAGCATTCTTTCCTATATTATCACTACGTTAACCGATTCGCGGTCTCCAATTCAGAACCCAGAACCCGTCTACCCCAACGGTTATCGGGTCTGCGACAGATGTGACCGGCCCGTTGCTACTTCAGTTTGCTAATACGCTGAGCTATGACGGAGACTTTAGTTCTCTGACAAATTACTTCATTGCGGATGTAATTCCTCAGAGAAACCCCAAGCATAGCTCTCTCTGTGGAGACTCTCACTAAGACACTTTGAGACCACTTTCGGACCATTTTGACTGTCAGTGTCCACGTTTCAGCACTGCACAATTTCAATGGGGTTACGAAATGCAGTATTTTTCGAACCAGTGATAACCGGCAGGAATCATAGAGAATTGCGATATCTCGAAATATTCGATATATCCCGTAGAATTTACTTAGAGTCTACTTGAACGCCCCCCAAGTAGCCCAAGCTTTTTTTTTTAAATAAGGAGTGACGAGACGATCAGGACATGTGCCTGATGGTAAGCAACATGCCTGACACATAACAGCACAGTGACACGCAGCTATTGGAACATGAGGAGTCCAAATCATTACCTAGCACTGCACTGCGCTTGTCACCCAGAGATTTAAGTTCTTATATCTCTAAGCCCTGTAATTTCTCTGGAAACATTGCCCTTCAAACCGGAACACAGTAATGTTTGCACATTACTGCTTGGCGGTAGAATAACTGGCAAAGGTGTGGTACTTCCTCAGGCGGACTCTGCCAAGAGTCCTACCACTACAGAAGCTACCGTCTAAGGTGTCGTTGTGCCGTCTGAGGTGTCCTTGCGCTAATCGTCGTAATGTAGTACTTCTGGGGGTCTACCGCCGAACAAAAACTGTCTTAGCTTTGATGTTTCCATCTCTTTTCTTTTCGTTTGAAATGATAGAGATGGCAATAGTAAAGCCTAAGCCGATTTAGTTGGGCGGTAGAAGGCGGGGATTATGGTAAGCCAGAATGGTGTATGGTTCGCTCTCAGGTATGCGCTTGATGTGTCCGTTTCTATGGTGATTACTAAAAAAACTAAAATAAGTCGTTAACACTATTTATTTCACAAATATAAAAAAGTAGTAATTTAGAATCGGTCATTTTTGTGGAGATGTAGGTATTTTGTTTTGCTACTCGTCAAAAACCTATTTACTGGTAAATAAATGGATTGACAAAAATTTTAGAAAATTATGCCTCTGACACTATCACAAATACTTTGGGAAATTGAACATTGCAAATTTTCAGTTTGGGAGACCAATATCTATGAAAGTTTGTATGAGTGTTTGTTGAGGATATAAGATGTATATTTTTTTACACAGTAATTTCTCTGAAAACATCCCTTCAAACCCTTCAAACCGAATATCGTTTGCATGTAGCTGCTTGACACTACAATAACTCGCAGGTGTGGTTTTTTCCCAAGAGAGCTGTACAAATGTTCCTAACACTTCAAAAATTTAGTGAAGTCTAATATTATACCATTCTAGTAAATTGATAACTATTATACGCCCTGCAGTCTACGATGGAGCGTGTTAGTCTATAGAAACCGATTCACTATCGAATTAAAGACACCAGGGTTAACGATTAAAACAGCCCTTTTGACTATTACTATTCTGTGTAACAGTGTATTTTTTTAAAGGAACAACATTTGCATCCAGCTGATTTTCTCTTGCATTTCAACATTTAAAAGACTTGCTTATATCACAGTATAAAGAAATACTACCAGTTCATCGTCTTTGATTTTGGGAGAAACGCCGATAATGTCTAGACACGGGTAGGGTTTTCGCAAACAAAAATGTTTATTACCAAAATAAAATTAAAACATACGGAAGACGTCAGCCCTGAGCCGCGCTCCTGCAATACTAACATTATAATGTAGGCAATGCAGGAGCGCGGTTCCCGCGTCTCACCCCGCATGCCCGGCACGATTGCCCAGACTAGACGGCTTCGTTGAACGACTGTATGATTTAATAAACTGTGCTTATAACGAGTTTAAAAAATTATAATAATTAAGGATTGCTATTAGCCAATGAACTCTTTCTCACATTTCGAATTATTGTAAGATTAACTTGAATATCGAGTTTCAAAAAACAATAAAAAAAATTAAGGATTATTATTAGCCATAATGATGGTGCACCCGAGGTCCGTAAGCTGCATAACTTCAGCGCCGCCGTCGAGGAGCCGATGCGAGCACGAGGCGAGTTTCTCGCTCATAGCACACTTCTGCTTGTTGGTGAGGTGTCCCGCGCTCACTATCGCCGCGCTGGCCTGCTCGAGAAGCTGGGATGCAGAGTACGCGTCCATGAGGAACCTACGATCAATAAATAACAATTACAGATCACAGAAATGGATCATCTTATATCTCTAATGCCCGAGCGACACCAGGCGCGGTTCCAGCTTCGAATTTTGGAGGGGGATCACCAGTACGCAGCCTCAGGTTTTGGGGGGGGTCACAAGTAGAAATACAATAAATCGAGCAAAAAATACTTTACTAGTAGCGCCTCACGATTTTACCCGCGTAGTTCCCATTCTAGTTGTTTTCCCGCGTTAAAAAATAGTCTATGTGCTATTAGATATTTTTAATTTTCTTGGATTTTTTGTTTATCGTATACGATTTGGGGGGGGGTCATGTCCCCTGTGACCCCCCCCCCTCGGACCGCGCATGAGCGACACAAGGCTAGTTTTTCAAGCTAGGATACCAAGCTAGTGTTAGCAAGCTGGTACTTCTAGCTTCGTGTAGACAACGCAACGCTAGTTTTGTCTAGAGTCTTGTTTTGGTAGAAGGGCAGGAGTAGGAAAGTCGCGAGTTTATTTCGTTTTTCGTAGAAAGAGAGTACAAGGCCAGGTTTGTTAGTGTGTTCTGTTTGTAGATGCACAAGAGCGCGAAAGAACGGGGGTGCTCCTCGGCGATATGTCGTTTTGAATTGGCGCCTAACTCATGAAGGCTCAAAAAAGTTTAGCACACACTTTATAACATTTAGACACTTACTTGTCCACAAACTGTTCAAGTTCGCTGTAATTCTTCACATTCAGGAATTCGTTCACCAATTTTTCAGGAACCAGCCCTGTGACCTGTGAAAGTACATATACACAACTAAGTACACATATGAAATTGTTGTAATTCATCTTTGTCGTAATTGTTAGTCTGGATTAAACCATTAGTTATATTATATTATACATATAAGTTTAAGCCTCTTCTGTCCTATGTCAGTCAGTATTCTCTATCACGAATGGGTCTCATCCACATCATTTTTGCAAGTTCTGATGCCATTGACCCATCTGGTTGGTTGCAAATGGAACGTTTATTGACGATCGGTAACCACTCGGAGGCCTACTCTGCGGAAACGCGAAGTCGAACACGCCGCGGCTTTCTCGTCTTCGGGGTCTCTTCTAGGGCACAACCCTATTACTGGTGACACCAGTAAGTGGGTGCCAGACGCCTCAGAGTCTGGGCACCCTAGGTAGAAATAATTGGTTAAAAAGTTACTTTCTCCTATATCTAATAATATTAACTTTCTTTACATCCATCACCCAAATTATAACATCTCAAAATAATATTTTTAAGTACAGTTACAGTATTATGGTAAATAAATACACCAGGCCCTTTCTGACTTTACTTGAATCCAATCCATTTTTTTTTTTTGAAAAGTGAGATATTTTTTTTTTTTGCTTTTTTTTCATGAATTAAATAAAACTAAAAACCTATAATATCATTAAAAACAAACCAACTTATTCCTGAGCCCCTAACACTAAATTGAAGGAAATTTCAGTAGTATACCTCTATGAGTCCATCTGCGGTGATCTTCCCGATGAGTCTCTGGCAGCACTGTAATGCAGTTAGCGCTCGTCGAAGGTCGCCGTCACACGTGTCCACGGCTTGATGTAGAACTTCACCCTCGCCCACATCTACTCCTTCTGCCTCACAGATTTCTCGTAATCTAAGTATTTCAAGAAATAGTTTAGTTAAGATCCTTTTCTACTTATGTAAACTACAAAAGACTTTATATACTTTTGCATGCTACAACTACTGTGTTATGGGCAGTGTACTTTACCATCAGGCACAAAATGTATGTAATTATGTATGTCTTCTAATATTTAAAAAGTATTGCTTATGCACAACTAACACTCCTTCTGCACTAGCCCAATCTTGGCTAGAGAATGGAGATTTGCCATAAGTAACTTAAAAAAAACACACACAACTAACTTCAGTTTTCCTAATTTGAGTGTCGGTGTGCGCGCGCATTGTATAAATTAACTCTCAAAAGACAGCCAACTTCAGCATGTTGATTTTTGACTGTCATTTTCAAAAAGTAATTTGCATAATTTTTTCCGAGCATACCAGAATAAGTATAATTTCAAAACTACTACTATTCTACAAATCTAGATCCCTACTCCATTAAGCTATGTAAATAATTATGTAATATACCCTGACCCTTGCCACCACCTTTGCGAACCCTCGCGGGGGGCGTTTTCCCGTACTACACCCGTAGGAGTACTACCGCATCTAGCTCTAAAGACGCGCCGGAAATCAACGGCACGTCACCTCCTCGAAGGCCTAGGCGGAGTGCCAGACGGCCTTAAACGTCCGACCCCCTAGTGCCTCCTGTGGAAATGAGATGTGAGCCCAGAGTCGAGACTCTCCAGGCTCGCCCCCGTGTCCGCTTCCGCCTCAGTGGTGCAAATTATAAGAACGCTATTACTCACACGACCTCTCACTATTGAGCATCTTGGCTAAGACGGTCGGCAGCGAAAAGTCCCCATCTTCATCAACGCGGCTAGCCGCATATATGGCCGCATCGCGGCCCTTGTCCTTACACTGAGCACTGTGCTCAACAGAATACTCATGGAGACCCTTAGCTTAGTTTGGGTTTGGGGTCAGATGGTATAGTGTGGAATATCCACCAATATGTTTATTTTATTATTTATTAATTATTCAAACAATTTGTGTTATTAATTTTACTAGAATAGATGATTAGTTTCTTGAGTTTAGTGAAATATCTAGCAACGAGAATTATGCAAGTAAAGTCGTGGGGCACTACTAGTATATGTATAAATTTTGAGAAAATGTTAGATATCCAAATCCCCTAGCTTTCCCCAGCCTTGCAGCAGGATTCAAGGTTCCATGATATTTATCCTGCCATGCCATGTTATAGTTAGACACATTACCCAATCGAGTATTAGATAAAAAAAGAGGATTGAGGAGACTGGTCCACCAATGGGATAGATAACATAAATTAATTGAATGTTGTGTTTTTTAAATTTCAATTTAATGGAGTGTTTTTTAAATTGAAATTTAATTTGATACATACCGCTTGATAACATTATCCCTTGCCAGTGGCTTGAACCGGAATTTGGAACATCTACTAGTGATGGGCGGTATAATTCGAGACACATAGTTGCAGATGAGACAGAAGCGAGTTGTCCGAGTCTCCCTCTCCATGGTGCGTCTCAGAGCCGCTTGAGCTGCTGTCGTCATGGAATCTGCTTCATCCAGGATCACTAGCTTGTATGGCGGACATGGTCTACCGCTAAAAAAAATCAATATTAGTGTAATTTAAGTCTTTAGAATAATCATATTCTACTGTCATTAGTCTAAAATGTTATGCATAGCATTTATTTTACACAACACAACACCTACAAGACAACATTCCTACCCATAAAATAAAAGAGTGCCAAGCAACTAATTGAATGTAAGGAGTCCAAACACCACTGTGGTCATCACCCAGAGATGTAAGAACACAGACATGTATATGTATATTTACCCTTTAATTTATCTCCAAGAGTGACAAACTACATAAAACAATCATATTCATTACACGAATGTTTGTTCTAATCAGGGAACTAAACCTACAACCTATGGCTATTCTATTGAAGTGCATGTAATATGAACATAATAACGAATATCCAAGATTTGAAGTTTTCAAAACAATGTTTTACAATAATTAAAGTAGGTACACTTACTCAGGTCGCGTGCTGCTTACAGTAAGTTGAGCAAATGTTTTGACTTTGTCTCTGATTACTTGAATACCGCGTTCGTCTGATGCGTTCAGCTCCAACACTCGGTCGCGTGTAATATCACCGAATAGCTGCCTAGCCGCCGCAAGAATCGCGCTTGTTTTACCGGTTCCAGGAGGGCCATAGAACAACAGATGAGGCAGATCTCCGCCTGATAAACACTCCCTCAGTACTTGCACCACCTCTCCCTGGTCTACGATGTCATCGATAGTTTTTGGACGGCTAAAATAACACCAATATATTAGGTATCAAACATGCGGTGTAAACTTGCGATGTTATTAGACTTTTCACACTTACTATTTTTCAACCCAAGGAGCTGGTGGTTTCTTTTTAGAGGGCTTGACCCCAGATGACGACGGTTTATCAGTCGCAGCGATTTTACCAGTTTTAAGAAAAGCTTGCATAATTGAACAAATTAATTACAAACAAGATAAACAACAAGAACAAAACAACTCTGAAAAAATCTGAAAAAAACGCGCGGGATTCGCGCTAAATTAAAATGACACTGACACCTGAGAGTGACATTGACGTTTTGACAATACATTACAGTAAATTAAAAATAAAACAATCAATGTTCTATGGCGGTATGGCGATGCCCACAATCATTGTTTTCATATGCGATTTTCAAAATCGATTTTAATTTGTTGGAATTTTACCGGTTCTTAGGTTCTTATCTCATCTCACCAAATGACATTGACTTTATCGTATTACAGACTCACACTGTCACTGTCTCACTAAAAAAATTAGAAAAGTAATAAAACGAAAATAATGGCGGGAATGGAATTAGTTTATTGTAAATCTTAAAGATAAACCATAATAACCATATTTCGTTTTAAATAGTGTTATTGATCCAATACAAAATGAGCACCAGATCGCATAAGAAATCTGCGAAAGAAGTAGCAGTAAAGTCTACCCCGAAACGAGTGGAAAACTCGTGGATTCTGCTCGCTAAAGGTTGATTTGTTATTGATTTGGTTTATTCAGAAATGTTATTAATATTTTACAAGCAAATCTAGTCGCTAGCTCCTTCGAATTTTGCATTCCTTATGTAGACTAGCTCATATTACTCCTAGATAATGATTGTTAGTGGTGATAAAATAATTAAAATCTCGACAAGAGGTCACTTCAAATAAATATTATACAGTTGCTATAAATAATGCTCCAATAAACAAAACAGCATTGTGTATAAGAAAATAATGTCGTCATCTCTTTAAAATTTCAGAATCTTTACTCAGCAACAGTAATTTTCGAATAATTACTCTTGCACATCCAGCGCACGGGAAACCCACGAAGTTTTGTTTGGACGATTCTGACAAAAAGATTTATGAAATTGTGACTTTCAACGAACCTCACAGATCATGGTTCATAGGCGAAACAGTGAAGTCCGATGGCAGCTTGCAAATCACAACCCCAATGAACCCATTGTTTTTAGGTTAGTCTGTTATGACTTGTATATTGTAAATAAAGCCTTATATGTATATAATGGACCACACAGTTAAAAAGACACTCAACATTTGTGTAACTTATGACCATTTTACTTTCAATTACATAATTTCTGTACCTGATTAGTTTTTAAGGATAACTTAAGTTTTACAGCTCTACAGAAAATAATATTGCCTGGTACCAATAATTTTTGAACTTCTTTGGGCGCGCCTAGGACAGAATTTTCGTGGGCTGTGAATTGAAATTAACCGCCAAGCTCAGGTATGATAATAGCTTTTAGGGTAAACTCGGGATGCTAGAGCGAGAAACAAGATACAGTGAACAAGCACGTCAGAGCAAGAAAGATAATATTAGTCTCTTTTTACCAGTGTTTATTATATTTATATCATTTTATAATGACATTAACTTCTATGTACTTACCACATTAATGTCATCAATTAAACTTGTCATGAAATATTAAATTTGTATTTCACATCCATTGCAAAAAAGTTTTTGTAGTAAAATACTCGTATTACTGTTTTATCACAGCACATAAACTACGTAAACACACAAAATGATACCTATTTTCATCACAGCACTTACACATACACTTTAAACACAACATATATGCATTTTTAGTGAAATACCTATAAAATAAATACCTATTTCCGAACTGCATATTTTTTTTTTTATTTATTCTTGGCCATAGATACCTCATTTCACCACATGTTATTCTCATGTTGTTGTGTTTACTATGTACATACTAATTTTGGTTTTTAATTATTAATATTATTTAGTGGTCTTTAACTATAAGTAGGTATTTCTTATTTTAGTTTTCACTTCTGCCGTACGGTCTTAAGCGCACACATTTTTTTTACTGTTTTTCTACTTCATTTCAGTACTTCCAAGACTGAAGGAACAATGTGCCACTCGAGCAGTGCCATTGGAAGACTTACTATCAGAAAAAGGATTTGATGCAATTTTAGATTTTGTGAAGAACATGGACAGTATAGCAGATTTAAAGGTATAAATAGTTTCAAAAGGCAATGTTATATAATTATGTTATATAGTTTATGAAAAACATTAAGAGACAATCAGATTGGCTTAATGGGAAGTTGTCACTACTACCACTTATGAACAGCTATAAACAATATTTGAATGAAATTGAGCATTCAGATTGTATTCCACAAAACAGGCATAGGTAGGCTAGTGTGGAATTGCAGAAATAATATAAAATATTGTGATGTTTATTTACTTTTAAAAAGGTAACATATTGCTAATGTGCTACAATAGCTACATTAGATATTAGAATGTATCTGAAGTTATACTGGAGGCAGACTGGTGAATTACTTATTCTTCAAGTGAGAAATGTAACTTTATTTCTTCAATTCCAGTGATTGTAAAGGTGGATAAATAATAGTGTCAAACATTCATGTTTAATTTAAAGTTGTTTTATACACACAAGTTTCGGTGCAAGAGAAATGACATAAACAAAATAAATTAGGTATAGCTGCATTCCACCTGTGGCTTACCAATTTTTCACAATAATTAATTAGCACCAAATACTATTCAAGGCTAAAAATTTAACAAAGTTTGAATGTCATATTTATTTATTTATACAGGTAATCGAAAGCTTAAAAAATAGATTTAGCCCCTGCTTAAAAAATGACAAAACTTCCATACAAACTTAAATACAAACTTTCAACTTAAACCCCTTTTATCATTAACCTAGCCTATGGTATTGCCTAATGTTCATTTAAATCAGTTCAGTAATTTATGTAGGTGTGAAAGTCATAAATGTTACTTTCACATATTTATTTATGTATGCAGGGGATTTCGGGAATGATAGATAAATCCAAATAGGTTTCATTTAAAAAAAGCGTTTTTAGACAATGAAAAAGTGTAACATTAACATTAGATTGCGACGATAAATTTCGCAACGTTGCGCGACAGTATAATAGCTCAGGTGGGAAATTGGGCAGTCACGAAGTAGTAGATCTGGGTTAAAATCCAGACAGCTTATCTTTTTTTTTCAAGATCATTCCTTTTTTGAGAAAATCTATTACTGGGAGCCCTTTATCTGTAGGTATGTAATTAAACTTTTAAAGTTTTTTTTTTTTATAAATATTAGTGGACAATTCACACACAACACCATCTGACCCCAAACTAAGCAAAGCTTGTAATATGGCAGCCAGATAGCTGATATAATACTTATATAGTTTTAAATACATACTTATTATACATAGAAACACCCAGACACAGTGCAAATATTTGAATTCATTACACAAATATTTGCACTGTGTGGGAATCCAACCCACGACTCTCGGCTTCGCAGGCAGAGTTACTAGCCACTAAGCCATGAGGCCAGTCAGTTTAAACCGAGCAAAGCTCGGTTACCCAGGTGCTGATATAATAGGAGTTTTTTTTTTTGTCACATAATTCTCATAAACCACCCTCATTGCATTTCCAGGGTTCAGCAGAAATGCAGGCATACAAATACAATGAAGACAAGACACTCACTTGGCTGGAAGAAAAAGTAAGAAAACTGGCCAAAGTTCTCCGATCCAAGAATATTCACGTGACAGCTGGATCTGTTTCTGCTACTTTCGTTACTAGCAATATTAACAGTGACAGTATAGATGAAGGTATTTTTAATCATCGATAGCCTGAAATTGTAGCTGATTATATTGAATTCTTAAAACCCAGCTAAGGTTCTTTGCTGGTGTTATTTCTGGAGCAAAGGTTGGGAAGGTATTGAGACCCAAATGGCCTGAACTTGTAGCCTGATTATTTTAAATTCCTGAAAATCTAACTAAACGCCCAGTCTGACACTTACCTGAAATAAGGGTTGGCCATTGCCATTCAGTGTGGGAATGTAGTGAGCATAAGGGCAGTTCACACCGGAATGGCAGTGGCTGCCAGCGGCCAGCAACGGCGCGACAAGGGCAGCAGGTCCTGCCGTGGTAACGCCGCCGCCGTGCCGCGGCTGCTGGCAGCCGCACGCGGCTTCCCGACTGGATAGTATGTTCTTCGACCAGTTTAGTTTCTACGTTTGGCAGAGAACGAATTACAATATTTGACAGACAGACATAAACACTTTATTATGCACACCAGTTAAATTAAAAAGTACTAAACAGAAAAGACTTATTACTAGTGCCATAAATGGCGGCCTTATCCCTAATGGCGATTTCTTCCAGACAACCATTAGAGGCAGGAAAAACACAAAAGTAAATATAATAAAGATAGGGTGTGAGGGAAAAACAAAATGACAAATTAAAAGTCGGTTAGGTTTTACTTAGGTTACTAGAATATACATAAACTACGTACTAATACTATACACACATATTTTTTATTTGACATGCTTAGTCAAGTAATAAATGGTATATTTTGAAATTTAGAAATTTATTATATTGTTTACAAACATGCCAAAAATGTATGTATGTAGGTATGACCGCCTTTTATGTTTTGAGAACTATCCTAATAATATTATAAATATCAATGTCTGGATGTTTGTTGCTCAATCACGTCGTAACATATGAACGAATTGGGCTGAAATTAGGAACACAGATTATAGTCTGGAAGAACTACTACTACTACTAGACTCCTTTTATCTCGGGAAAATAACAGGAACGAGAACTACGCGCGTAAAACCGCGTTCCAGTTCTAAGTATGGGACACCCCCAAAATTTATTGTTTTTTTAACCCCCGACCAAAAAAAAGGGGTGTTATAAGTTTGACGTCGATATCTGTCTGTCTGTCTGTCTGTCTGTCTGTCTATCTGTCTGTCTGTCTGTCTGGCTGTCTGTCTGTCTGCCTGTCTGTCTGTCTGTGTGTGTGTCTGTCTGTGGCACCGTAGAGCTCAAACGGTTAGGCCGATTTCGATGCGGTTTTTTTTATTTGAAAGTTAATATCCGTGCGGGTGTTCTTAGCTATGTCTGGTTAATATCGATTCAAAATGGCCGCCTCCACAAAATGGCGGACAAAATATTTCTTCACAACCTACCTCAATATGGATATCAAATGAAAGGGCTTGACTAGCAGAGTACTATACGCTATAACAAATTTAAAATCCAAGATGGCCGCCACCACAAAATGGCGAATTATATAATTTTTTTCACTACTACCGCAATTTGGGTATCAAACGAAAGGGCTTGACTAGTAGAATACTTTGCACTATGACAAATTTCAAATCCAAGATGGCCGCTACCACAAAATGGCAAATTACATTTCTTTTTTCACAACTTCCTTATTATGGGTATCAAATGAAAGGGCTTGACTAGTAGAATGTTGTACAGATAACAAATCTAATGTAGTCGGGGGTTAATCAAAATTTTTAATTTTGTTCTTGTTTATCTTTATGAAATATGAAAATCTTATTTCTATCGTATTATAATCTTAATCTATATTTCTATGTTTTTGTATGAAAAACTTAATGCGGTTCACAGAATACATCTAGTTACCAAGTTTCAATAGTATATAGTTCTTATAGTTTCGGAGAAAAGTGGCTGTGACATACGGACGGACAGACAGATAGACAGACATGACGAATCTATAAGGGTCCCGTATTTTGCCATTTGGCTACGGAACCCGAAAAAGGCAACAAGCCTCTTTTGATTTTAACCACTTGCCTGTATGTATTTTATTTTTAACACCTGACCAAAAAAAGGGCTGTTATTAGTTTGACGTCGATGTCTGTCATGTAAGAATGATTGTTTTTTTTTTTAAATAATAAAAAATAAAACTAATGTTTTTGTATGGTTTTTGTTTCAGAATTCTACTTAAAGTATGCATTTGGTATGATATCTGAGTATCTTCAGGAAGATTTAATAACCAAGGTAGAAAAAAAGTTTGATTTCCAGCCAGATTTAGTAGAATCTATCGGGAAAAAACGTAAATCTGAAGCTATGGAGTCAAAAGATAGTAAGAAAATGAAAAGTGAAAATTCATTTGACGAAACTAAAGAAAACACGGCAATAAACTTCCCTACTTCCAAAACAGAAGTTAAGAAACAAAAGCCTCTGACTGCCAAAGAAAAAGCCAGACAGAAAGCTGCAAGTGGAACAAAGACAATATCTTCATTTTTCACAAAAAAATAATAATACTAATTTTAATGTAATGAAATAATAACATCTTACCACATCATTAACAGTTTTATTTCAGTTCTACCCAACGATATTTAAACAACGCTCTACCATTAGAATAATCTAAGAAAAAATCCAAAGGATTAAAATTTTTGCAAGCTGGCCTGACAAAACCATACATATATTATATAATATAATAAATACCATACTATCCTAATAAATGTCAATGTTTGGATATTTCGATGTTTATTTGCTCAATCACGACGTATGACGCTACTTTTAGTCCCAAGAAAAGAACGAACCGCGAGCACAAATATGTAAGAAAATAGTTACGTAACGCGGGGCGCTACGTAACTATTTTCTTTAGTTTTCTTAGTTATTAATATTAAAAATATCGATGTTTGTTGCTCAACCGCGTCGTAACGTAAGAACAGATCGGGTTGAAATTTGGAACACAGATACTCTCTAAACTCTGGAAGAACACATAGCGATACCTTAATTTGCAAAACGAATAACTCCATAGTAGCAAATTTCACAGGGGTCGCACTAAATCACCACTAAAATCTATTGCGTAACTGGTATTTTCATTATTTTAAATTTCCAAAGGGGATGTTTGTTTTTTTCTTTTGACGCATTTTGATTTTTATATTATGTTTTTTGTGGCCCCTGTGAAATGTGTTACTATGGAGTTATTCGTTTTGCAAGTTAAGGTATCGATAGGCTATTTTATGTCCCGGGATAATAACGGGAACGGAAAATACGCGGGTAAAGCCGCTGCTAAGTTGTGTAATTTTTATTTTCTTATACAGTTTTACACTTGACCGCCATCTCACCTGATGTTAAGCGACGATGCGGTCTAAGATGGAGCGTGTTTACCTAGAAGAAATCGATTCACTCTCGATTTGAAGACTAAGATTGTAACTATCGGGAAACCCCCACTCAGGCAACATATTTCACAGCCTAGACGTTCTTATCACAAAAGTAGAGTGAAATCTCTTCGTTCGTGTCTTTGGAACATCAACTGTGAAACAATGTTCAACTATTGCCAACACGGTCATGATTTAAAGTCAAATTGCTTTTTTGATTTCTACTAAGAAAACTAGCAGCTACCCGCGGTTTTATCAGCATAGTTCTAATTTTCGCTCGATGAAAAGTAGCCTATGTACTCATCATCATCAACAGCCCAGTAAAAGTTCCCACGGCTGGGACTCTGGGCCTTCTCTGGCAAGGAGCGAGTCAAGGCTATAATCCACCACGCTGGCCCAGTGCGGGTTGGTGGATGACACATGACTTCGAAATATTCTAGGTACATGTCGGTTTCCTCACGATGTTTTCCTTCACCGTTTTAAGTTAGCGGCATTACGCACATGACTTCGAAAATACAGTGGTGCGTGTGGGGCTTAAACCCGGGGTCTCCGGACCGGCATGCGCCGTTCTCCCCACTAGACCAACCGTAACTATTCCAGACTATTTGTTTTGAACCGATGTACCGTTCCGCCTAAAGGCGACGGTCAAATTCCCGCATGTGGTGGGAAAGCGGGGAC
Source organism: Ectropis grisescens (assembly GCA_017562165.1). Classification (NCBI taxonomy): domain Eukaryota; kingdom Metazoa; phylum Arthropoda; class Insecta; order Lepidoptera; family Geometridae; genus Ectropis; species Ectropis grisescens. The sequence goes on along the minus strand of CM029781.1, from coordinate 22,437,115 downwards.
GGCCTCTCATTCTTCCGCGAACCCGCCGCGGCTTGCCAGTTCACCGGTGCACCGAAACCCAAGCCATGCCGTGAGCCGTGACGACCACGGAGAGCGACGAGTAATTCTGTGGCAGATGACCTCACGTTTGCACACCCTTCTTGATTACTCTGTTGCTTTGTTCTGTGAATCCTAATAATATTATAAATATCCAATAGAGTTAAGAATCGCTACGTTGATCTCATACTTTGCAAAAACCAGTAGGTACCACGTAATATAGTCCGTGCTAGATAAAATGTTTCGGTTGTTTTGAAAGTTAAAAAATCCGAACTCGACATCTCCAAAATCTTATTAAGTTTATCTTATTAGTTTATTAAGTAAAGAGTTAAAATTCTTTCATTACGTTACAAATTAGTTACCTACCTAAACACAGAAGAAAATTGTCTACAAGGCGAGGTAGCTACAAGTACCAGTACAAGGTAGTAGTAACAGTTTGTAACTAAGGCCATACATTCATGCATCGTCGTACACGAAGGTCGAATATAAACATCTTCTTCTATTCTATCATCACGGCAATATTAAGAAATGTTCGGGTAAACTTGGGACCATGGCCATTGGCCATCTAGAAATGCGTTAGTATGTCTCATTGGGCCATTCATTACTGACGCTTTTCTAGATGGCTATGCTCTATATCTATACTAGGTATACGAGGGGTGATCCAAAAGTAATGATAATCAGCTATTTCTAGTGCACACAAAAATACAAAAAAATTACAGTCACTTGCTCAATTACCCACTAGTTCAGGAAAAAAAAATCATATAGATAGGCCACGATTCCCGGGAGCTACATTCATTTGAATACGGACTGTCAAGGAGTGAACATCAAAATGGAAAAAACACGAAATCAGAGCTGTCATTAAATACCTCTGCTTGAAAAAAATGTCTACCAAAGACATAGGTACACAGCGACTTGGTGGAAACATTAGGGGGACTGTTCTCCTCCATATTCCACAGTTGCACGCTGGGCTAAGGAGTTTAAGCTGGGAAGAACATCGACGGAAGACGAACACCGCGAAGGGCGCCCATCGACGTCCCTCACTGGAGAAAATGTGAAAAAATATCTGGTTGCCTGTAAAGTCGGTTTTACGGGCGAAGATTTTACGTGACAACGTCTTTTTCTCGGTAGAATATTTATTGATATGAATATAATTAAATTGCACAATAGGAACAAGGAATTGAATGAAAATAAGAATTGCACAAATTTTAACTATAGAAATATATTTTGTTTACTAAAACATTGTACATGTAAACTTAAACTTAACTAATTCCTATTTGAGTGATTTTGTTGAGGATAGGACGATGATAGGAGAAATATGAAATGAAAGGAAGTGTTTCTGCTGTAATGTGTCTTGCGAAAGTCAAGTCGATAGTTGTTCCTTTTAACGTAGTTGACTTAGAAACGTTTGATACGCAATCAAGATTATACGTATTTTTCATGAAATTAAGAAATTAATCAATCAATCATAGTTTACGATAATGAAATATCAGTGTACAATTATTTACCTTTATTGTTGTAGTTGTTGTAAATGACGAATCTAAGCACTCCACATTTTCACTACAGACACAGCTGACGATACTTTAACCACACGTGTGAACTTGTATTATGACGCTTTCTTGTTTTTCCAACGCCAAGAACGTTCGAGAAAGACAAAGACAGAGACACAAGCATGCGCCGATTCAATGCGCCTAATTCTCTAGTGCTGCGCGCGCGGCAGACCGATCATAGTTGAGTGGGAGAGAGACGCAAGGCATTCGGCGGGCCTCTCTCTCGTTCGGTGACTCATCGTAACGTTACCGAGCGTTACACTTTTTCATAAGTGACTCCCAGCCGCAACCTAATTTAAGACGTTGTCACGTCAAAACTTGAAGAAGTTGTATTGGAAGATCGAAGAGTGACATCAGGCATGTAGCTGAGGTCACAGGGATCTCATATGGCAGCATTCAAAGAATCCTTGTGAACGAATTGCATATGAGAAAGGTCTCCGCGCGTTGGGTACCGAAAATGTTAAACGACGAGCAAAAGAAGAAACGAGTCGACATGTCAAGAGCAAATCTCGAAAAGTTCCAGGCAGACAAGGATAATTTTTGTCACGTTTTGTGACCATGGACGAAACCTGGATCCACCATTTTGATCCTGAAACAAAACAACAATCGATGACATGGAAACGATCCGATGAACCGACGCCGAAGAAATTCAAAGTGTCAAGCTCAGCAGGGAAGGTTATGGCGTCTGTTTTTGGGACGCTGAAGGAATAATCATGGTGGACTACTTGGAAAAGGGGCCACTATTACAGGATCCTACTATGCAGAACAAATAAGAAGATTGCGGGAGGCTATTAAGGAGAAAAGGCGAGGCAAACTGCGGGCTGGAGTGCTGTTCCATCAAGACAACGCACCGGTTCACAAAGCTGCAATTGCCATGGCTGCCATTCAGGAAGCGGGCTTTGAGCTGGTGGAACACCCCCTATTCACCAGATCTAGCCCCCAGTGACTTCTATCTCTTTCCACGACTCATGGAACACCTCCGGGGCAAGAAATTTGACGATGATAGCGACGTGATGGCCGCGGTTGAGGACTTTTGAGAGTCAAGATAAAGATTTTTTTTCTAAGGGAATTTTAGGTTTAGAAAAGAGATGGACTAAATGTATAGACTTGCTAGGAGACTATGTTGAGAAATAAATTTAGTTTTTGATTTTATTCATTGTGTTTATTATTGATTATCATTACTTTTGGATCACCCCTCGTATCTATGCTATAAAAAAAGCATCATTTGAGGATATGACTGTATACTCTGCTATCTAACACTTTGCCATCATGATGGATCGTGACTTTGACTCTCTCGCTCTTTGGGAGAAAAGCTTCGAGTCCCAGCAGTGGGAACATAAACGGGGCTGCTTCTAGATAGATGGCCATGCTCACGGCCATGCCCTCCGGTTTCACTCGCGTAGTTTCCAAAGTAAGGTATCAAATTCTGAGTCATAAGTTTTCACTTTTACCGGCAATTCCTATGACTGCCAATTTTTGAAGTGAAAACTTCTTTTGGCGCGCTTAGACAGATATTTCGTGAGCTGTGAACAGAATTCTAGCGTCACGCTCGGGTATGATAAGAAATTTTCGGGTGAACTCGGGATGCTAGAGCGAGAAAGAAAATATAGTGAACAAGAGCGAGAAAGATAATATAGTCAACTGCTCTTCGCTGTTGTGTCCCTGTGTTTAGTATAGGTATTTATGTTTTTGAAATGAAAACTTATTTTGGCGCGCCTAGACAGAATTTTCGTGGGCTGTGAATTGAATTCTAGCGTCACGCTCGGGTATGAAAATAGCTTTTCGGGTAAACTCGGGATGCTAGAGCGAGAAACAATATACAGTGAACAAGCGCGTCAGAGCGAGAAAGATAATATAGTCCCCGTGGACCTGTATTTATTATATTTATGTCTTTTTGTCGCGACATTATCTTCTAGGTACTTACCACATAATTGAACTTGTCACGAAACATTAAATTTGCATTTCACATCCATTGCAAAAAAGTTTTTGTTGCAATATATTAGTATTTTATCACAGCGCATCACTACGTAAACATACAAAATTATACATATTTTCATCACAGTACTTACACATATGTACACTATAACATAATATATTTTATACATGTTTAGCGAAATATCTATAAAAATAATAAGTAGCAAATCCCAAAAGTTGTATCATCTGTGAATTGATCTCAATGTTTTCAAAATTCCAGATAAAATATTCCATTTAAAATTCTATAATAATTTTAATTTCCAAATATGTCTTCAATTTTCACTTCAAAAATTATTATTGACCATGGATACTAGTCCTTTAGCCGCATCTGTCATGTCGCTGTGTTTACAATATTCCAGATAAATGTAATCGTTTTTATTTTTAATAATTGAAAGCATCGATGTATGAATAAGTTTTAACATCATTGATTGAATGTATTAATAGTTATTAATCTTAGTTATGTCTTCTTACTTTAGTTTTCACTTACCTATGCTGTGTGGTTTTAAGCACACACATTTTTTTAGACTGAGTACACGTTGAAATGCCATATTTAAAAAAAAATCATTTGTACCTACTAAATTGTTTACTTGAAATTATTGAGGAGTTTTCCAGATGCAAATTGTTTTGTCAAAAATAGTTCTAAATTTTGTCAAGTGTGTCACTACTGTTTATTTTTGTGAAATTTCTCTAACAAAATATAACAATAGCGCCACCTATGGTGAAATTGAGGAACTGACTTTGACAGGTATTTGTGCAGCTTGAAAACGCCCCATTCTCTTGGCAGAGTCCACCTGGGGAAGTACCACACCTTTGCCAGTTATTCTAGCGACAAGCATGAATGTGCAAACATAACTGTGTTCCGGTTTGAAGGGCAATCTTTTTAAATAAATTACAGGGCTTAGATAAATAACATCTTAGATATCTGGGTGACGAGCGCAGTGCAGTGCGCAGGTAATGATTTGGACTCGTGTTCCAATAGCTGCGTGTCACTGTGCTGTTAAGTGGCAGGCATGTTGCTTCCCATCAGGCACAAACATGTCCTGCTCGTCTCGTCACTATTTAAAAAACAAAAACAAATAGTATTTATTTGATATCTCTGCAAAAAGTTTTGTTAAAACCGGTAATTACCGAAAAAATAGAAACTGGTATCACTTCGGTCGCCATTATCAAACGTCCATCCGCTTTGGACATTTGTTGAACTGTAGAATTACGGACATTTTAGAGTAATTTTAGTGAATTTCGGACACTATAGACTCAGTGTAGTGAAACTGATGTGATTATTATTGATATTGTCGTGATTAAAGACTTCAATAAGTGTACAATAATACAAAAAATCGCGGCCAATGTCAGCAGGCGTGTCAGATCAGGTATATCGTATTTGCAGTATTTTCGTGGTATTTTTCTGAGGAAACGTATATATTTTCGTTCATAACATAGTTGTTTTCTCTTTTGTTTCATGTTATCCGGGCTCGTAGCGGATGAAAGGGCAAGGGAACCAAGGTAAAGATGGGATCATTGTGACGTTGCAAAGTGTTTTCCCCGTAGGAGTAGCGTTACCGGTCGCAGGCGGCTATGCATTCGACACTTATTTATTGTTGCTGCGCTACTATGATTACACTCAGCTAAAAACTACATTCTTTCACTTTCACTATCCACTTATTTACCGTAAACTATGTTCAACCATTTGTATTGAATTTATTATTTGTAACATCTGTCTCCAATGTCTGTACCTACGCAATTACGTGTAGGTGGTACTTGTGGGTGTATATACCTTCAGATCACCTGAAATAGATATTAAATAACTCCCACACAAAATCAATACTCATCTGAATCTGTCTGTGATTTGCTAGACACATTGTTAGTCTTCTTCAACTCTCCAACTGAGATAAAGCTAGTCTGGTTGAATATTAATGTTTGTTATGAGTAAGTGGCATTGTTTCTCTCCATAATTGTTGTAATCTATTGTGATTGTATTGTTTGCTCTATTAGCCATATATGCCATTATTTTAAATGTTGTTTAGCAAATATCACTAATAAATAGAGAAACCAATTTTACTTTTAGACTTGACATATCAGCATTAAAAACTTATCAAATTCTGATTAAAGCTTACAATAATGAGATAACCAATTTGCCTCTTTGGGTTTTTTATTGGTTTTGTGTTTTTTTTTAACAAAAGCTTCAATAATTTTTATCAATAACAAATTCTGTTATGCTGTGTGTACATAATATGTTGATTACTGTTATCAGCTTCAAAACAATGTAGTTGGTTATTGAGGTGAAAGACAGATAAGTAAATATCAAAACAGTAAGGAGATAGGCTAATGGCTGATGTCTACTCAGTACTTTATATATTATATGCCATAAAATCTACAAGGGTCATACAATCAATCTAACATAACCTTTATCTTAACTTGACTGGAACTGGTTGACCGAGGATCATATTTCAGTAAAGTGTTTTATAAAGATACTTAATACAAAAGTGAAATTTACTTAAAGGAAAATTACTGTCCATTTTTCTTCACTGTTTGAAATAGGTATATTTGCTTATGCTGCTTGCCTGGCACATTTGCTTATACTGCACAGTTAGCATAATCAGCCCCGTTTATGTTTCCACTGCTGGGATTTGAAGCTTTTCTCCCAAACAGAGAGAAAGAGTCAAAGTCACAATCCATCATGATGGCAAGTGTAATGGGTAAAGTAGGGACCATGGCCTTTGGCCATGTAGAAATGCATATTGGTTATGCATTTCTAAATAACCCGCGAAGATTTCTTATCATTCTCAAGCATGATGCTAGAATTTAATTCACATCCCACGAAAAATCTGTCTGTGGTGAACCAAAAGAGGTTTTATCTAAAAAAAAATATCAGAAGATAAATATGTATCCTCTGCTATCCAGCACCTTGCCAACATGATGGATTATGGCTTTGACTCTCTCTCTCTTTGGGAGAAAAGCTTCGAGTGCCAGCAGTGGGAACATAAACGGGGCTGCTTCCAGATGGCCATGCTCATGGCCACGCCCTCCTGTTTCACCCACATAGTTTCCAAAGTAAGCTGTCAAATTCTGAGTTATAAGTTTTCAAAAAGTCTATAAAAATGTTTCAGTGACAAATGCACCGAAAGAGCACCATTTAGAGAGCGGCGGCGACGAGCTCGCTGAGGTGTCATGGCGTCATCATCAGCAACAGTATGCGCCCCCCGATCTCTTCCGCGGCCGATCATTACAACGCAGCAGGTTAGTATTAACATATAAATAACTAAAGTCCGCTGTGGAGCGATCACCGTTGGCAGCCATGTCAAGGTGCTGTCATTGTGGACAAGCACCACTGACTCATCTGTAACCAAATACTGTTATGTAGCAGATTGGTAGCAATAACTAGTAAAACTGACACATAGAGCACCATATTGAGAACTTCATTGAGGTGTAGAGACAAGCTTCTTGACATGTAACGGTATTATTACAGCAACAATACGCATCTCATCTGGATTGGTAGTGACATAATAACGGCAAAATAATAGAAAGTATAAGAAACCAATAAATTATGCCGTACCATGTATGTATAAGGAAAAAATTCCAATAGCAACACATTCTGTGCATATTAAACTTACTGTGGAGTACAGTATAAGTAAAAAAAATGGCAATTCCTAACATTGTGCAACAAGTGAGAACCTATAGTTAAAAAAAAACATGAGATTTTTTTTACATGTCACAATGGGTGCAATTTATCAGGTTTTTGAAAGCAATTTCTTTTCTGCAATGTGCAAATGTATGTGCATGTGTTCTATCAAAATAATAATTCCCAAAAATTACATAATTATTGTATCTTCAATTATTGTTATCTTCAATTCTAAAATGTATTAACTTATAAATATATTTATACAAGGTGTAAACAAATATAAATCATAAATAATAGAACCTGTTATTGAATATCATGGAGAAAGTAGTAATTGAAGTATTCCATTTTAATTGTTATATATTATTGATACCTCTGTAACTGTAGATTAATTTAATGTACAAAATTGATGTGATATTTATAATAAAGTAAAACCTGAATTAATACAAAAACACAGATAATGAATATATTCAGTTGCTTTGCAATGAAAGGTGCCTGTACACACAAAACTATAGACATCCATTTCTACTTGACACATGCCAACCCACACTCAATTGGTGGCTAATTTATAATTAATCAATTAAATAGTAAACAGCAAAGTTAACTTGTTTAATGCAATTGGAATGCACATTATGATTTTCTAAATCTGATTGCCTGACCTCTTTTGTACAGTAAGTTCTGTAGTGGTAGGACTCTTGGCAGAGTCCGCCTGGGGAAGAACCACACCTTTGCCAGTTATTCTGCCGCCAAGCAGTAATGGGCAAACATTATTGTGTTCCGGTTTGAAGGGCAATGTTTCCAGAGAAATTACAGAGCTTAGAGATAAAAGATGTTAGATCTCTGGGTGACGAGCGCAGTGCAGTGCTATGTAATGATTTGGACTCTTCGTTTTCCAATAGCTACGTGTCACTGTGGTGTTATGTGTCAGGCATGTTGCTTACCACCAGACACATTTCATGATCGTCTCGTCCCTCTTTATTTAAAAAAAATAATGTAAAAACACCTTATACTTGCCTATTAGTTAATTCAGGAAGTTTAAAGGAAAACAAATAATCTTCTGTAACAGTGACAGTTTTATTTCAGCACTTGATAAGTACCTATCCCATGAAAGTAAAAGTGCTCATTAGTTAAGTAGGTTGGTTTTTGAACTTGTGCTTGATTTCCGAGAGATCATAAACTTTTGAAAGCACCATAATAAAAATACTTGACCCATATACATATTCCATATTGTATTGTATCAGCCTCATATAGTTATAGGCACTAAACACATACAGTATCAACACATACAGTACAATACGATATAACATTTATGTCCTATGCTAAGGCCTTATCATATAAGATTATAACAAATGAGATGTCTCATTATGGGCTAATCATTGTATGTTAAACTATTTGATACAGGTGGATTGCAAATATTTAGAAAGATGATAATTAAATTTCAGTACAATGTTAACATTTAAATGTAGGAAGTTATCGCTAAATATGTTATAGAATTTTATGTAACAATGGGGTGTTTTCCAGATGCAAATTTAATTGTCAAAAAATAGTTCTATATTTTGCCAAGTGTGGCACCACTGTTTGTTTTTGTGAAATTTCACTAACAAAAAAAAATTGGTTGCCTGTAAAGTCGGTATACGGGCGAAAGTTTTACGTGACAACGACTTTGAGTGGTAAAATAATTTTACGGAAGGGACGCGTGCCTTTCACTTTTTATGTCTGTCTCTCTCGCTCTTAGGCGGGCTAACCATGGCCGAGTGGAAGGGACGCGTGCCTCTCACTCGCTTTCGTTGTGAGCGTATAACGTGAGCGGAGCGTAACGCAGTTTCTTGAAGTGTCACCCGGCAAACCAATTTATAAGACGTTGTCACGTCAATAAAACCACCTATGGTGAAATTGGGAAATGTCTATGGCAGATCTTTTTTGCATCTTGAAAATGTCCCATTTATCTGTAATTTGTTAAAATATTAAGATCAATTCACAGATGTTAACACAGTCACAGGTGTTAACTTTTACTTCTTCAAATTGTATTACGAAATTTTAAGTCTGAATTACACTAAACCCTAGTTTCAGTGTTGTAGCACTAGATCTAAAAATACTGCCTTTTATGCTGGATGCATTTACTCTTAGGGTGGGTGCTTTTTTATTCATTACTTTTTTTATTTTTTATTTATTCCAGACTATTAATCTATTCCAAATTTCAGCTAGAACCATTCAGTTCAGATTGAATGGCGAACATCTAAACTTCCCCATTTATATTAAATAGAATTAGGACCAAATCTTTGTTTGTATAGTGTCGATATTTCATAAAGTTACAGCATAGGTTCATTTTAACAGATTTTAATGAAATATTGACATTGCCTTTGGCCAAAGTAGTTGTGAAGTATGAATACAGAGGTCTTCATTAACATTGTGTAAACAATGGTGATGAGAGGATTACAGCATGACAGATATGACTTAAAATAGTATTGATACTGATGTTATGCATATGCTGATCAAATTGCTCAACAAAATTAAACATTAATGCCATCTTTTGCACAATTGAGAACACTTTTTGTAATTTTTTTTGACTTCTGATAACGTCACGTTGTATGGAAACAAGCAGAGATGGTGTAGTGGCAAGAGCATCCAATTTTACTATCGTGAAGTAATAAGTTTGAATACCATCTACACCTTTGGGGGTTTTTTCCAAGTGCATGGGTAGGTTTGTTATCAACACTGGCTTTAACGGTGAAGGAAAACATTGTGAGGAAACCAGCATGTTGCAATAGAGTTTTCTTTCAATAGCATGCTTCATCCGCCAATCCAGACTAGTAGAACATAAAGAAAAAAAAAAAAGCCCTCCTAATGCTTATGAAAAAGAAAAAAAACACCTAACTTTCTATTCCCTTTGCTAGCATATGAGCGATGTTTACCAAGACATTTATATTCGACCTTCGTGTACGACGATGTGGCCTTAGTTAGCTTGTCTCATAGATAATTTTCTTTTGTATTAATGTAACTAATTTGTAACATGTTGAATGCAGTTTACTCCTCAGGTGTTGAGTCAGGATTTTTAACTTTCAATACAACTAAGACATTTTTATTTATTTAATTGGATAACGGGACACTCACGTATATACGGTCGGTCAATCCGACTCGAGTTTCGGCCGCGTCCGGCGGCCTTTTACAAGGCGAGTGCACACGCGCGGCGGCTGCCCGTTTGGCTCTCGAGTCGGATTGACCGACCGTATATACGTGAGTGTCCCGTTATCCAATTAAATATGTGTAACAACCACGTTAATTTTAATACTAAAATAAGACATTTTTGTTTTCTGTTGTTCGAAATGACAAGTTTAACAAATTTGTTCCTATTTAACAATGATTATCTTACACTTGTTTTAAATATTATTCGATTTTCAATCCGCCTGTATAATTTTTTGATCTTTAATGCAAATGCAGAATTAAATATAAAATTTTTAAAATACAATATTTGCAGATAGTAGCATAGTGTTTAAATATAGTTACAAGACTACTCTATAAAAAGGACCTACCATATTTTGTATTGTGTACAATTTTTCTCTTGTTCTATCAGCCAATATTGGTATTATCAGAGTACAATCTAGCCCAAGTCCTAAAGGAAAATGGGATATCTCCTTTGAGGGAAATATTTTCTCCGTCGTTTCAGGTTATTACGGTACCACAGCAGTTCCTTATCAAGCTTTTGGAGTTGGGGATGGGACATGGTCCACCAATGGCACAGACCCGATGACTTTCCTCGGAGGATACAATCCTCACGATTCTTATGGAGTTGAGGGTAGATAGTACCTGCTTTTACAGTAACAAGAGAAAAAATGTTACATACTTTACAATGCCTATACTTCGTCTCATACTGCTTTCATTCACTCTTTTGGTGCCTATTGGGAAGAATATACAAAGAATAATATGTATCTTGAGCTCTTGTTGCGATTACGTATGATGTTTTACATTATTAATTGTCGTATATATTTGTATGCACTGACACTGTTGCCTAGTCTCTGGGTGCTAAGTTTCAAATTCAAGGTTCACTAAGTATAGAGCATCAAGATTAAATCGTAAATTTATCGCAATAACAGATCATGATACTTACCCACCCTGATTTCGTTATGAAACAGCTATCATTATGCTTACATGTGTTTTGCTAAAGTTCACTTCAGTTCTAAAATATGGTGATAGTGTAAATTGGGTCTAAATAAACATTAATTATTTTAGATACGGCACAATTTTTACGAAAACTTTAAGCCACACTCAGACAGCTGCAATAACATTGTAAAACCAAACTTGAAACTACTTTGGTTGTATCTGCTAAAAATAAAGTGATTTACAACTTTATGGCAACTATCTAAAGCATGGTTCCTACAATCATCTTGTGGCACTGTCGTGCAATAAAAACGTATCAAAACATGTTTGTGTGATCTCATCAGTATTTATAAATTAAATGTCAATACCCTGAATTAACAAACTAATAGTGTGCAGCTGAAACTCAGCGATGTGTTGTTCTGTGTGATGCTATTTCACCATAATCCATTCGTCTCCATGTGCTTTTCTGTCATTAGCCAAACGAATACAATATTTAATGCTATCGTATACTTTCAGGAGTATTCGGACCGTCAACCACCCCATTTTCTACCGCTGCGTTTGGACAACCGGCGTCCGCTTTTAACTACTTCCATGGGAACGGCGACTACTCGACCTGGGGACAGCTGGGTCGCGCCAAGCAGTACGATGACTACTACAGGACCGACGTGTACGTGCCGGAGGGAATCAAGGCCGTGGAAGCGGGCGTGCAAGGCCTCGCCCTCGACCACAAACACGACAAGGAGCGCCCCGAGCTCAAGGACGTCTCCGCTGGCTCGCAACCCAAAAAGATGACTTGGGCCTCCATCGCGAGCCAGCCGGCCAAGCCGGCGCCGGCCTCGCAGGGCACCGTGCTGAAGAAGAAGGGCCCCGGCATGCCGCCGCCGCCTATCGTGCCCGGCAAACACAACATGGATATCGGCGCGTGGGACGCCGGTAAGGCTGCGCCCGTGGCAGCGCCGCCGCCGCCTGCGCCTCCGGCGGCCGCCGCGCCCGCGCCGCTGCCGCCGGCCGCGCAGGCGCCGCCGCCCGCCGCGCCCGCACCGCTGCCGCGCGCGCCGCCGCTGCTGCACCAGCCGCCGCCGGCCGTGTGGGCGCAGCCCCCGCGCGCGCCGCCGCCGCCGCACGTGCCGCGCGCCCCGCTCGCGCCGCCGCCAGCGCCAGTGCCCACCGCCGCGCCCCAGCCGCCGCCGCCCGCCGCAGGACCCAATCCTCTCCATCCGCTTCTCGACGAACTCCGCGTCAAGAACGACTACAACCCGAAAGACTTCGACATGAGCGCTCCTAACGCGCGCTTCTTCGTGATCAAATCGTACTCGGAGGACGACATCCACCGCAGCATCAAGTACGAGATCTGGTGTAGCACGGAGCACGGCAACAAGCGGCTGGACGCGGCGTTCCGCGAGCGCGAGCGGGAGGGCGGCTGCGTCTACCTGTTCTTCTCAGTGAACGGCAGCGGACACTTCTGCGGCATGGCGCGCATGATGAGCGCCGTCGACTACAACTCCAACTCTAGTGTGTGGTTGCAGGACAAGTGGAAGGGACAATTCCGCGTCAGGTGGATCTACGTTAAAGACGTTCCGAACGTACAACTGCGGTATATCAAATTAGAGAATAATGAAAATAAGCCGGTGACGAACTCTCGCGACACGCAGGAAGTGCCGCACGCGAAGGGGCTGCAGGTCCTGCGCATCATGCACTGCTACTGTCACACTACCTCCATTTTCGATGACTTCACGCACTACGAGAAGAGGCAGGAGGAGGAGGACTCGCGCAAGGTGCCCGTCCACAATCACCAGGAGAACAGCCGCGAGGAGCACGAGGGCGGAGGACGGGGGTACCGGAACTACCGGGACTTCCGCGACCATCGTGACGGGCGCGACGGCAGAGACGGGGGGCGGGATGGACGAGAGCACCGCGACCCGCGGGACAATAGGGACCACCGCGACCCCCGAGACAACAGGGAACACCGAGACCCGCGCGACAATAGGGACAATCGCGAGCCACGCGACAACAGAGACCATCGCGACCCGCGCGACAACAGAGACCACCGCGACCCACGCGACAACAGAGACCACCGCGACCCACGCGACAACAGAGACCACCGCGATCCGAGAGACATGCGCGACCACCGTGACCACCGCGAGGACCGCGATCCTCGCGATAACCGCGACCATAACGTCTATCGCGATCGCGACTCTAATAATTTTAGACCCCATCATAAGGTGAGTTTTCATGCAATCTTTTGTCTTAAATTCTTATAAATGAGGTGTTAATTCATTGTTATTTTGTATAGGACCGCGACGGCAGAGACGGGTCCCGCGGCCGTGGGCGCCCTCGCAACTGATGGAGATGTGTGTGAGAACAGAGCAAGGACTGGCTTCTCCCCATAGACAACTAGTAGAGTAACTAATTGGTTCCGCATCGCAGTAACAGTTCGCGCGTTCGTGACGCGCGCGCACACAAACGAAGGGACCGAGTCCTTTGTTGACGCGACTTGCGGGTGTCGCGTTCCAACCCGAACAATTATAATGTAACCGGGAGTAATGATTGTTTTAAACAGTGCATAGCTAAAAAAAACTTTCAACAAATTAAAATGTGCTATATATAAAGAATATTTCGAACTGGAAGTTATTAAAACAGACGCCTAGTGAACCGAACATTAAGTAATTACTGTCGCGAGTGACGCGGCACTGAGAGTGGAATTGTGGACTTTGTTTCAAATTTGTGGACTGAAAAAAAATAGTAATTTTTATAACTAGGAAATTCTGTGGTGAGAGGAGTTACTCCTTTTATGACTAGGGACTTGTGAAGTTAATTATAGTAACGAAATCAATGTAAAACATCATTTTACACTGACTGTGAGATGTGTTTAACGCGCCGCGGCGTCGGTGTCATTTTAAATGTTAATATCAGTGGTGAATACTTTTATATAAAAAAAAAATGTAATCATATGAGGTGTGGACATTTTGTATACATTTTTTTAATATCAATTTATATGACTGTTAAAAATGTGTTCTCTCGTGACATTGACAAACATTTTACTTCTTAAAAGTGTAAGGCAGAGTTCTATATTACTGAAAATAATTAAATGGTATTATGACACAAAATGGTGGTGAAGTACAAGGTAAATTAAGATTTGATTGATATGAACCTTTTTTACAAAACTTTTAACTTGTAAGACCATAAAACTGATGGTTTGAGAAAAGTTGTAGCCGACAGCTACCAATGAACATGAAGCTAATTGGTCAACTATCAACAATAAAAATCCCTTGATAGACATAGGCTTTGCCTATAACTCGTTACTCAACTTGACACTTGAAGTTTTGCTTCCAATCACTATCAGCTGGTTTTTACATTTTTATAGATCTCTTTTTTCATCTACTCTCATCCCACTCTACGTGGGATGGTATTAAACGTCTGCTTCTTCCATTTATCTTCATTGTTTTATTATAAAGAAGATTATGAATTTGCATATTGTCATTTCAAGTAATGACAATATGTATTACAGAGTCAAATATTAGTTTACAATTATGAATTTTAATGTGGTAAGTGAGAAGGTATTGTGACAGATCTTGACTTAAAATGTACATAAAAAGTAAAAAAAGAAATGAAGAATTGTTTTAAAATGTTTTCTATTTTTTAAGCGCAACATCAGTGTGACGAGAGAAATTTGACCACAGAAATTACAGCATTATATTTGTATGCATGTATTGTTATATCCTCACCTGAATTGGACGTATTTATGTGAAAAGAATTTACCTGGTCATATGCATTAGACATCTTCTAGTGTCAGTGTGGGGATATCAATCTGTATTATAATGTTTTGTTCATAAACATAAAAGTTATTTAAAATTAATCTTTTTCTACATAACAAGATATAATTTTAACTTTTGTAGTGCTATCACTAATGAAATGCAAAAAAAGGGTAATATTGACATAATTATGTATAGTTCTCTGATTACTTTGTTTTATACTTATTTTTACCTTTTAGGTAAGTTTAGATAAATATTGGGTCCTTTTCATTTAAGTACGTCCAATTTAAAAGTGCCTTCATCTCTCAATAAGTAGAACTGAAATCGGTTTTTATTTCATAGCTATACTAACAGTGCCACAATGCGGTATTTTGTAATCGTAAATGATTTTTAGTTGGTAAATGTTTTGCTTGTGTACTCTAGGTATGTTTTTAAACATTTTTAGTTTATATCTAGTTTGCTCATTTAGCAAAGAAAGTATTGGGGTCCTTTGTTTCAAATGAAGTGTTTCTTTTGAAATGATATCTTAACTATTACATACATACAATTATATTAAAACTGATATTGAATTAAAGCCTGTCATAGAAATGATTAAACCGTATTTTTATTTAAATGTAGTTTCAGCCTGTGGTTGTGATAAAATACCTTAGTAGGGGGAAGTATGAATTATTATATTCTGACTAGGCGGTACGCTCCGGCTCGCCTATGGTAGCTACATACATAAAATACAAAGCACTCTGGTATCAGGTAGATATGGGTATCTACGCGATACATACCGATACCGACGCGGACGGTGAAATAATTTTTGAAATCGGTCTAGTACTTCCAGAGATGGTAAGGATTAGCAAGTGCCAGCAAATGTACAGTTTTAAACACAGAATGTGGTCTTAAACAACGCAACTAGCAGGCGTAAAAAAACCTTCGGTTATCAATACTTATATTCCAAAATATTCATTACTCTTCAAATAAGACTCCTGGCTCCTCGGAGTTGGGTTTGGGGCTAGTGGCGAATTTCACCCGCGACACTCGTTTCGTATAAATCTGTTTTTTTTTATGGTTTCAAAAGAAGCTCAATGTTATCGAAATAAGTTATCAGAAACTTTTCCTATTTTAAAAACAACGTACGATATGTTTGTAAAACCAATAGCAACTTGTGGAATTTAACCTGTAAAGTAAAGAAGAGGCGATCATCACTTTGCAACGCAGCGTAGTGCGTGAATGCGTGTTCCATCGTTTCGTTGTATGTATCTCCGTTTGCATAGAGAACACGCACATCCAACACATCGAAAATGCATGCGTTCACGCGTGTTCACTCAGATCACGCACCTACCTACATACGGAGAAGCATGCAACCCCGCGCGTGAAAGTAGGCGAGACGCAAGGTATGGCACACCGAGTCCCGCAATGCCGTGCGTGATTTTTGACTTGGTTTCGGGCTTGGCGTGTGTTTGAATGAACTGAGTCAGGGCCGTCGTGAATCCACATCGCGCGCGAGTGGGTGAAAAACACGCACGATGATGCAGATTTACACTGCCGCAAGTACGCGCGTAGATGCATCGACATACAACGTGCAGTGTGGTGCGTGGGTGAGTGGATCGCTTTAGTCGTAGCATTACGTGCTACGCCTATCGGTTCTTTGTACATTATTAGTAGGCCTATCGTTTGAAAAAGTAAACTATAATTTTCACATTAGTTTTGTACATACATATTTGCGTAGTGGTATTACCGTGATACAATCACCTCGATTGCCATTGTCTAAGTCTCTAAGGTCTATGCAATATAATACATTACATCAATGTTGTAATAATGACAAAAATACTTTGCGGTGGCATAATCCTACGAATACGATCATGATACTTCAAAGACTACAAACCCTGTGATCAGCACCCACACTGCAGCCACCAGTGACTACGGTGTAGATGCCCTGTGAGCTGAAGTCAAGGCAATGGAAAATGGAATGGACTACGGACTACTTAGTACTTACTATCCGAGCCGTTAGCCTTACCCTACCACTTCTTGCAAATAGAGGAGGTGAAGAACTAAATAAATAAAAAACTCAACGACAACACTTTGACAATGCCACACAAACGTCAGCATCACTGTCATGATTAAACTTATTAAACTAAGCTGTCATTGTCTAGTTTACCAGGGCGATTGTTGTTGATCGTTTCGTTTTTGTTTCTGCAAATAATAATAAATCGAAGAGAAAGACAGTTAAATTAATTCTGCTATTAGTGAAAGTGAAACTATTAGTTTTTTTGACGCAATACCTTAGCCTACACAATTCCGTTCGCGTGCCATGAATTGCAGTGGTCTGTTTTATGTTTGTTTTCATTCATATGTGCCAGACGTCCCTGGTCCCGACGGTTGCGCGCGATAGATGTTCGCGGCTCCGCACTCCAGCCAGACAGTCGAACACTCGGCACGGTCTCCGATGGTAGCAACTAGATCGCGTCGAATCAGATTATTTTCGGCATCGTTAATGGAATAACAATTTAGTGGTATCAGCAAAACAATGTTATCGAACTTGAATGATAATCGAAAACGATAAAGATGTGAATTCGATACTATGAATTATGGGCTTTCTTCGGATCCGAGTAAATAAACTGGACAGAATCGGTGACAGTGTTCGGCCGAAGATATTTTTGTTAAAATGAGACATGCATTCTGTCGAGATGCAAAAAAGTGTATCAGTGCAAGTAGATAGTGATTTTGCTCTGTTGCTGCCAAGTGGTGTCTATGAGATAAAGAAAATGGAGCCAAGATCGAAGCTGAGGAAAGTGATTGTCTTCTGCCTGCTTCTCTCCCTGTTTGGCATGGTGGCATTTGGATACTTTTGTCCTGACCAGGTACGTGTTTTAAAATAAAAAGTATATAATATAATTTCAAACGTTTAACTTAGCTTCGTGTTGTTGATACAGTGTTGTTTATTTACATCACACAATATTGCGGTTCTATAATATTCCCTCATAAAGTAGGACTTATCTGCAAAATGATTTATGAATTGTTTGTTTAGCTTACATAATATAATAATAGAACAAAATGGGAGAGAATCACCACAACCCCACGTTATCAATTTTTCTTGCTGTTAAACACACGAGAAACAAATTAGAATATATTTAAAATTATATATTGCTAAACAGCAACATCATTATTAAGAGTTGGTTCCTTTTAAACGTAGTGAATGAGCTTTTTATCTTATCTGGTATCTTACCATAAACCTTCATGTATGTAAATATATACATATGTATTTATAATAAACTACTATATAGTTTATATTCAACAATTCTAGTTTACTTTGCTATTTCTGCAATGATGAAATAAAAATACTGTAAAAGTAAAAAAAAAGAATGTTTCTATTAATATTAAGTACTTAATGTTTATATTAATATTATAATTAAATAGGATTACAATATTTAACAGTATTTTATAATATCACAGTATTTAATATTCCAATATTTTGAATGAAAACATAAACTATCAGCATGCAATCAAAAATATTTTGTGCTTAATATTTTTACACCTTTGTTTGGTTTTAGTAAGAGTTTTTGAGGATCTCGTAAGTTTTTCTTGTACTAAATATAGCCAATGTTACTCAGTGATAATGTAGCTTGCTAACGACAAAATAATTAAAATTGGTCCAGTAGTTTTACACTTATTCATTACATACAACTACCAAACTTTTTTAACCAATTCAATTATTATTTATTATTATGATATATATTCGATACCAAAGTTCAAATCTTTCCTCTTTACAATATCAGTATAGATAGGTATAGACTGCAGGCCCGTGAAAAAAATTTATGGGTCATATGATACAGCAGGAGACCTATGTAGGATGATAGAAGGGTATAAAGTAATAAGATTGAGCACTATGCCGTCACTTGTAAGCTGTCCAACTGAGTGCAGTTGAAGAGGTTCTAAAACTCAACCATTTGTCCTTGTCACATGATTTTTGTACGGCATTGCGAAATAATGTATTAGAAGAGGTATTGAAACTGTATGGAACCAAAGCCGAAAACAATCAAATGACCAAACTTACTCTGTAAATCGTTGGAAAATCATGAATTTTTTTCACAAACTATTAGAATTTTAAAATTTATATTTTTTTATAGTTTCAATACCTCTTCTAATCTATTATTCCGCAACGCCGTACAAAAATCATGCGTCAAGGAGAAATGATCGAGGTTCAGAACCCCCCCTCTTCAACAGCACTCAGTTGGACAGCTTACAAGTGACGGCATAGTGCTCAATTTTATTACTTTATACCCTTCTATCATCCTACATAGGTCTCCTGCTGTATCAGATGACCCATAAATTTTGTTCACGGGCCTGCAGTCTAGTAGATAGTTCCAAATATTTTGAATTACTTTTGTGTAAAGAATTTTACTATAATACATATTTGAAAAGGTAAAAGATTTTGTTCAAATAAAAAAAACTATAACCTTGTAACTAAAATGTTGAAAACTACATTAGTAATTAATTGTTATTATAAACAGAAACTTTACTAAACTTTACATTGTAAACATCTTGTACAAATGTTTGTTGTGGTCCATCTGTCTGTCTTTTCCATTGCATGTTTATTACAAATGATTTTTGAAATGTACTTTGTCACCCAAACAAGTAATTCTCTTAAGAAAACATAATAAAACTAATAGTATTCCTATTCAGTAGAAAGGCCTTTGTTTGAAACTAAACACATCATTTAAAATTTGTTCATGGAGATTTAGTTAATGTGTTGATATATGTATATTATACCTAAAAGAGTCATTAAGTTATCATCATTCTGATGTAATGTGATGATTGATGCGTCTTTGTTAATCTTTTATGCATAAACCATTGAATGCATTAGGCTGGAATTTAGACAGTAAATGTTGTTTTTTTTTTAGAATAATATATAGCTGCTTTTATCCTGAAAATATTTCCTAATTATATATAAGTGGGTGAAACTACATGGGGTTGTCAGTTAATAAATAAATAATAAAAATGATAGATAAGATAGGAAATTCTTTATAGTGACACAAAAAACAGTAATATTACAGTAAGATACTTATGAACTAGCACCACAGATGGTGGCCTTATTGCTGAGAGCATTCTTATTCAGGCTACCAGCTTAAAGACAATTTATATAAATGTACAAGCTGTACCATATAGGCCCATATGGTTTTGTGTGAGAAATGTCTACCAATATTTATAATTTACTAGCTATACCCTGCCATGCTTCGCAGTGGCACATTGTGATGCAAAAATTAGATAAAAACAATCCTTGATGTGGATTATATATATATCATTCTAAAATTTCAGCTTGATCGGTGCAGAACTTTTTGAGTTTTTGAAGCGTACACAAACCAACATAACGTTTTTATATATAGAGATATATATTTTACATACAAGGTGTCGTGCGACTAATTAATGTATTAGTAATCTATTAATTAGTGCTTTGTTGATTAAATATGTTGTCACATGTACAACTATAAAAAACATAAAACAAATTAAATTAAAAATACACAAGTTGTTTATTATATGTAAAACTTTAAATAGCTGTTGATAGTATGTACATTAATATGAGGACAAAATGATCCCATTTACACATGTACCTATCATTGCAACAATTAATTTGCATAATAATGAATGTATTGTGCAAAGGTCACAAGCCTGCATTATTTGCAACGGAATGAATTGTTGGCCCAAGTATTAAATAAAAAAAGAACCATGGCAAGCTGTGATGGATTGACGACATTCAAAGGTTTAGGTCACTATTGGCTAAGGTTAGCACTGGATCAGGACAAGTCTTTTTTGTCTCCATTTTTTTAATAGCTTATGTTACTTAGCAAAAATTACCTAACAGAAGTCACGGCTGGTCTAGTCGGGAGAACGGCGACGGCGCACCACTGTCTTTTCTAAGGCATGTGCGTAATGTCGCTAGTTTAAAATGTTGAAGAAAGACATCGTGAGGAAACCAGTATGTATCTAGAATCTATCGAGGTCATGTGTCATTCACCAACCTGCACTGGACCAGGATTGTGGATTATGATCTTGACTCCTTGAAAGAGAGAAGGCCCTGAGTCCCAGCAGTGGGAACATTTAGTGGGCTGCATATGCTTAGCAAAAATGCCCGCCCCGGTAGTACACAATCCAATTTTACACTACTACAACACAACTACGACTCTTGCCTATTTAAGATGAAATATGCTACCTATGAGGGCTATAACCTATAACAGACAAACAATGATGATGGAAACGACATAATAGAGCAAGAATTTTACTACAATCCTACTGGTGAGATTTCACTGTTGTGACTTGTGACGTTGTAGTTTCAAATTATTCCTGCACCTCTGGAGTATTTTTCCAAGTGCAGACTACAAGTTTGTTATCTTTCAAGCACGTGCGTCATCCGTCAACCCGCACTTGACTATCATGGTGGAAATTCCACCAGAGACCTATATGTTGAGAAGCATCAGCTAGACCGTGTAGTATCGACTGTAAGTCCTCCAGCGATCAGCCATTATGACGATATCATCAGCAAACCGTAGATGGGAGATGAATTATATTGATATTTTGTCTAGCCCAATC
Source organism: Ectropis grisescens (assembly GCA_017562165.1). NCBI lineage: Eukaryota > Metazoa > Arthropoda > Insecta > Lepidoptera > Geometridae > Ectropis > Ectropis grisescens. Next base: position 22,415,525 of record CM029781.1, on the reverse strand, counting down.
CAGCGTCTTAACTTATGTTTGAGGGTCTTTGAGAACGATTTAGGAGAAACCACGTCTTCTTGTCACACGCTTGTATGAAGATTGATAATTGGATATGTTACGTCTGCTGGACTCTCGTCATTGCGGCGTAATACAGATAGTTACAGTCTTTGTGTCTTCAAATCGAGAGTGAATTGAGGTTTTCTAGGTAAACACGCTCCGCCGTAGACCGCATTGTCGCTTAACATCAGGCGAGATGGCGGTCAAGTCTAAACCTATAAAATTTTAAACTAAATAAATCTCATACATCCCATATTATCGCCAGTCGACTTCGACACCGCTAAGGACTCCAGAACAGCCTGTGGTCTAGTGTTATCGGTTGGCGACTGTAGGGCCGTAGTTTTTTGTAACTAACGCTCCTGCCAGTTAACGGCCTGAATTTAAATTACACTATGACTATGTTCATATGTAATTATTAGCATGATATTTTCCCTACACAAAAAAGTGCCTGAATAGAGATAAAAAACATCAACTTATAGCGGTCTTTTTAGACCCCCCGTATGTTAAATGATGTAGGTAGGTGGTAGGTGCAAGGTTTTCCAGTTAATCTGTTAAAAGCAAATTGATACAAGAAATGAACTGTTATCCGATACTCAAGTTTACCTCTTAGCTTATGAAATTGCAATTAAATTGGGTTTGCTTTTACATTTACCCAATTAACATACATTTTCTTGAGTATAATGAGGTTTAGAAGTGTTATAGACTAGCTAATACTTAGTGGTTATGAATAAATATGCACAAACCTAGGTTCATAATTTTAAGCACTTATGTTTATCAAAAAAGGTATTTCTCACTTCTGCAATTAAAATATTCAGGTAATATCCGCTCTATACTCACCAAAGAAGCCGCATGATTTTGTTTCGCTTTTCCAGTGGCTTATTTCACATCGTCCATTAACTAAAAAGCGCGCACGCGGTATAAACTGATCTACCGGATCTACGTTGTGTCGAATGATAGATGGTCTTGGGATCGAGATATCCCAAAAACACACAGGTTCTGGTTATTTGGTGACTGGGAATACATGCTCCTTGTCTCTATTGATGAGGGGCCACAAGATAGACAAAGGTTTTTTGTTTCACGAGACAGGATAGCGCAACAGTTTCGCGGTTAGTAGTCAGATTCGTTGATACATCCCACCTGGCATTCAACATTATTTGCAGGTCCTTTTTTAGCAGACTTCAACGAGGCGGTTTGTCTGTCCATCGAAATTTTCGTCAATTGTGAATCGATTTTGAAATTTAATAATGTATTTTGTATAATAGACAGATAATGAAGAGAAATATCATACGAGAATATCAGCAGACCAGCACGCTATCTTAGTAGAACTTAAAAAAACCCCCAACTATTTTCATACAAATTTGGAATAGGAGTAAATCTTTTCAATGTCAGTAAAAAAAATTCAAACCGGTTCAGCTGTATTACATAAACGTACTAAAGATTACGCTCGTTTCTCGTAGGGTATGTTAGAATACCTAGAGCCGACATAAACACTTTTATGATTCTAAGTTTACTTAAAATAATAAAAGGAAAATGGACTGATATGATGTACGATAATAATGATTAGCATTTAAAACCGACTAAACTTTACATGGACGTAACGAGGAATAGCTAGAAAGTTATTTCAGTGCTGATAGATAAGTATCTGAAATGAAAATGAAAAATGCCTTGTGGGAGCTGTTGTAGTGACATTGATGAATGACTTTCATGAGGCAGAAAATTGCCTTTCAGTTTATGCAACCATGCGGCACAAATTCGTAGTAAGCGCTTTGACTCTATTTTCACCATGCACTCTACTTCAGGCCACTGCGTTGATTGATCTGATATCATATGTGCTCTGGTACATTTATCAAGATTCAATTACCGTGGTTATGTTTTTTTAAATATCATATAGGGACCTATGGCAGTTGTCCATAGATGCCCTCTACTGCATACCGAACAAAGAATTAGCACAGAAGACCTCGTGCCCTATTACCTACTAACCTAAACTTCTTCTTCTTCAGCCCGTTATCGCCCACTGCTTGGATGAGACTAGCAAACGATCGAGACAAGTGGCGTACACGAAGAGAAGCCTATGCACAGCAGTGGGCGACAACCTAAACTTAATTTATTTACAGACATACGTAGAGCATACCTAAAAGTATAGATAAGCATACGCGAGAGCCTTCTACCTCTATAAGTATATACTCACCATACTCTCTTACCGTACAAAACGAGTTCTTAAACGTTTGCGTTTTGAACATTGAAATAAATATTAATCATGATTTGTGAATATCACGTTAGGTCGTGATTAAATCCTGTGTAATTTTTTCAATATAAACTAGTTCTATATCTTGTTATTGTGATTGGTATACTAGTGTAGTGAACAACCGTGATAGGCTAAAATAATCTCTCCGTAATTTGTCTTCCGACATGTTCTGGGGCCCATATGATCCATTCTAACTGCTATTATCTTTTGTTTCGAATAATTGTGTTCAACAATTCTTGTTTTGCTATTACTGAATATAACCTCTACTCACTCATCCATATGAAGTCGGTGCCAGGCTAGTTAAAAAGTTAGCAGATATACTATGTACGAGGTAGTAAGTAAGTAGGCATAGGTAAGTAGTATCTATCTACTACCTGTTAGATTTGGCTGGAACCGACTTCATATAGATGAGTGAGTAGAGGTTATAATAATTACCTATATTAAATTATTTTTCGCTTTTGAGTGTCTATTTGTGGTGTTGAAGTCGGTTTAATTTTTTGTAAAAAAATAGTTTATTTTACCCTTTTTAGTGCTAAACAAGTTTTCATTAATGCATTTACACGATTTCGTGTTGAGATCTCAATACATGAATTAAACCCAAACACTGGGTAGTTCCTGTAAACCGTTAAGAAATTCCCTTGACTGTCCTTTATCTTCATCATCAGACCACTAATGACAGTCACAACCCATCTATGTAAAAAGTTCTCATCAATACAAATTCATCGAGCCCAAACACAAGGTAACTACTATGTACCGTCGAGGAGTTCCCTCGACCGTCTTCCCGTTCCCTCATCAGATCGAATCCAGACCATCTTTAAACTATACTGCTTTAAAATGCTCAAGCAAAAACTTAACTAACGCACTAGTCATCTTTACAATTTTCGAAAGCTATCCTCGATTTCTCTAGGATACCATCATCAGATCCTGGTTTCCTTATCATGGTACCACCCTTGGAATATCTCCTTTACAACAAAAAAAGAATCATCAAAATCGGTTCATAAACGACGAAGTTATCCGCGAACACACATAAAAAAAAAAAAAAAAAAAGGACAGAGAACATACATACGGTCGAATTGAGAAACCTCCTTTTTTGAAGTCGGTTAAAAAGTACAATGAGTTTGGTACAGTCTATACTGTGTCACTGCTTACAGACGTGCCCTAAACGTCTATGACAATTCGACTTCTTCTTCGACTATTTGACTATTCGAGTAATATCTTTTTTTTTAATAAAGAGTGACGAGGCGTGCAGGACATGTGCCTGATGGTAATCAACATGCCTGCCACATAACAACACAGTAACACGCAGCTATTGGAACGTGAAGAGTCCAAATCATTACCTAGCACTGCAATATATGTCAGGTGTTCATATCGACTAATATGGGAGCGTCAAGTTCGTCCACAAACTGCAAATATAGTGTATCTCAGTATTGGAGATGAGTTGGTCACTACTTTACAATACACAAATCTCTGTCAAATCCGTATATTTTTACAGTTTGTGAAAATATACCAATTGCGTCTCGAATACCAGCCACCAAGTGAACCTGAAAGTAGTATTTCAAGATACCATTATAGGCATGATCATACATCGGCAGCGAGGGATAAAGAATGGTCTTCGCGTATCATGCGATAAACTTATCGCAAAAGTTGAATGATGGAGCCTCGATCGTATATGAGCAAAACTTGAACATAATTTCAATTTATTGTCAGTTTCACAATTTCGTCAACTGCATGGATAATATATGCGTTGTGTACGGGTCGCCAGATATGGTGATAGCCAGTTGGGGTACTTGTCCTGTCCAATGAAGGCTGGCCTCTGCGCGCAGAATTGATAATGGACAGGATAACACCTGGTTTATACCTTCTAAAACTAAAGCTATTGGTGGCGTTTATTCACAATGGATGAAGTACCTTTAGGGGCCCCGAGGTATAATGTTGACGTTGCAAATTAAATCATATGAATGGTGAAGGGTCTATGTTTTTGCCGGATATTGGAATTCGTTTTGTTCGTCACGTTCCCTGCGGTAGATGCCGACACGAAGAGAATATGTAATGTGTTGCCCACGTGGGTGGTGGTCTATAATCCGTTATATGGCCTTTGATTCTCCACTTTCTTGCACTTCTTACATTGTATAATTAAACTCTCGTATTACTTTTTTCTCTGATAAAATCCCAAAGAAATTAAATCTCATTTGCTGAAAATGAAAAGAAGAGATTGGATTCTCTCGATCACTCTCAAAACATATGAGCAAAACAGCGATCGCAGAATGGACGCCTGTACTCTCGATGAATAAAGCGTAAATCAGAGGGCGATCGTAACGATTATTTTAGACCATAAATCTGTATCTAATAAATAAAATAAATCAAACGCCATTGATATTAGTACTAACTAGCAATGTCAATCGAGGAAACTTAGGGTCGGATTGGACAAATGGTCAATGAATCTCAATTATTTAGTCCTTGAATAAAATTAGCCACCGTTAGTAAGTTCCAGAATACAATGAATCTTGATGGTCTGGTGCCACTTACGTTACGACACACACTTTTCTTAGAGATTGATCACGTTGTTAGAGGAGATACAAATGACATTCATAGTATGTAAACATAAACAAATGAAAACTTTGTGTATCTTTTGATTGATTGTTTTGACTAACAATCCTAGATAAAGTTAGAAAGAGTGATTTATATATTTTAAAGGAATCCTTCAGGATTTTATTCTTTCTATTCTACACAATGTTCTGATTACCATGGCTTAGTTCTTTCCTAACTGTATGTTTTCTTAATCTTTGATGATCTGATACGATATAGATTTATAGTATAAAAGCCCCCAAAAACTTCAATAGTAAAAAAAACTTCCAGCAAAGAATAAAAACTTACAGTTTAATGACCATAGTACCGCTTACGCTTATCTTACCTAATGGCTTCTAAGTACTACTGTGTCAGCGAGTTTCAATGTTCAACTGGATTATTCCCCGCGGTTTGGGCAAGTTAAGTATTTACGAAGATGACTCCGTTTTACGACACCTCCTAAGTAACCGCTTACTTAAACGGACCCTTACATTTTTAACTCAGTCATGTACATAGTTAAGGGAAAGAGATTTCCTGACGAAGTTATTGAAGTGTTACAATTAAAGTTCGTGATTGTATTTGAACCGAAATGCCATTCTTGGCAATGCTATCTGCACACTATATGCAGTTATTTACAAATGTATCGTACGTTAGATCTAATTCTTCCTGCAGAAACTGATTTTCGACTTGAAATTATTGCAAACAGTTATTTAAAAATAAATGTATGTATTAAGTAGTAGGTACGTTAAATTTAATTCCTCCTGCAGGAACTGATTTTCGACTTGCAATAGCTATTTATGCAAATCCGTGAAATTGCCTCATCATCATGCTAAGTTATGCTTCTTATTCAGCTCATAGCCAATCTGTCTGTGGTGTAACGTGTGTATCTAGTATCTATTAGCGGTTGCCCGCAACTTCATATGCATCTAATTATAGCTTACGTATTATTCTAGTCAACAAGGTAATATAATGTTAAAGTTTTCACCTTAGATTTGTAGTTTTAACCCCCGACCAAAAAAAGGGGTGTTATAAGTTTGACGTCGATGTCTGTCTGTCTGTCTGTCTGTCTGTCTGTCTGTCTGTCTGTCTGTCTGTCTGTCTGTCTGTGTGTGTGTCTGTCTGTGGCACCGTAGAGCTCAAACGGATGAGCCGATTTCGATGCGGTTTTTTTTTATTTGAAGGTTAATATCCGTGCGGATGTTCTTAGCTGTGTTGGTTAATATAGATTCAAGATGGCCGCCGCCACAAAATGGCGGACAAAATATTTCTTCACAACCTACCTCAATATGGGTATCAAATGAAAGGGCTTGACTAGTAAAATACTATACACTATAAAAAAATCAAATCCAAGATGGCCGCCACCACAAAATGGCGAATTATATTATTTTTTTCACTACTACCTCAATATGGGTATCAAACGAAAGAGCTTAACTAGTAAAATACATTGCACTATGACAAATCCAAATCCAATCCAATCCAAATCCTGCGGCTGATGATGATGATGATGACTTAGGGAGTATTACTTTGTCAGCTATTCTACCGCCAAGCAGTTATGTGAACATTACAGTAACTTTACTTTGAAGGGAAATATTTCCAGAGATATTACTGGACACAGAGGCATAGCTAAGTATGCCGATAGAAGTGAAAACTTGCTACTTAAATTGTCAATAAACAGCAATAATTGCTGTTTACTTGCCTAATATGTCGTCAACTTTAAAGCTACAGACTTACTGCTAATACACTTGTGGGTGACGCGAATTCACAAAATATCAGCCATCCAAAATGCGTCTATAGTGAAGGTCGTCTACTCTCTTTATACGAAGAACATAATTTCGAAACAAACTCGCGACTTTCCTACTCCGGTTCTACTTAGTTTCGTCCGATCGAACATTGTTTGACGTTTAAATGTCCTAAGCCTTCTCTAATTAGAGTAGGCCTAGAACATTTAAACGGACGAAACGACGGATCGAAGTAGAACCGGGGGTCTACCGCCGGACGAAAACTGTCTTAGCTTTGATGTTTATCTCTCTTTTATTTTCGTTTGTAATGATAGAGATGACAATAGCAAAGCTAAAGCCGATTTAGTTAGGCGGTAGAAGGCCCGGAGTAGGAAAGTCGCGAGATTATTTCGAAATTACGTTCTTAGTAGAAAGAGAGTAGACGTCCTGCTCCGCTGTCGCCTTCGCTACGCCGCCGCCGCCGACATAAACATGTCGGTAACGCAAGCCAATAAGACATTTTGTCATGTCACAAAATCTGTCTGTGTCTACACAGACAGATTTTACTTCAAAAAAAATGTATACTATTACTATGAAATATGGTGCTTGGTGGTTGTGACGTGACCGAAACCTTGGGAAGTGATTAAACATTTAAATCGCGATTAAGTTCCATGTTATGTTTTTAATACACCTACATCGATAATCTTAACGCGTATTACAAATCACATTCTGATAGGGGCATGTTGACTTTCCCTGTATCACATTTAGACCAGGCTGCGGTCGCGTACCAGCCAGCGAGCCCCAGATATGTCAACACGTAAACCCACGTAATTTGAGATTTTGTGTGCCCTAATCTAGTAGGGTTTTCATGAACTGCTGACATTATCAAAACTCTCGTTAATGATTCCACGCATCCAGTTGCAAGCGTTTTGAGCCGTATATTACAAATGATAAGGTCTATGTTAGCGTTTTTGGGCGGGTATGTAATAATGCTGATTGCTTTAGCTTCTGGCGCCAGATCATGTTTCTCCGTGTAATCAAATTCAGTACAGAAGCGTCGTTGATGAGCAATACATAAGATATCTTACCCACCGTAACTTGCCTTTTGTACCTTTTAACTTTCAAGTACCTTTTAACTTTCAATCGTCTGGTGATTTGATACCTTTGCTGTCAATAGTAATTCGATCAGTCGATAATATGCTTACATAGTACACTAGTGTCATTAATTACAGGTTATGTGGTCGGTGTTTTCGAACACTGTGAATGAAATTGCTTTGAAATATCGGGGGCTAGCTCAGGGCCTGATCGGGATCCTGGATCGGGGGGCGCGCTGAAATCGTGTCTTTGCATGCACTATTAATCTAGCATCACTTCATCTATCTTATAAATTTCAACTATAACGAGACACAACACTAGAACTAAGTGCGCTATGAACTGAAAAAGCTTGCGAGTTCCTGATTTTAACACGCTAGCGAGTACTCGCATATAGCCTAAAGTGGTCAGAGCTCTTGACCAGTCGCTGTGCTGTATTATGTATATTGTTGTATTTAAAATTAATTGTTAGTTATTAATATCAGATTATTATTCAGAAGTATTTGTATACTCCTAATTGTACTCCCCGTCTTCCATTATTTTATTTTTTTTACCATCGTACGGTTGCCTGGAAAAAATCGCTCTTAGCGATAAGGTCGCCAATTGCTACTTTATTCTATGGTTTGTTTTTTTCTTTATTATTTTTCGTTGTAATTTAAGTGCAATAAAGAGTTTATCTATCTATCTACCTCTACCGTATGACCTCGGGAAATATCCTGTAACTATTAAAAGTAGTGTATCTTGTGACACATGTCATCGCCTGTTTGAAATACCATTGCCACTGTTGACACTAAAATCATTTGAAGATTGGAAGTTAATAAGGTACCTTACAAAAGGCAAGCCATAAGACAGTGAAAAACCGTAATAGTGGAAAACTGGTAAATAATCTTATGCCTACATGATATTCCTCAGATCTGTTTAACCAGTTTTAGTGTAGTTGTAGTGGTAGGACTCTTGGCACAGTCTGCCTGGGAAACTCCCACACCTTTGCCAGTTATTCTACCGCCAATCAGTAATGTGCAAAGATTACTGTGTTTCGGTTTGAAGGACAATGTTTTCAGACAAATTACAGGGCTTAGAGCTACAATATCTTAGATCTCTGGGTGACGAGCGCAGTGCAGTGCTAGGTAATGATTTGGACTCTTCATGTAGTTGCGTGTCACTGTGCTGTTAAGTGGCAGGTATTTTGCTTACCATCAGGCACATGTCCTGGTCGTCTCGTCACTTTTTATTAAAAAAAATCGATATCTTTACTTCTTTTCATCTTATTTTGGTCTTTTCATACTCTTAAATTCATAAAAGTTTTCAAAATAATATCCCAAGCATAAAATATACAACCAAAGTAGGACGTCATTGTCTATTTAGTATTAGTCTCTTATATCTAATACAAAAACTTCTTATTATTATTAGATATGGGAGAGCCCATATCTAATAATAATAAGAAGTTTTTATATTCAACCTTGGCTGTGCCGCATATATGTAAATATCTAGAAAGAACCTGGATTTCGTATTATGATACCTACTTTGTTAGGTTCTAGAAGAGTTTAAATCTTGCATTGTTACTCTTTGCAGAGTCCGCTTGGGGAAGTATCTCACTTTTGCCAGTTATTCTAGCGCCAAATAGTAACGTGGAAACGTTACTGTGTTCCGTTTTTAAGAGCAATGTTTCCAGTGACATTATAGGACATAGAGATAAATCATGTTGTAGTATGTATCTCTGGGTCACGAGGAGTGCTTCTTCTTCTTCTTCTTTATTTTCTATTCCATGTTACAAGCTTTGCTTAGTTTGGGGTCAGATGGTGTTGTGTGAATTGTCCACCAATATTTATTTATTAAAAAATAATTTGGGCATATACGCCGATATCCTTATATATATATATATTTCTGGCTTCCATTTAGTTATATGACCATAATTTCGCCAATGTCTTTCACACCGAGACACCGACCAACTGCAAGAGCTATTATTCAATCTGAATACCGGCCAAATTCTAAAAGAACATTCTGCCGAAACACAAGAGTGCTAGGTAATGATTTGTACTCTTCATGCTGCAATCAGCACATGCGCTGCTTGTCTTATACTTTACTCTATACTATACAAAAAAAAAATTGGTTGTCTGTAAAGCCGGTTGGTTTACGGACGATAGTTTAACGTGAAAACGTCATAACAAAACATTGATAGATGCGGCGCAAGCGTATAATAAGCGTAACGGGACAATGAACGCAACGGGACATAACGGGACACTTTTTCGTGCATGCAGCCGGCGTTCACCGATTTATCAGACGTCACTTCAAAAACGCGTCAAAATGCGTGTATGTTTACGGTGACACTTATATCTAGACTAGAGGCGCCGGCGCCCCGCGGTTTAACCCCCGCCCCGTTTCCTTTTCCGTAATTTTCGCGCAACAAAATGTAGCGTATGTGCTATATCAAATTAATAATGATATATTGGTTGTCTGTAATTCGGTTGATTTACGGACGATAGTTTAACGTGACAACGTCATTACAAAACATTGATAGATGCGGCGGAAGCGTACAATGAGCGTAACAGGACATAACGGGACACTTTTTCGTGCATGCAGCCGGCGTTCATCGATTTATGAGACGTTGTCACGTCAAAAAAACTTACAAATATATTTAAACCCTACAACACTCCTTTTACTGGTCGGTTAGTGTTGGACATTAATATACAAGAAACAATACCCCTCAAAATAAATATGTAACATCAGAACTAGACCCACCCTTCTTCTGTAATTGGAACTTGGAACCGAGTAAAAATAATTTTAAAAGCAAAACTTTTCATTTGCGTCAACGAATCTAGTCTAAAGATCGAAATCTACTTTTGCGAGCTTAAAAGCTTTGAGAAAAATTGAAGCCCCTAATGGATTTGGGCACTCAATCATGCATTCTTCTCAGAGTAACTGAAAGAATTGAGCCTAAGTAATTTTGGATTTAAAGTAGAACTTCACCCCCCCTGAATTACATTTGTTAGTTAGACACTTTAGGACTGATTTCGCTATAATAAAAGCAAACAGTAAAGAAAATTTATTTATAGTGACCGAGCCAATGAGGTTTCAAATACCAAAGATTATTTTTTGTATCAGTCATGTTCTGTTTTGATTTCCAAATTGATTTACGAGTTTTCTAGTAATCGGTGAACATACATAAAAATCCTACGAATTGAGAACAATACACCTTTTTCTTAAGAATCTATTACAAACGAAAATTAGTAGTCTACATATAAAATTTTCACACAAGAGAATCTTAAATGCGAACGCGGCGATCCACTCAGCGGCAGCCGCGTCGTGATAAATGACTAGGTCGGAGAACGCTGACACAAGTCTATCGGGCGGACTGTCTGGTGCTGACTGTAACTGTGTATTAATGGGGTGTTCTGCCCACTTCATTAGACGAGCAAACAAGCCGCGAGAGGGCGCGCCCTTATCTCCTCACCCCCGACCTCGCGCTCCGACTCAACCCCGACGCAAGATATTAAAAACATTATTTCTTTCGGGATCGGACCTTGTTATTGTGGCCGAGGGCATGAAAATAAGGGGGAAAGAAAAGAAACAAACTCGAGAAATTGGGTTCTAGTAAAGAGGTTAAGGGTCTCCTTGACGGCGGGAAATCCTTGCCGGTCGCGCCGGCAATTAAAGCTGAAAGTCTTGCCGTTCGAGGAATACTTCCAGTGAAATAATTTCTCTTCAGAACTGTGCCGGGGTTTTTGAACAGAAAGTGGGAGCGGTCGTTGTTGTTAATTATCATTAGTTAGTATGCGTTTTGTTTAATTTTATGCAAGGCAGAAGTTATTTTTTTTTAACTTGTCCGCTGGTTATCTGAGGTGATCTACGCTTACTCGTAAAGAAGATCGTCTATGATACAACATCTTGAATAACAAAAAAAGGGAAATGAAAAAATTCTTAACAAATTAAAAAAAAAACTATTTTCTATTATTTGCTTGCCTTTACATTGATAAAGTTCTCATTAATAAACCCAATAATTGGACCGATTCGGAACATTATTTTTAAATCGAAGTTCGTTGTTTAGTTTTTCAGCGAAAAATAATAGCTTTTACTGAATTACTTATGTTTTATGTGTGTTACGTATTTTTTAAATAATATTTTGCAAAGTGAAATATGTCTCTGCTATAATAATAATCGTAAAAAGTCATACACTTCGACCACTTTTACCATGGAGACATTTCTAATACGAAGACCAGGGTTCAAAAATAGTTGTTCTCGATTAAAACAAACATCGTTGTTGTACCTATAAAGGAGCACCCACTCAGGAAACTTGTTCCTCAGGCTGTTTGTGTAATAAAAACGGAATCAAAGCGTGTCGTTAAGGCCCATGAGATACCATCCGAAAAATGTCTTTTTACGATCTTTATGTTTGTCGTAACGTAATTGTTTTTGCCCTGCGCCTTTCCCCCCAAAAATATGTAATGATCTTAATGTTATCCCTGGGTGAAATAGATGTCTCGTAGACTATGTCTCGATTAAGTACCACCCCTCCATTGCCTCTCTTGAGGGTGCCGCAACTTTCAAGGGCACCGACGGAGCTCGCAACTTGGACAATGAGGGGTAATGATTCATTGCCTGTTATGACAAGGGGCAAATAAGTCGGAACTCGACTATTATAAGGTTCCATGGTGATTCATATTATACGAGTTTTTAATATCTGCGGTTTCGCGGTTGGCACAACTCTTCGTTAAGAAAGCATGCATGCATGCTTTTCATGCAAAGCATGAAAAGCTTTTTTGTCGTAGTTATACAGTAGCCATCAACTCCTCTGAAATAAAAAAACATACGGCGTGGTTGAAGATAGAGAACGCATGCTGACCTAGAATATACATTATACACATCAACTCCACAATCTAATAATGAAAAACTGAAAACTGTTATTGAAGCGGCGAGTTTTACTTGGCTTCTTTCAAGTCCTATCTAAAGTGTAAGATAATAACAACCTAATAACAAGATAATAATAACCTTTGCCAAATGTAACCCATGAAATACTTAAAACCTTAAGATGTAACAAATACATTTTGTGCTGCTTCATAATAAAACCACTGAGTTCTTAAATGAGGATGTGCACATACTCGTAAAAAAGAATAACAATATGGCATCGCATAAGAACACTTAATTTATTTTATAAGCGGTTTTGCGGTCACTTAATAAAGTAATCAGCATTATAAATTAGTTGTTAATATTTTTATTAGTATTTTATTCGGAATTGTGACCTCTTGACCATTGTCCGATAAAAAAACGTTTTGACGCGAAATTCTGTAATAATACCGAATGAAACTCCGAGAGCTTCATTGTACTAATTGTGCTAATATTATAAATGTGGTGTTATAAAGGTTGAAATTTCAAACACACACAGATTATTTTTTTAAGTTAGTAAGACTTAAGTTTTCGAGCCCGATATTATTCAATCATGTCGTACCAAAACAGGTTGGGTTGAAATTTCAAACACACACATATTATTTTTTTAGGTTAGTAAGACCCAATAGTGATACATGAGAAATGCCCTCCGATATTTATTTAGTAAAGTTGGAGAAAAACATTATGTTGTGGTAACTAGCACCATTCTCCGGAATATACCCAATCTCTTTCGATTACCTATTTGAACAATGCGACTGTTAGCATGTTGGGGAATTTGCATATACTATGGATCCTATCAATTTTAACGACATAATATGTCTTGGTTTATATCTGATATTTCTGTTAATTTCAAATTAAAATGTTTCATAGCTTCATGTTCGTTTCAACCGAGATTCCAAAATCGATTGACATTTTAAATTATCATCTGTCATAAGTAAGGCAGCAACATGCTAAGTTTGGCTTGAAATAATAGCTTTTTTTGCCACACGAAAAATGGGCGTTTGGTTATTGACTTGAACTTGACAGAAAATGATGGACGACTTGCAGACGCAAATCTGGCACGTTTGTGGTCATTACGAATATTGACTGATGGATATTAGAGTACGTATGTTACGTATTACCAGTGTTGCCATATATTATTGTGAACCATGGTTACCTTCCAGCTATGATTGATTACTGGCTTTGTGAGCAAATGAGCTATATGCCAAGCTTACTTCGTTCGAAGACCTTGGAGTAAAGGAATTGCTGCAATAACATTAATCTACATAGGAATTTCGGTAAAAGTCCGATAAACAGAACATTTGTTATTCATCGGCAGTTCGGATCGACGAAATAGATTTGTGGACCACCAACGTCTCGTTAAACCGGGCAAATTTCACGTGGGTTCTGTTAGGCAAACCCACTGTATGTCGTATCTCTTTGCGTCTATCTAACTATGACAAAATGATAACACCTAGCTTTACCGCCATCTCGTCTCAAAGGTCCTACGTAAGGAGCGCACTTACTCGTATGTAGAAGGAATAGGTTTACTTCCTTTTGAGTATATTATCAATATTTTCTATTTTATACTCTCTTGATTTCATGGGGTTCATATATTTCTATGAGGTCCATGGCTCCTAAATAGACCGAGTCAACAAACAAATTTCCACACTGTCTTGTTTTCTGCTTTCGCCGATGGAAGCGGAAAACTACATCTGCTTTCCGTAGAGTTAGGCGGTAAACTTGCCGATCAGATGGTAGTTATCTATATGGTACATATGGTCTCCATTATTGCAGGTGTGCGCAGTGTCACCTCGCGAGCGGGTCTCCGAGTCCTTGGCGCTGACGTACGGCGAAGCCCCGGGACGGCCGCTGCCGGAGCTGATCGCGCAGCCCGGCCTGTCTTACGACGAGGTGCTGCACGACGACTTCCGCTTCGATCTGAACGCGCACGACGTCATGGTCTTCCTGCATATACAGAAGACTGGAGGAACGTCTTTCGGGAAGCATCTTGTCATGGATCTTGATCTGAAGGTTTGTTCCATATATACAATATTGAATGTGGTTGTTCCAAACTATGTGGGTAGGTGCTTTTTTATAGTATAGAGTGATAAGACGAGCAGGACATGTGCCTGATGGTAAGCAACATGCCTGCCACATAACAGCACAGTGGCACGCAGCTATTGGAACACCAAGAGTCCAAATCTTTACCTAGCACCGCACTGCGCTCGTCATTCCGTGATATAAAGTGTGGATCTCTTATCCCAGTAATTTATCTGCAATCATTGCCCTTCCGGAAACCGGAACACAGCAATATTTGCACACGACTGCTTTGCGGCATAATAACTGGCAAAGGTACTTCCCCAGTGGGTAGGTACTTCCCCAGGCGGACTCTGCAAAGAGCCGCACCACTACTGATACATAGACATCTCTAATAGTACGCCACTCAGCCCGATCCTCGGTTTTGAGTTTCCATTAGTTACAGCTACATCTATCCACGTTGTCACTATTTCGGATTTTACCAATTATTCTCTCATTAGTCCCTCATTTCTTGTGATCAAAATTCCTGTAAATATGTCTTCTGCGTCAATTGCTCTCTCAAACTCTTGCGGCTCGAAAATAAAAACGAGAACAACAGTAAAAGAGAGAATTTTGTCAGGCAGAAGACCTCTAGGTGTTTGAACCAAACCGTTTGTTGCGTTGAACCTCTGTTACAAGAACTTTAAAAAATCCTTCACATATTCTTTCAACAGTAGGTAGTAAATGTGACGTTTGAATTTATGTATTGCTTCAATTATTTTCTTCGAACGGTTACGATTTTTATTCCAAGGTACGCCATGGCGCATTACAGCTGGTATCACACAAATAATCCAATATAGGATTAGTGTCTTTGTTAAGTGCTATGTGTCAATCAGTTATGAAATAAATCTAATCAAAACATTACGATTATTGTTATCTCTATAGAAATAGCGAATACGTAGAATTAATGAGGATTTCAAGGATATATCAAAAATACGTGATAAGTACCGAATAGTAGCTTAGTGATAATAAACTTTTGTTTAGTGTTCATTTTGGATTTTGGCTCACAAAATGCTGCGAGCCAGTTCACGATATTGGAACGAAATTCCTTATGTGAGTTAGGTGAGACTAAAGTCGGTAAAATGAAACGGTTCAATCTAGACTTGGATATACATCAGGGAAACCACTCGAGCAACGTATTCCATTGCTTCAATGTTCTTATTACAAAAGTTGAGTCTAATTTACCATTTTGGTTCATATGTCGTTGGGTTGCTATTGCTTGACCAACTCAGTAGTTTGAATGTTCCCCTTCCAATCTTAGTGTACACACTTGATTTATTTTAAGTTTCATTCTTTCATTACAGATCCCACCCAATATACGATAATAGCTAGGTCAGCGATAACTGATAGTCTTTGGGGTAAATGCATTCGGATTGTAAAATGCGAACCAATCAACGATGGACGTTGATTGATAGAGAATCTGACGATGTAGGTAGGTTGTTGTAGTTGATTGGGTAACACACCAAGGTCGATTGAGTACAACAGGAAAAGTTTATTGTTTTTCATCGGACTACCAGATAGGATGGATTATTAGCCCACTTTATGTTTTCCACTGCTGGGAATCGGGCCATTCTCTTAATAGGTGAGAGTCATGGCCACCCAAACCCATTAAGATTTAACGGTACTGAATTGGATGCTTCCATGTGTAGCTACACCAGAAATCAAGTTTCCATTGCTACGACTTGCGGTCTTCTCTGACATGGGGACAGCGTCGTAATATGTAGCATATTACGACTCTCGCTCTTGTGAGAGAAGAAGAAGCACCTGGACAAGTGTGGGTTGAGGACTCATGTCCTCAAAACATGTTCTTCTTGTAACATGTATGTTTTCTCAAGATAGTTTCTTTCATTGATAAAGTCAGTTAAAAAAGGCGACAAAATGTTTTTATCTACACTTAAAAATAGCCAGAAGTACAAGCGGGGTTTGATTCTACTACCACGCTTGCGATATGAGCCAGTGGGATTCTGTGACGTAGGATGACAATGGTGCTGTTTATCATAATAATGCCAATCTTCTCGTTGTATAAACATGTACTTAGCAGCTATATATTACTTCACATACCTCTGTATTTACTAAGGTAAAGCATATTTGTTATAAAATCTAGGGCGCATTCAAGTAGGTGTTTAGTTTTGAAACAAGACCACTTGAGTAAACACTAATGAAACCTATCCGCCGAAAGCCAGGTTTAACAGTGGCGGTGTGGGCTTAAAACATTAGCCACCTTCGCGTAAATGACGCCCACGTTTTAGGGAACCCAGTTTAACTTAGGCATACTCAGGTTACGAGAGAAACCTGCGCTAATCGCCAGCTTGAAGCAAACAACATTAATTTTCACCCACGGCTGTCAATATTTTACGATCCGTGTTTTGCGTCGCTTAAGGGTACTGAATATTCGAAATGTATTTACAATCCTTTTAAGTGAATTAGATTTGCGACGTTCGGCTTAGCTTGAAGATTGACTGTTGGATTAAGTTTTTACCCGTTTTAAGGAAGTCTCGTGAGAATGGATGGTGCTCTATCATTTTTAAAGAGGGAAATTCTTCATGGAAACGCTAGCGGCGTCGTGACTACGTGACGTGAGGTGTGAGGTGAATGAGAGTGGCCTATTAAGACACTTTATGTTCACAGTCCGCTAGTCAAATCTTAAAGAGCATAACGTTTGCATTACAGAACAAAACGAATATTATTTATATATATATAAATAATATTCGTTTTATAAATTTTATATTACGAGTATAAAACAAAAAGACCGCAATCTAATAAAAATGCCGTGGTCCCTTAATGGCTAAAACGACATCAAGCAGCAACCAGCGTATTCCTAGAAAGACATCTTGCAAGGATTTGCGCCATCCGCTAATCAGCACATTGGACACCGTGGTGGATTGTGACCTTGAGTCTCTCCTTGTGAAAAAAGCCCTCATATCACAGCAGTGAAAGCATAAAATGGAATGAAAGCATGTTCATAGTATTTTTGAATTATCTCGGGTGTCTCTAAACAAATTTCCTCGAACGATCATGCTAGCTTAAAGGCTTCTTCTTGCGGAGGCCTCATGTGAAGGGTCACTCTTCTTCCCTGAAATTTGAACGAGGAGAGCGATGGTTGATACTTGTGTCATATTCGTGAACGGGTGCTGCTTGTGGGAGTCGGATCCCAGTGTATTGTGGTGTCTAAAGATTAAATAGAAAGAAAAGTAGTAGTGCAAGCACTCTACTTTTCTTTCTCGTACCTAAGCATTTATTTTTGCTTCAGTATTTATATCTGAAATCATTTGAAGAACTGAATGAGAAGGCGGACTGTGAACGCATAGCGCCCTAACTCTGGCACGTACTCTGACGCGGCAGAATCGCTGCAAATGGAGGAGCCATTCAAAGAAAATCCTCCGCGTCATCCGCGTCACCCTCGCGCCTTGGCTTCCTTCGTGATTCCGCGCCTTTTTAACTGGACCCTTTCAACGAATGTTCCAGTAATTTAATTAGCGCACACACGCTACGCTAACGTAATGTGTGTACATACCTTCAGCAAAAAACGACCCATTCGTCAAGTAAACCGAATTCATTAAGAAAAGTGATTTCGAAGAGTTTCAAAATCACAATGTGACAGATGTGTCAAGCACCCTTGCTTGCCTCAGCGTCGCCTTCATATCTGTCTGTAGAAATAGAGCTGAGTATTTCCGAAATGCGGATTTACAAGTTTGTCGTCACCACTAGCTGAGCAAAACAAAGGGACGACTGATGCCTATATCCGTCAGTGTAGACCGACAATATCTATCGTAGCATATTACAAATGTTCATAGAATCAAAAAGGTTCACAGTAGATCCCCTGGCTATGTGATTATGTATTTACATTGGTACTATATCGCCGAGGATTTCATTATCGAAAGCTTAGTAAAGTTATTCATGTATACGAAGTCGAGATTAATTTGTGAACTTCCGAGTGGAGCATCGTAATCCCTCTAATAAGCCACAAGCGTATCTCTATTTTCAGGACGACACAATTCGAAACTATTCCGCTCAAACAGACGGTATCGTCGAATATTGTTGACGGCGTAAACACTATTTTAATTAGTAGTTCTGCGGCGACTCCTTAAATATTTAATGCTCTTTGCGGTTCTGCCTTTCCGTCGTAATTTAATGAAACTTCGCTGTCTCTCATAAAATTATGGTGAACCTTTGTAACTCGCATGAATCTGTAAACTCACGTCCACCGAGATGGGTACAAATACTTTATGTAGTTTCAAAAGTAACCACGGAAATTAAACTCCTCGCAGGGAACGTTAGTCGACAGTTTATTTTAATAAAGCAGGGGGTGGATCTTTCCCGTTTTCCTCAGGTGGGGGTTAATATTGGTTTACGTTTTATCGTAAAAAGTAATTGTATTAAAAACCAATACCTATCAGGGATACTTTCCGCGGTTCGGTATCTCATTGCTATTCCATAGTAATAACACCGATTTGAATATAAATTGAGACAAGTGGCTTCATTCACGATAGCCCTTGGCTATAAAATTTATCATTTCCGCTCGTGTGTAATGGATTTTTCCATAGCGTCTGAATGTTATTCGGGGGTGGGAAATGTTTCTCCGATTGGATGGGCTCGGAAGGGCTAGGTTATTTATTATGTTGAGGTAAAAAAATATACATATCAGTACAGGTATCCCGTGATATATAGGGCAATATTTTATCGTTTCTGTGAATATTATGGGCCATGTTCGTACTTTATTGTGTGAATCTTGGAGCGTTCCGCAAATGGGTTCACGTGTTTATAATTTTTTGGGACATTGTAGTTATTTATGCGGGGCTACGCATAACAGTGTAGGTGCTAAACCACGTGACGGGACGGGACGTGCTCTATAGCCATTTTAATGCTTATTTTAGAAGAAACTAAACTAGAAGAGGCTGCTTAGTATTTGGAATTTACAGAATGGTTTTTGGAATGGAATTTACAAAACTTGTCATATGTAGGGATCTGAATTTTGAGAAACCAAGGGATTGGATGAAAATTGCATGTAGCGTAGATGCGATTTCTGAGATGAACGTCAGGTGTGGCGCCAATAGATAGGATTAGAAATGAGTATATTAGGGAAAGTATGAGAGTAGCACCACTGACAGAAAAGTTGAGAACAACTACATTATTGTGGTTTGGACATTCTATGCGTAGAGATGAAAACGAAAAAAGCATTGAATATAAATGTAGATAGATGCAATAGTAGAAGGTGACCAAATAAGTGTGGATATATTATGAGAAAGTGGACATAAATAGGAAAGAACTGAATTTTTGAAAAACAGATTTAAACCGATTTTATCTATTAATTCTAATGTGTTCGGAATGATACAGACGAATGGAAGAAGGGGGTACCGAAACCACAAAGTGGGATAAGAGTAGGCAAATGATAATGAAACCGGAATAGGTACTTATAGAGGATTGAGATAGTCTTTTGGACAGTTAAGGTTGCATAAAAAAGACTAACCCTAAAAAGGTCCCAAAATCTACATAGGGGTACATATTTTCCAATTTTTCGTGTGTCAATGTAATTTCTGTATGAAAAACTGCCTTTCTTTCAAATTCTTCAAGCTAAAAGTTCTTCATAATGATGAGCGTAACATCTGAATACAAAAAATCTGCCTTTCCTGAGTAACCCTCTTTTATGTTAGAAGCCGCGATATGAATATTATGATAATGATAACAGCGATATACAATGTGGCGTGATACCCGTGGGCGGGCGAACTCTTTGATACGAGTATCTTAATTGTTTTAAACTCACACCTTTCACAGATAAATTCGCAGTTTTAGCTTCCTAATATTGAATGAAATCGGTATTTGACATCTTAATTGAATAAAAACATATCAGCCCCGGGTTAAGGGTCGCAGATAAAACAACAGAGGAGCTTGTCCGCTGCTCACTCCCGACCTCACGTACGCATTCTCGTGAAACTTTCAATAAACCTTTATTCGGCTTCTTTGATAAATGGATAAGATGCCTAATAAAATGAACAAATATTATAGAGTTGTAAAAAACTTTTATTACGGCGCATAAAAAGAAGAACTTTGTCGAGAACTAAGTAAGGGATAATAAATATACTTGTCTGAACTCACAACGGTTTTCTGTTTCATGATTTATGGATCTATACGGGACTATTGACTGCCAACTTTGACTGGGGATCTAGTTATCCGCAAAATGAGACGTTGTGATTCCGAATTGGGGCAAGTTTGTTGTCGGCAAACAAGCGAATTTGCAACATTAATTACATAGGCACATATTGTTCGTTAGGCGCGGCCCTCTTGAGCCGTGGCTTCGAATACGAAATGTTGGAGCTCTCTGTTAGTTTTAAGGTTTAAAACATCGAGAGATTACGAATGCGCGGCGTTCCGACCGCAGTGTAAATATTTTAACGCCAGCCTCGGCGCTCTGACGCCGCTCACAATATGGCGTACCGTTTTTTACTGCTGCAAAGTTTACGTTGAACGCGCTTCTGCGTATATTGGAATTGCCCTTTCGTAATTCTAGAAGCTGTGAGAGAGCAAACGTTTTTTCTCGTCCGATATTTAATTTTTTCAAGTAGTCACCGTAGCACCACCTCTACAAATAAATTCCACCACGCTACACCGTTTCCGGAACGACGTTTAAAGATTTACCTCCAACAATGGACAAAATGTATTCCTTTACTGACCAAACTTTAATTCTATGTGCATAGGAGACGTTATATGAATTTCTAGTTGCCCAACTGCTTTGTTTCAAACATTACAATGCGTCGGAACATGTTCCTAGTCTATTGTTTCAAATCGGGTATTTGTTTCTACACGAATAATTTTAAAGTAAAAACGTGTTTATCTCGTAATGGGATCGTCGGATAAAAGCCGTTTTGTCGCCGTGAGATAAAGCGATCATGAATGGGATGAGCCTCGGGCGTGTGTGGGAGCGGATTGTCCGTTGGCGCGGGGCGGCCGCGCGAACCGATACCGATTTCACTGGTAATTTCCGCACACATTGCGATCCCTCTCAAAGAATTCACACTCAATGTAGGAAATGAAAATCCCTCTCGTTTAAATCGTACGCTTGGAACGATATCTTTTCCGACCGGGTCGTTTTATATGTTTCCAATAAATTGATACTGAACAGTTTCAACTGCGTTTCGTGCGCTGTGAATGGGTATTGAATTTTGTAATTTTTCTTTCAGAGGCCCTGCAACTGTCAACGAGCGCGAAAACGCTGCCATTGTTTTCGGCCGCACAGCAACGAAATATGGCTGTTTTCGAGATACTCGACGGGCTGGAAGTGAGTACCGCACCCCGCTTTTGTTCCACTAAATAGTTTAAACTTTCAAACCCCCACGCGGCGGCAAAAAACGGGGCACGCGGAGGTAACAGCTTAGGTGGATTGCATTCATAGTTTTTGTCGGAACATTTTTGTGGAATGACGAATAGTTCCCAAGCTGAGTAAACTGTAACACGTGTCTCATTACCATCTCGTAGCCGACAGCCGCGTCCCGAGGGTGACAAAGAGTTGCGGCCGTTCGCACCGCAATAAATCCATGTCGTCAACGTAATGTAATAATTTGGGAGGCCCCAATTTGAATATGAATAATTATTGTTGTAAAGCCTACGGAGTGCGGCAGGGACATTCGATTACATCAGCGGCGGCGCCGGCCGGGTACCGTCCTCGATCCTTGTCTCGTTTCGGGCATGCAAATGTGCCGAATGTACATAAAATAATAGTTGAAGTGGCCGTGCTATGCAAATCGCCTCTCCTGACTATTGTTCCTTCGCCGCCCTTGGGGATTATACGACCGTTTGCGAGGCCCGACGTGGCGAGCATCACTGATTGATAACGAATTTCGATTTGATCACTGGCTACTGTGCACAGGGATCGTCAACATTCGGAGCTTTACCAATCGCTTCGTTCTGCTTCGATTTACTTTTGGATAGGATTCGCATTAATCTAAATCGACTCGTAGAAAAATACGACCAACCATAATAGCTTTATTCCTCTATCCTTGGATCACCTAGTATGGAAAATTATCATGGAAATTGCTCTATTTGTTGAATAAAGCCGCGTCTGAAGGGCAGAAATTGGTTTCTAGTCTGAGACGTATACGAAATATAACTCTGGCATATTTTCTTAAGCCGTACGAGACGTTCGCTCCTTTTGTTACTTATTTTGGTCGTAACAACAGAACGGCGAGAATTAATTCGTAGAAACGTTGCCAACCTATGTATTTTATTACTCCGCGCCTGTAAAACGATAATTGTTATATTGTGTACCGTTGATTGTATGAATTCGGAGGCGTCTCATTTATATTCCGTCTAGCAAAGTCGTAAATTAACTGTCAATCACTTAGCGTGGCTGTCGAGCCAAGTTGAGGTGGTCTTCCTCATAGACACGTGCTACAATCACAACAGTTGTATGTTAAATCACTAGAGGTACTGGTTACATTGTTAATTTAACAGAAAACATATTTCGATCTATAAAAATAGGAACCGCACATCACTCTCACATAGGGACGCTTTGCCGTTGACGTAACAAAATTCAGCGTGTGTTCAATTTTAATAAACCTCGTTTTGTTCATTCTGTAACATGTAGGTACTTCCTATTTCTTCAACATTGTTAAAAATAACAATCCTGTTTCAGCACAATTCAAAATAGAGGCTATTGTAGAATCGAATGCATATTTTGTAATTATTTTCACTGTCTTAAATTTTGAATATATAGTATTAATCTGAATTCAGACCGAAAACAATGTAGTGATAATTTTGATTCAGTAGTTTTTTTTTTTGACTGTTTTTTTTTTTGATTCAGTAGTTTAAATGATAAATTTCAGTTGAACAACCCCACGTAACTCTCTATCTCAATATAAATCTCTATTGCAATTGTAAATAAAATAAAAATACACTGTGAGAAGTGAAGTAGCTTACATGCTATTTTTTTTGTAAAAAAAAAACCTACAGCTAAACTGTACAGTATTTTTCACAAGAAAACGTCTTGAAATCGCGACACATTCGTTTTATGTTCAACAGGCTGCATAGAGTTAGCGAACAAATAAATGCAAGTCCATACTAATTCGTAAAAACGTTTTACACGTGAAGCGTAACATGGGTTCGTGATGTTGTTGGTTTTAGCAGGCAAAATATACAATAGGGGCGTTAACCCAATAGTAGTTCTTTGAAGCGATTCTTAGAAAATTTCATTAAATTGATCGTTGAGGCGTCAACGACCATCATTGAACGCGATCATACTTTGTATCACTTCTTATATCGCATCGCTCAGTTCATTTGATTAACGCACTATGTAGCTTCATTGTCGACGGAGAATTGATTGCAGGAGAAGCACAAAGGGTCATTTAGCGTACGCATCGGAACCGTCGAACGGCACGGACAAGTAACGATCTATTCAAAGAACTTCAAAAATATTTTATTCATTTTGAATCTCCCATTCTTACCATACGGACAGTGTCAAGTCGTCAGCCGGTAATTGATTTTATGCATACCTTCACAAGACAACGTTTCTAATACGCTTTCGACGCTGTTAAAAATGTTCTCATAACGTTGCTATCTAGTTGAGTGGGATTTGTCGTAAGCTATTAATTTGGTCCCCGGGACCTCCCAAGTGGCCTTTGAGTCTCGTGTCTTCCCCTTATTTGACAGCTTGTACCTCTTTAAACTGAGATTAGCTTCATTGTGGTCTCTGTTTGTACAATAGCTAGATATGAACGAACACTCCCCTTAGAAGGCGGGTACTTATTAACCGGTGTAATGTGTAGGCGGTTATTATTACTTGATACGGGATAAGTGTCAGATTAGCGTGGCTTCTCATGAAGAGATCGAAGGCCGCGTTCATTCAATCGACCTAATTGTCCTGATTAGTTACTGCGCTGCACATTATTTTTTTAGGGTTGAATCATACTTACGTAGACGGTATCGGATTGCCACTATGTAAACTTTTGATTATTGTATGTTCTTGTAAAAAAGAGCTTTCATCCGGTGTCGAGATCCGACAGCGCTGTCTGTTTCAAATTAAACTGAGTAAAAAATTTACTTTCATATCCTTGATCAATGCTCTAAATGGGACAACACATTTAAGTTTTATAATTTATGTTTAAAACCAATTTAGCCCATATAAGTGTGGTTTACCTTCTTAATCATTGCGTGGGTGTGCATGTATTATAGTTGATCCTGATTTACATAAAACCAGTAGCCAAGATTTATTTTATTAAATACAGGTTATCCTTCTCGACGTTATTGTCGGTGAGCAGATATTCATTAGATTGCTCACTGCTAGTTTACGATCTTGTTTAATTTATATGCATGATACTGATCATGCTTTGTTAGTAATTGAATAAAGAGTTGATGCACTTCTTTTTTAAAGATAGGTATTGTAAATAATGGGATTTAATTATACTCTTCCATATGATAAACTTTGTCTAAGGTACCAATAATGAAGTACAGATTATTTTTTAAACTCTACAATACAATCAACGAATTATCCAATCAGAAAAAAAACAAAACTTTTGTGTAAAGAAATTGTGTTTTGTGTAATTCTTTATTATTATTATACAAAGTACCTGGGTGAGCTTTGCTCGGTTACTTAGATACATACTGATTTTCTAAAAAAAATGAACTTGAGAAAAGAACGCGGCCGGTTGTATTCGAACCCGGACCTACCATATTTCAACCACCCATCTTCCCGACTGAGCTAATATACTGTCACATGCCATGAAATTTATGCCGTGAAACGCATGAAATTTACCATCGCATTCTAATCTTTATTAATGGCGTTTTTTAAAAATAAAACCTGGCTAGATCGATTTATCGTTCCCGAAACCCCTTGTATACATAATTTCATGAAAATCGTTCGAGCCGTTTCCGAGATTCAGATTCTATATATATATATAATTCTTGTAAGTATATATATATATATATAATATGCTCGTTTAAAGGTAAAGAATAAGATATACAATACAAAAACATTTTATTATACCACAAAAATAATATAGTGATTAAACTTAACAAGCAAAAAAATCAAGTACATGAGGCGATGTTATCCCTAATAGCGATATTTTCCAGAAAACCTTTTGTTATTTAAGTCAATTTCTAAAAGTAAGGCCTATGGTATAGTTTCATTAATACTTGGAAATGTTTTATCAACAAACACTTCTAACCCCAAACTAAGAAAACTCGTAAATTAAAGTCAGATGATATTATATTATTAATTTAAGTTTAAACAAAACGTCAACGATCATAGGCCAACGTGTTACAACTTTTATGTTCGTACAACAACTTTTTTGTTGCCAGAATTCTATTCCATTTCAACTTACAATAATGTTTTCAGCACAATGTGTCCCGAATCCTTATCGGTAGCTCTGGGAAACAAGTCCAATATTCCGAAAGCCATTCGAGCGAATGTCGCCGTCTCTGGTAGGTAATCCCAACTCAGTCACAATCCCCGGTTTCAATTGCAGCGGGGCGCGCTAACGACCAACTCTCGTCATTTAGTGAAGGCCCATTCAAGACTTAGGATTTCAGTCTTGTTTTTGAAATGCATTTCGGTTGTTGATGAAACAATGTCATTCCGCAATTATCATTGTCTACACTAGTCTACAGCTAATTATCGTGTCTTTGGAACATCAACCTTGAAACGATGTCAAGTGCGAAGCCGTGATGGCCTAGTGCTGAAAAAGTCAGATATCAAATTCGTGAGGTCTTTCGTATTCCGACCGTTTTTCTGACTTTTTTTTTCAAAAACAGATGTACAAGCTTATTTTCAGATTAACTGTGAAGGGAAACATTGTAACGAAACCGGTATTCTGAAAATACAGCTTTCTAGGACATGTGTGATTCGCCAACTATCACTGAGCACGTTATCATGATTATGGTTTTGCATCTATAGGTACGCGAACGTCGTCCTATGGCAAGCCGTTTCGCTTCGCTAAAAAATAACCACGCGGTTAAATTTATCTTGCACAACAAAGCTCTATAAAACAAGACTATTATGAAAGTCATTTCAGTGAATATTGATTTCCGCGTCGCTGGCAATTGAAACTCTAAAACCAGTTTTAGTTTCAGAGTATATTAAAACAGAACGATTATTTGTCCGTCCGTACATTCGCATAAAATCGCCTTGTTACCCCGTCACGACTCAAGTGATGAGTGCAACATCGAGATTAAGACGAAAATCCTGGATTTACAACCGCAGTACACATAAACATTTTATGCTTCTCGAATTTGCCGGTGTCCCCGCGGAGTGACAAAGAGTCCTTCAAAAAGATGTAAAAGTCTAAAAGGGTCGGCGTTAACCATAATGCGGCAGCACATGTCCCTAGGCTACAGTAACTGCTTGCCAGGTATATGCGCCCTTGTTTGCGTCTCGTAACATTATAAAAGTTACGCACTGAAACGGACGATATATTGCGGGGTTCCGTTTTTACGCCTGCCATCCAATTATTTGAAACGGGTTTCTTTTAAAGTCCAATTCCTTTGTACTAGCTAAGGCGGAATTGGTCGTTTTTCAATAGGTCATGTATTATTTGGTGTGGTATTTTTAAAATTATTTTTTTAGTTACTAAATGAGTAACAAGTAAGTATATGCGGCTCATGCAAGTAACACGCAAATTGAATATGAAGATTTTAAATCGCTGTAGACAGCGATTTAAAACTGCACTGCTCTGTTCTCTTCACACAGAAATATAATTATTTATCTCCTTGTCTGGACGCTTTACTTTTCAATCCGGAACATAGTAATATTTCTTATAATACCTACTGCTTGACGATATAATAATCGTAGTTTAATGATATCAGTTGAATATACTTAAAAAACTTATTTCCTTATGAAAAACAAAAATAACCATCAGTTATATGTTCTTTTAAGACTGTTACTTCACTTATTTGTGCATATCAAATCAGTTTTATGTAAACACTGTTCAAGACTTAATCACGGTCCAAATTTATCAATAATGTTATATGTTCAAATCGCAAAAACAGTCTTATTATTCTAAAACCCATGATTACGTCCATCACTATTTCTGCCAGATCGATTATATCTGGTGCACAATCTGTCATTGGCGTAGGCAACGGTTTGCAGTTACCGGTGCAATGTAAATTAACTCATCTTTTAAATATCACGTTAATTTTATTTTAACTTGTGTCATTTCAATATCGTATAAATTTTATACATTTAAAACCTTATTTCCTCCTCTATTTGGGCGATTTCAGATTCTTGTCTCGATATTCTCGGCTCATCACTAAGACCGCGTTATCTGTGTCCCAATCTGTTGCCGCAGTAGTCGTCGGCTGGGTTGCCATTTCCTTGTAAATTAGTTGAAATAACAATGACAAGCAAATGTAGAGCGGACCCCTAATCGTGGTCCTGATGTTGGTAGAATGCGGCCGAGTAGAGAAACTGCTGGCTAATTTGAAAATGGCGTCGGAACCACAGATTATGTAAATTATTATCCCTGTTACGTTTTCCTGGATTGTTTAGAAGAAACGTAATCTTATCACGAATTTTTTTAAATACGAGCGATTGTTGCGCAAATTCGCCTGATGTAAAGCGACGAAGTGGTTAAAGATGGACCGCATATCTGCATATCTAGAAGAAACCGATTCAATCTCGATTTAAATATATTCTAGATTGTATTATTAAGTAGGAAAGACCTGGTATGGCAGCATGCCTGCCTACAGGGTGTACGTATAATGCAAATGGGGTCAAACGGCTCCGTTCGAGTTTTCAAAACTTCAACCAGTCTGTGTCGCTTTTCGAATTTCGAGATGTCTGATATAAAAAATACTGTATATAAAGTACTTTAGTAGGCTGTGCATAAAGGAACGTATATGTTATTTGAATCTTGTTCTACACTACAAAACTTTAAACTCAAAAGTAACTTTGTTACAAGGTTACAACGCACACATGATATTTTGACGAGATGTAATAACTATTTTTTAAATTTAAGTTAAACATCAAATAGCGTGACATATAGACATCAGAATACTAGACTAAATTAATTCGTGTTGTTCCCATGACATGTCAAGGCAATTGAACTGTTAATTGTGTCTAAGTAAAAAAAGTCGGTTACAAAACAGATGCCTGAAAAGTAAAGCACATTTTTAAAGAGTGATATGAACGAGTTTAGGAAAGATATATTGGGTTATAGTGTCATACAGACAATAACCAGTGGCATGCACATATTAATTAGGCAGACAACTGTATCTTCACACTACTATGGTTCTGGGTTTTCTCTCACAATAAGTGACTAAAGACCCTAAAGCACCACGCTTGCAGACCACAAATAACAGATTGGCATATGACACACCATGACGTCGTTCTTGGATCGCCTGTTTCCGGTACCAAGTTTGCCTTCACAGTTAAAGTTCAATCTCAGACACTCTTACTCTTACATCTGCTCTTGGAAAAATACAAAATTAGGCAGAGGTGCGGGCGGGATTCGAAGCTATGACCATACGATAGTGATTCGACGTTCTAGCCCACTAGACTGATATGGGTGTGGAATACTCGTTGGGTCATTGTTTAGGTTTTTTGTTGGTCTCAAAATCAAAGTAGTAAAAACAAATTATGGATGAGATAGGTTCGTTTCAGCTCATTCATTGTATGCCGTTAGATAAATATAAGACATATCAGTCTATATAGACATAGCCAGTGTTAATTAAATATATGTATGTAGGTGTGTGAGGGAGGTATTATCAGTCTTCGCTGAGTGAAGGCAGCTTCCGACACATTGCACGCGCGCCGGACGCCGATTTCAGCTAATTCACGTTATTACGGTAACATGGGTAGATTTGCTAACAGATATTCCCAATTTACTTGAGACAAATTTAGAACTACGGATTATTGTTGAAGTGAATCGAGGAGAATTAATAACGCTTTGGAATAAGGTTCATGATTTCTATTGAAGTGCTCACTTTAATAGATTTTTTTTTTTATCAACGTATGATCTTGCCTTAGCTAGTAATATCACGCTTTGAGAATTGAATTAAGTATTAAGATCGCATTGAATTCGTATCTTCTCTTATTCGCAAATTTTAATTTTATGCGTTTTATAGACATTTTTAGTAGCCCTAATTATCCCACTTCTGGGCAGAGATCCTTCTTTCCTCTTTGTAGATACCACGATCTAAGGTTTGGCCGACACATGAAAAAACACGGATATCCGTGTGAAAAAACAATACCTTTTGTTTCTGTGCTTAAATGTTGGTGTACGTTGATATGTCACACAGTGCAAAGTCAGGTAATGCATTTCCGTTGGCTAATTTACTTTAGAAGTTAGTGCAGCGTAGCCGTGACTCTATTAGCGGTCTCCAAACTCCGTTACCATCTAACTTCTGCGATACGGTAGAGTTCGCATGCCTACAATAAACCCACTAACTGTGACTGGAAGATATCCGAATATATCCGAAGACAATACTTGGAGTACGTTTACGTTAGCGGTTTGTGTAAAGTTTTGTGTGTGAACTGCTATCCAATTGGAATGCAGACGAGAGTTTGCTAAAATAAAGATACTTTGCTATTATATAATAAAACTAGCGGCCTGTTCCGGCTTCGCTCGGATATTGTCACATAAAGCCCATTGATCGAAATAAAAACTATCCTATCTTTTAAGTTGGATCAATCTACACACGGTGTCCAAATTTGATTCAAATCGGCTAAGTAGTTTAGGAGTCATTCGTTGACAAACATCGTGACAGGAGATTTATATATATTATTATTGTTGATTATTGTACAGAGCTCCGCGGTTTCCCGTTTCCGTTTATTTTGTTATATAGTAGTTAATACATGTATAGTATTTTACCGCGATAAAAAGCCTATGTGGGATTTTAAACTATGATCTATCTGGTCATAGTACGAGTATGAAATACCACATAGTTTTCTAAATTTTGACTCGATCCTTAAATCTTTTCCGACTTGCAACATACAAACTTTCTTATTTATAATATTAGTAGGATGAGGATCATTATTTTAAGTACCTAGTTCGTAAATTTAGCTTACGAGGGCTCTAAACCTTTTGCGCGAACCTAGACCATTAAGACCAAGACCACCTAAAAGACAACAGACAAGGTTCCTTACAGAAAACAATCACCTGTTCATCTGTTTCTAATTTGTTTTTGTAGAATAACACACTCTTTCTAAACAATTTCAGTAAAACTAAGAGTTACGTTGTAGACGCCATCTAAGACTAAAACGAAACGAAATGGAAATTATTAAGACTCCCACAGTTGTTAGTTTGCATCCTGGTGAGCTTATTTTGCCGTTTATAAAACTCGATCTGATTTGTAAATATTTATGCTAAAACTGTGTCGCAATAAAATGATCTTGAACTTTGGGGTCACGAATCACAACAAAGATATAAATGGTTCATATTTAATGAAGTTTTATAATTGCCATAAGCACCTCAATGACATGGTTTACCGGCACAGCATACATTTATTATAAGAAAATTAAATTAGGTTTCTTTTTATAAAGTCGTTTCGTTATTAATGTTTATCTCGAAGTAATGTTTGGTATTAAAATATCACACAACGCTTAAACCTTTAGTACGAAACGAACACAAATATGAAGCATTACTTTGTTAGTTCTACGAGTAACACGCACGCACATAAAGAATACGCAGTTTTCAAATTCCGTTCCACTATTTCGGAATGATTGAATATCAACTTAGTTTAGTACCTACTTTCGTTTTCAGTATATCGACCGTGTTTCTTTCATAGTACGCGCGTTTCCGAGAAGCAATAACTGTTATGTATTATACGACGTTCTTGAAAGCAAATGCAGCAATATCAATAAAAATAAAGTAGTGCTGCCACTGTGATACAGCCATTCCCAATGGGGTTGCGGATTTACAGACTTACGACCTTTGCTGCTCTGCGCTACTGCACAAAGTAATACTGTGCGGACTACGGACTAGGATTAATGCTGAAATGTACTGCTATCAAATATCGTTCTAGGAGGGATCAAATAGTATACCATTTCTAGAGATCAAATGAAACCGCATTAAGCCGTTGATTTATTCATCTTTCATCTGTTTTCGATACATTTTGGCCATTTTAAATTTGTATAAGTACGTGTTTCACTTTTGATGTAAATCTGTCTGAACTGTCAAATTATTATGTATATTTATGTACAACGTGTACAACAGAACAAATTTTGTCATAACATACAGCGACAATTGCTGTACTGTTAAGATACTGTGCTGTTATGAGTAGGCATATTGCTTACCATCAGGCATCAGGCATATGTACTGCTGTAGAATGTAGAATACTGAACTGGGAATAGAATATGTCGTATTTTCTTAGAAATATGCAATGAGTCCTACAAATTTAATTTAAATACCTGTTTTACCCAAAAGACGAAGAGATTTAGACCCGGAGATTTATTCTAATTGATCAGCTTAGAAGACTGAGATTCAGACAAAGACAGAGGTGTTAAGCTTATAAATATGTTTTAGTATGGCTAGAGAAGTATTTAATTGACACTTCAGAACTGTGATTTCATAGGCCCTGATCAACCAAATCAGGTATCTGTTTTTTTACATAACATAGATACCTGTAATAGTTAGCTTTAGATAGTCTCTACTGCCAATCGAACTTTTGGCCTGTCTGAAGACCTAGCGGCTTCTGTACAAGCCCAAAGTAGTTTGTTTGTTCTAGCTAACCGAAACTTAGTAACCTAAATTTACCCACATACCGTCACCGTAGAGTGAACACCTTGTAAGTGTCTGGCACACAATTCACAGGGACTAAAAACGTCTAGTGTAAAAAAAATTCAGGGCGTAATGTTTAATTGTGTGTCTGGTTAGCATAGATGGCGTAAGTAGTATTCCATTCGTTTGAAAGTGAGTTCAGAAAACCCGCTTTAAGGTTTTCTTTCCAATGACGCAATAAAACAAACTTGGGCAAAAAGTGACATACGAGGCCTTCTTTCTACGGTGACGATACGTAGATACGTGAAATATATCTGAAATCATTCCTTAAACGTACCATACTCAATGGACACTACATCTCCCTAAGTAGCTGTACAATCGTAGGTCATGTTAAACTGGCGTGTGTTTGAGTTTTTATTATTGGTCATCAAGAATCAGGGCTCTTGAAGTCGCGGCCAAACAAAACCCTGTCATGAATCAAAAATATGACCACGACGCTAAACAATTAAAATCTTAATCACGATAAACACGATTTATAAGAAGACCATAATCATTATAAATGTCAACGCAGAGTTGAATTATAACTTCCGTTCCATATCCCATTCTATAAAATAATGAATTAATCTGAAACTTTAACAGTATTTCGGATATTTACTCAAGGCTACGGGATTTTAAAATTTTAGAGCAAACTTGAATCTGTATACTGAAATTTTTCGACGTCTATGACTTCAAAAGAACTCCAAAAGCGATAAACAATTTGTTGGTTTTTGTCATACGGTGGCGATCTTATTTTTTGTATCTCGCTATAAACCAAATTAGCTACGATTGCGAAAATAGATACTCTGTGACATTTACTTGAAAAAAAAAACCTCTTCTGTGTGGTCTATGATCAGTATAATAAGATTTAGACATGTATACCTTGTATATGTATATGTCATTAGACCTTTTAGAGATGTATACTTTTAAGTAGTTTATATAAAATCATCATCATCATCATCAGCCTGCATTCGTCCACTGCTGGACATGGGCCTCTCCCATGATACGCCACTCAGTCCAATCCTTGGTCTTGCGTCTCCAACTGCCACCAGCTGCCTTTCGAATATCGTATATATATTAAAATAGATATACCTAATATATTTAGTTGCAACACCGCACCGCCCAAACTATTCTAAAACAATAAAGCTCATCTGTAAGAGATCGCTTTTAGCGACAAGATCGCCTTTTGTCAACTTTGTGGTGCCAATAAAGTGCTTTGTATTATATGACTAGACGAGATCCAATCAGCATAACCATATTTATGTCACTATCTCGTTTCCTGCACGACCATTGTCAAGACGACGTAGGAAGCATTAAGTGCATTTTATCAAGTGGGTTCTAGGTTAGAATGCTTTGATTCCGTGCTATCGTCTTCTGAGATAACACGTGATCAATGGGTGTGTTTTGTTGCGACCA
This sequence comes from Ectropis grisescens, assembly GCA_017562165.1. Lineage (NCBI taxonomy): Eukaryota > Metazoa > Arthropoda > Insecta > Lepidoptera > Geometridae > Ectropis > Ectropis grisescens. The sequence continues at coordinate 22,381,833 of CM029781.1, read as the reverse complement.
CGGAACTGGTTTGTCGTATCTGGTTGTTCTACTTATGTATTTTACTTAACCAAAATGTTACCAAAGCTATAAATCATAATGTCACTGGTTTTTAGAAGTTTGAACTAGATAGTTTGAAAAATTGCCGGTTGATTGCACTACGTTGTGATTGTGATAGTGCGTTATGTCATCTATACTTATAATAAAACTGTAACGGGTCGAATTCTGTACATTGAAGATATTTTGAAAAATTTTTTTTTGGTGTACTCCATAGTCGATACTGATGGCGAAACTGCCTTTTTTTTCTTTCATGTCTGTCTGTCTGTCTGTCTGTCTGTCTGTCTGTCTGTCTTTCTGTATAGAGATCACGCATCACGCCGAAACTACTGATTCAATTCAGCTGAAACTTGGCATGATTTTAGTTTATACTAAGGACATTGCTGTAGGCTACTTTTGATCCCCAAATTCTGAGTGGTTTTCTTGCGGGAGGGGGTGAAAGTCAGAATGTGTATTTGGTTGTAACTCATGTTTGCGTTGTTTAATTTCATTAATTCTTTTTTTTAGAAGAAAGAACATATTTTTATATTGTCCCGTCAAAATTTAAATAGTATCGGTCTGGTGGTTCGGAAATTACACAAACATTAAAAATAACGACACGCGCGGCGCGTTCGGTACAAACTAACTTCTAAGTATTCTGTGTATCAGACTATCCACAGAATATCTAGATTCTAGAAAGTGCCCACGTGATCGCGTCGCGTCGTCTTGGATGACAAAATAATTGTCAAAGATATATTTTGTGTGGAAAAACAAACATCATTCGGTTTTAATCGACTTCAAACAAGGAGGATGTTTTCAATCGGGTTGCATGTTTTTTTTTATTTGGTTTTATTTTACACGATAACTCCGCTAATTGTTAGTTGATTTTGATAATTCCTTTTTGTTTGGTAGAAAATACTTCAGAGGTGATCTTAGATATCGAAAACAGGGAGGTAGTTTTCAAATATCAACAAAAGCTAAAATCAGCTAAAATAAAATTAGATCTATCTGTTACGACATAGTCATAGCTTCTTATAAAATTTAGTCGAATGACAGAATTAAATTACCTATCACTGAAGTAGATTTTTGTTATTTTGTAGAAAACATATCAGCATAATAAGTAGCAGCCTAAACAACCCATTAAATGTTCCCACTGCTGGGCGTCGGGGCCTTCTCTCGCAAGGAGAGAGACAAGGTTATAATCCACCACGCTGGCCTAGTGTCGGTTGGTGGATGACATATGACTTAGAACTTAGATTATAGGTAGATTTCGGTTTCCTCACAGTGTTTTCTTCACCGTTTTAATTACCGGCATTACGAACATGACTCTGAAAAGATAGTGGTACGCGTGGGTTTGAACCCTGGGTCTCCGGATCGACAGTCGCCGTTCTCCCGACTAGGTCAGCTGTAACTTACTAGACCAGCCGTAACTTATTAGAAAACGTATTATTTCAATCCAAATACTGTTTAAAATTTAAAGGTAGTGTTCAACAAGCTTCGGTGACCGAAGCAGACCGTTGTTAGGGTTCTGTACACAAAGGGTAAAAACGGGACCCTATTACCGAGACTTCGCTATCCGTCCGTCCGTCCGTCCGACTGTCACCAGGCTGTATCTCAAGAACGGTGATAGCTAGACAGTTGAAATTTTCGCAGATGATGTATTTCTATTGCCGCTTTAACAATAAATACTAAAAATAAAATAAATATTTAAGAGGTGCACCCATACAACAAACATGCTTTTTACCGTTTCTTGCTCGATACTAATAATAACGTACCTGTCACAGGTAGACCCTTTAACTATTCACATAATATTTAGTTTTATGTTCTCTTTAAAAGTAATTAATTAAAATAAAATAAATTATTCAGGGGCTCCCATACAATAAAATCCGTTTATTTGCTAATGGTTCAGAACCCTTCGCGCGCGAGTACCATTTGCATTTGACCCGTTTTATTTTTCTAAATTGTTGTTAAATCCTATGCTTTCCTAATATTATATAATTATGTCAATGTTTCAATTTTGCTGCTCAATTACGTTGGAACGGCTGAATGTATCGAGTTAAAATTAAAGACACATTCTTGGTTTAGCTTAAGTAATACATAGGGTACTTATACATAGGCAATGTTTAGCCTATGTGTTCTGCCAGACTATAATCTAATTCTATTTCAAATTTCAACCCGATCACTTGATACGTTCCGCCATGATTAAGTAACAAACATCCAAACAGTGACATTCATAATAATTACAGGACAACGTTGGACCGGCTGAACATATTTTGAAGGAATTCGAAACAGACGTAGTTTGAACTCAGAAATAGCAAATCGGTTACTTATAAGGTTACTGTGACGTCGGAAAGACTAAGCAAATTTGGTAGAAAATTGAAACAGAGATAACGTATAGTCTGAAATACCACATTTATGTATTACCTATCAACCTGAAAAGAAGCATGGGCCCTAAGGAAACAAATATTAACTATCACGTCAAAACGGCACAACTATATGTGTTTCGTATGTCAACCCATATGGTTGACATACGAAACACATATAGTTTAGAGTCTAAAATTTCACATGGGCTAATAAGTCTATATTTTCATTTAACTCCATATTAATATAAGCATATCTTTTCGTAAGGAACTTGATGTGATGGTAAGGTAAAAGCCTAAAATGAAAAATTGATGCACCCGTTTTGGCGTAGATAATATAGGTGATTTGCGTTCACAATCAAAATAGCAAGCAACATAATATTCTCATTAGATGGCGCTAATGCCAGTTTAAATCTAAAAGCACTAAAGCCCCATTTAAATCGATGTTTTGCTATTGTGGTATGTATTTTTTCTTTCATCACTAGGTGACGTTACTGGTATTCTAAATCGTTCTAATAAGTTTTTGCTGCTAAAAGGATTATGATGCCGAATTTGGATTCTTTCGTTCTTGGATTTTTTTCTGTGTTACCTACAATTAAATTCATACATTAACATTTCACTAAGACTTGGCTTAGATTTACGGGTTCAACTTGCTTGAATATCATTAAAACTCAAAATCTTAATCATTTTTATTCCACACAGGCTTCGTTCAAAATTTTACGCGGGCGAATTCGCGGGTAACAGCTAGAAAACAGCTTGCGGATAAAAAGAGATAAATAGGTATAAGATCATGAACATTCGCTTCAGACTTTTCATAATGTATCCTATAAAAATCCTACAAACTTAACACTTGCGGCTATGTTCGATACTATGAAACATTACTAAGTATGTTTGATATTGTTTAAAAAAAGAAAAATGAAGATGATAAAATTAAATATATTATTGTGTGGAAAAACAAATTCACTCAAACTCAAAGGGTTTTCAATGACTACTTATCCAAATATTTGACGTACGATACTTCCAACTAATGTATAAGTTAGTAACATCTGCTTACGCGAACGAAGTAGCGGGTTCAGCTAGTAAAAGATAAAAGTGGAATAAAAGTTTTTTTGTAATAAAAGAACATAATTTAATTAATGTTTAAGTTGAATTCTATGTGTTTTTTTGTGGAATACTCTCTCTGCATAAATTATTGTGTTCCGGTTTGAAATATAAGCTTTAGATATAAATTTTAGGGCAAAGGGATAAATCATTCTGTATCAATAACGAACGGGTGACGAACGGGTGATCTTTGCTAGGCAGTGATCAGTTTCTCTACTCTTCGTGTTCACATTGTTGCGTGGCTTTGTGATGCTATCAGCTAGCGTATTACTTACCATCAGTCGCACGTCATCCTTTATCCCGCCGCTCTCTCAACTCTCTCATATTATGAAGAAAAAAGAAACCATGTAAAACAAGCTTATTGACTTGCAAGCACGCTTACCTCCTTTACATTAAAAAACAAACTAAAACGTTCTCATAATGTAAAAAGGTAGCGTACTAGAAAAGGTTTTGTTCCCAAAGTTCCTTTGGTAATTAATGTATTATCTCTATCAATTTTTTTAACTAAATAATTGATCCATTTTGATTCCTGATTCTTCTATACATCACCATGTTGACAACTAAAGATTATTTAAACATAATAGTATGTTGATTTAATAAATAGGTCATCATCATATTCGTCATTAATAACCCATACTAGCCAATTTACTGCTAGACATAGGCCATAACACGCGACTTGGCTGATCTTCGGCTTTACGTTTCCAAACGCTAACAGCTGCCGCCATAATACGCGACTTGGCTGATCTTCGGCTTTACGTTTCCAAACGCCAGCTGCCTTTCATAAGTCGTCACTTTACCCCAGAGACAAGTTGGAGTGTAAAAGGCTAAACATGTATCATAAATAAATTTGTTTAATATGATATTGTTACATTTGGCTTATTAAAATTTACAATACGAAGATCATAAAGAGTTAAGCGCAGTGGTACACTTAAAATAATTTTAACATAACTACCACTGATAGTATCGTAGTGGAGTCTATGTTTCTACTAAAATATAACTTGTGGAAGTTGTTTGTCGTAAAAATATATTTTTATTTGCTTTATATTGCTACGCATTTGCATATTGGGAGCGCGCTATAAAAATATGATTTTATCATCAACACATACCACAAGTGGTTAAAACAAGTACATCATTTAGCAGAAGGAAGCCGTGGTAGCGTTAGCTTTACCATTGAAAATGTCAAAAACGTAACAATTCCAAGTTATTGCTATTCTTAAACTATAGAGTTAAGGCAAATGAGTAAGTAATTCAGACTTAGGACTCATTTTTTACGCTTCCCACAAGAGCTTCAAATCCCGGTATCGTCCCCGTGTAACAAGATATTATGGAAATTGTGTCACGTCTCTATTTTGCATGTTCGGCGCGTCGGCCCGATTCCACTGGTGCATCCAGGGTTGCCAGGATTCCTGGCAAAAAACAGGATGCACAAAAAAAAGGTTATCGCTTTTGGCCGAAAAGGTTTTTTCTTGCCGCGTGTCGAATCGGAAACGAAATGAACTCGGCCAGGAAAATAAAAAGATAAAATCTCATAGGACTGTCATAGTTTCGTAAACTGATTTTTTATTTGTTTTCTACGTTTCATTGCAATTATTGCGAACGTTTTGAATGCAGTGTAGTACATTTGTAGTCAACCCTTGTACAGAGTCCACATGTGGAAGTAAATAAAGCTGACGCAGTGTCAAGCAGTGATCTGCACAAATTACTGTGTACTACTGTGTTCCTCTTTCTCAGTAACAGAATAAACACATTGCACTGAGACGCACCATCTTGAATATCTGGGTGATGAGATCGGTGTAGTGATGTTAACTGCTTGTGTTAAATTTACTTTGTGATGCTGGTTTATTATATATTTTAAACTAAACGTTTTTGAAATATCAACAAAAACTAGGTATAATTTGCTTTCATTTATCTGGACGACGCGACGTAGCTATTAATGAAATTTAGACGAGTGTCTGAATTTAATTGAAAATTAAGTCGGTTTTTAATTTTTTGCATAAAATTTTATTAATTTGTCCATTTCTCCCATTGCTGGGTCTCCTCTAACTACCTACCTCCACTTAATATGGTCGGAGCTTCCTATGTAAATGCGAACAGGTTATTTTTTTACGATTGTTTAGTTTTCGTAAAATATTGTTTGCTATCATATGTATTTTATCTACACTGTCCCGGTTATACATTGGTAACCCTCATAGCATTCACACTTGAGACGGCTCGGAAACGGCACATTTAAATATCTTTTAATGTTATTTGTGCTACAATTTCACGTGTTGCTTCCACGTCTTCCTTTTTAAACTCTTATGCAGGAGCGCAGTTTGCACTTTAAAGTGTGTTTTGAGTTTTTGTTCGGTTTATTTTTTAAAAAGGCGGCTGACGTGATAGATACACCTTTTAAAGCTGTCACAGAATTATCAAAAGTTCTAAACTTTACCCCTCCTGGTCCGGACATTCATTGGGGTCGAATAATATAATTCAATTTCGTCAATTTCCGCATAAATTGATTGATGATTAGGGTGAAAGCGGGGAATAAATTCAATTTCGCTATTTTGTATCTGAATTTCCCTTTAAGACATACTCTAATATTATCATAGAATATCAGCAGTGTAATTACTCGAATTCACGTGAATGTCGCGTTGTATGCTCGGTTTTACCGGGAGCAAACCATCATACGATATCTTTATTACTCAGTATGATAAACAACGACTAGAACTATCGCTTGAATTAATCGTACGTCGACCTCATTGCGCGCACAAGCGCATGTCACCATAGTTTTACCTACTTTCTGGAATAATTGTTTATTTATCAGTTCGTTAAATAAAGAAGTTACCGAATCACTTCCTAGTTCACTGCACTGCATCGATTGAATCCAAACATTATCAAATATTTATGCTCCGCACGTTGAAGAATCCGAATTGTTTTTTTAAACTCGCCTACTTTATAGGCAGATTTCTGACTTACAAGTCGATAGACATGGAACATTCAACGACACATATTGCATAGTCCAGTCGGTAGTAGAAATATTACTTGGAAATCTGCTACGGTCATATAAAATTATGTTTGGGATTATCTTCAATTGATTCGAACGACGTACGTGAGGATTCTGGTTTATAAATTTGCGGTTTAAAACCAAGCCTGTTCCGTCTGGCCCCTGTGTGATTCGGGCCAAACAAGGGACTCGGTAACGAGGGTGTGACACTAGCAAACTTAATTTTGAATCTAATCTATTAACACGGTGTTATCTACTTCAACCTAAATTATGTTTATCGCATCTACTGAAGTTTATACATAAACTGAAGCAGATTAACTTCATTGTATTGGGAAAGTTTCGGCGTTCCCTCTTAAAATAGTAGTGTTTATAGAATCGTCACGCACCCGAAACTGACTTGTGAGTTGTGTTAGTAATCTACAGTGAGGTTGATTTAATGAGAATTTATTGTTCTCAGCTTTACGCTTCACTCCTTGACTGACAATTCCAGCGAATTCCTTGCGTAAATTAGTGCCGTCTGTGTAATTTGTGGATACAAAGAAAGTTAGTATTCACCACACATTCACGGCGGCGCGCCCTCAAACTTGATGATGTTTGTTTTGACTAAATGACTTCAGACTTGGAGGATGTACTTTTGTAATTTGTAACTGCCGCGGGGTTTATTTTAATCTGAATTCATGACAGTTTTGGTTGTTACTGCCATTTATCATATGTATGTTTCTTGAAGATGTTGGGACATCTGATACGACACGACAACTTCATTAGAACAATAATGGAAGGTAAATTAGAAGGGAGGAGGAAGAGAGGTAGACCTAGGAGAAGTTACATGAACCAAGTGAAGGAGAATATAAATGTAGTGTCGTATCAGGAAGTCAAGGAGAAGGCGGAGTGTAGAAGTACATGGAAAGAACCCCACCGACAAGAGCGTCGCTCTTAAATCATGAATGAATGAATGTTTCTTGTTATGTTCCTGTTCTTTCCTACTATTGTTTCTGATTTGCTGAACCATCTTAAATCTATCAAATTAGTAGCTGTATTGTAAAAATATTAAGTTACGGTCTAGGCGGGAGAACCGATCCTGATCCGGATCCCGTGGTTCGAATCCCACGAGCACTAATAACTTTAAACGGAAAAGGAAAACATCGTGAGGAAACCGGCATGTTCCAAGAATTTGCGAAGTTATGTGTCATCCACCAAACGGCGCTGGATCAGCATAGTGGATAATGGCCTTGACTCTTTCCTTGTGAGAGAAGATCCCGAGTCCCAACAGTGGGAACGTTTAGTGGGCTGCTAATGAAAAATATTAGATTAGCTTTAATTCTTTTTTAATACCACAAATAGTATCTATATCGTAGCAATAAGTACGCTGAGGTTTCGGAGCCTTTAAATATTTGATGAAAAAAATCATTTAACCCAAATATAGTGCTTATTATTATGTAATAAATGAAACACTATAGCATACATAGATGTAGGTAATGTCAAAGAGAGACGGTAAATGAAGTTGCAGTCCTTTGTTAATAGCGCTTTGATTTATCGTATCAAAGCAATTTCTCAGGCTTTACGGCTAGCCAATAGCTGGCGCGGCGGCGACGTGTACAACAATAAATTAACGACAATTGCACTAATTGTGCAGCTAATGGGTTCGCTCACCGAACCATTGTCTAGCTCCGCTATCCGAACATCAATTAACACGCTATCCGGAAATATTTGACGCGTGGGAATGGTATTCGACAGCGACCTCCCGATCGCAATGCTCCATCCGCCATTCCGACACCGTACATCGGAACTAATTCCAGCTACGGTATTCTTTATTATTATGATACGTGATACGAATTCCTGGACGTTCCCTTTCCGTCGCGTCTCAATAGGAAATCAAAACGTTATTGGAGTAATAAGCACGCACTTCCTGTTTGTAATAAGTAAACCTGATGTTTTATATTGGTCGGATGGGAACTTCTATCGCCTGACTAAGGCCAACTGTCCACGTAGCCGCACGTTATACGCACGCTTTCGTCAATTGACGGTTGCAAGACGAATGCATGACGAATGTTTGCATCTTGCGTACAAACAATGAAATCTGTGTCCACGAAGCGGCAGTCGTCATATGTTCGTTGACGAGCGGCTGACGCGACGTGGCTAATTGGCCTAAATCGGCTTTGCTTTTGCTGTCTTTATAATTTCAAGTGTAAACAAAAGAGAGAGTTATTAAAGCTAAGACTCAGTCCTTACGGTGGCGTTCGCCCCGTTTCGAGTTTCAAAGCGCATGTGGCCGTTACCGAAATTGCTTTCAATGTGCGGAGATCGCGTGAGGCGCGCCAACCTACCGATATAAATCTACGAAGCTGCCGAGTTCGGAATAAATTGCAAACTATAAGGATCCCTCCCACTCGCAAGTCGTCCATCGTCCGGCCACGCGATTTCAGCGATTTGTCACGTCAACATTGTACTGCCCCCGTCGAACATTCACCTTCTTCCACGATATTGGACACCAGTTTGATTTTATGGACCAGCTCTATTATCTTTTCTGCGCCATTGATTTCATTACATTATCGTCTTAAGGCCAGGTAATTCTGTCAAAGTAGGCATTTAACGCTGTCTTGTTCTCGCGACCGTCAGCGACCGCGGAATCGGTGCCACAGTGCAGAAATAACATTAAAATATTGGACTATGTAATTTAAACTCATTTTTTGTTCAAGATTTGTTTACGTTTGTTTGTTTATGATAAGAGTTTTGTTGCTATATAAACGAATAAATATTAAATTTATCTATACTCGTAGGTATACAAAACTCAACCTTTTCTTTTTTGGTCACACTATAAGTTGAGAACGGCTTTTAAAATTTCATGCATCTTTTTAAAATGTTTCCTAATAATTCACAAGTTCATCAAAAAATTTAAAAAATGTGGTGAAACGTAATGCAAGGCCAGTAAATATAGACGGTTTTTTGGCCAAGTTTGCACTAAATTTCTAATCCAATTTTTTTCTATGAGGTAAAGATCACTTACTGAGCATAAAATTACCTAATGCTCACAGATTCAGGTAGAGTTTCAAACGCCAATTGAAAAAACTGTTTTAGCCGATATTTTGAAACTATATATTTTGACAACAATTGTAGAAAATAAAATTTTGCATCTTTTGTTGCTTGTAAACTTTTTTTGTAAAACTTACCGTTTACGATTTATAGGCCATTTGATGATTGTGTGTGGAGATTTGTGGTTGTGATGATGCCGAAAATAGTGGATGAAAATGATGTGGTCTACGATGGAACTTGCTTCTCTAATAGAAACAAACACAGTGTACCTCGTAACCCCAAGGATCGAACCTTCGACAAAAACCCACTCCGGCAATGCGTTTCATAGCTTAGTTGTTCTTATTACAAAAGTGGAGACCAAACTCTTCGTTCAACTCTTCAATCATGATGATGAACGGTGCTGTTCATTCGAGCAACGAGCAATATGATAGAATTACTTTAATTTAAAAACCGACTACAAAAAATCTAGACGTAAAAAATATTACCTACTATCTAAGGAGTCTATGGACACTTTGGCGAATGAGACCAGTCTTAGAATATCTTAGTTACCAAAATCCATCCAGCCGTTTGGAAGATATGTGGAAATAAAAGTTTTACAAACATAAAGATACGCGCGAAAAACATAACCCTTCTTCCATTCCGGTAAAAAGAGACATGTTTATGCTACTGGGAACGGAATTCACATCTTATTTTTTTACATTGTTATCATTAAATTGGACATAATAAATCGTAATCGGTAAGTTCGAAAAAAAGTTTACTGGCAACAAAAGATGGGAAATTTTATTTTCTACAATAATAATAGGCTTTATAACTTTTTCGGAATATTGGCCAAAAACGTTTTTTCGAGCTGGCGCTTGAAGCTCCACCTGGATTTGTTATTATTTTGTAATTTTATGTTCAGGAAATGATTCTAAACCGAAAAAATACGAATCGGAAATTTAGTACAGAGTTAAATTCTACGAGTAATTTTACTGCCTTCTTATCTAATTTGGTCGAGTTGAGCGGTCAGACCAGTTTAGGTACTTGGGATCTATACTCCATGCGTCCGGGGACATTGATTGCGACGTCAGGGCACGCATCTCAGCAGCCTGGGCTAAATGGCGTGAGGTAACTGGTGTCATTTGTGACCCCAAAATGCCGGTTAAGTTAAAAGGACAGGTCTATAAATCCATCATTAGGCCTGTTCTTTTGTATGGCAGTGAAGCGTGGCCGTTGCTTGAACGACATAAGCAAGAGCTGCGTGTCACGGAGATGAATATGCTGCGTTGGATGAGTGGAGTGACGCGGAAGGACCGCATCAGGAACTCTCGCATCCGCGGAAGCCTTCATGTTCGTGACATAGCAGACAAAATGCAAGAGAGTCGCTTGCGCTGGTACGGCCACGTTTTACGTAGACCGGCAAGCCACGTGGTAAATAAATGTCTGGCCATGCCACCTCCGCCGGGACCTGGTAGAAGAGGAAGGCCCAGGAGAGGCTGGCTTGACGTCGTAAGGGATGATATGCGTGCCAATGGTCTCACAGTGAAGGATGCCGAAGACCGTGCGAAGTGGAAAAGTAGAAGTAGGAAAGCGGACCCTGGGCTCCGAAGCGAAAGCTTGGGATGTAACCGGGATTTAACGCTAGGATGATGATGATATCTAATTTGGTCGAGTGTCTAAATTTCATTTTAAATAAGTTTTAAATGAACGAAGTTGGGTTTTTAGGGATTCGTAGACAAATTTTAAAATATACGTTATGTCTGTTCATCCGTATGTGACAGCCATTTTCTCCGAAACTATAAGAAGTATACTATTAAAACTTGGTAAGTACATGTATTCTATGAACAATATTAACAGTTTCATACAAAAAACGAAAAAACAACAAATTTTGGTGGTGTCACAAACTTGGAAAATAAATTTAAAAAAAATCTATCAAAACCATACGTGTATCTATGGATAGGTGTTCAAAAATTGTATTGAAGTTCCCAACATTTTTATTCTAAACTGAATAGTTTGCGCAAGAATCTCTTCCAAAGTGGTAAAATCCGTATGTGAGGAGTTTTCTTCCAAGTACTAAGTACCTTACTACCAAAGAATTTACCTAAATGGCATATAAATGCAAGTTAGGTATCATTTATGATACCTAACTTGCATTTATATTAGGGGATTTACGCAGGGGATTTCTCCCCTCTCATTATTTCCTTATCCCGATCTCTGATTTGACGGACGAATATTTTACCGATACTAATCTATTTTCCATTGCATCTGCATTGAATTTTTTACTGATGTGTTATCGACGTCAGTTTTTGAGACTCCCTATTGGTCTACAACATAAAAGTAAACAGCGTACTAATTAGTATCAGCGTCTATTTGCAATTCAATGAAAACGGTATCAAAAATCAAGATCATAGCGTGCTTCACTAGTAATACCTACTGATATTGTTATACTGTGGCACTATGATCGTAATATTTAAAATTTATTGGTTGTCAAAATTGCAAAATCAAGCACAGGCCCGTCGTCCGTGAGCGCCGAAACGCGACTGATCAGGCCTGCCGAACGGCGCGCTATATATATGGTAGATATTAAAACATAGTGAATAACTGATACTTTTATCAAGTCAAACTCTGCGAAAGCATCTATAACTTTTAGTGGCTTTCGTTGATTACAAAATTTAGTAAAAAGATCATTAGTTTAGTCATAAACTTGAAAAAACTTTTTGAAAAGGGGTAACTTTGGGATTTTTTTCTATCAAGTAAAATTCATTAAATCGTGTTATTGGCTGCGAATTGCACTAGATTAGATCCTTAACTAATACATATATTTTTTTCAGAGTTTAATACACTATTTTAAAGGTCTTAAAGTTGTTTTAAAAATTCAAAATTACGGCCTACACGCCCTTAATACATTTTAAAAGATATTAAGATACCATATTTAAACCGGTATTATAGCTTTATTATCTTGCTAATATACCATTGTGGCTGTAAAATATGGATTCTGCTATGTAATTTTAGCAATCAAATCAATGATCTGCTGTCTTGGATGGACTACTAATATTATGAATGCAAAATGCTAAAGTTTGGAAGTTTTAAAGTTTGTTGTTTAATCACGTCGAAATAGCTGAATAGGCCGGATTGAAATTTGCAACACAGAACATAGGGTGAAATAAGACAGAGGCTACTTTTTATCCCAGAAAAATAACGACATCTACTCGGGTAAAATCGATATACCTACATACGGGAAGAAATTGCAATTTGAGTGAGTGGGTAGAGTGTAGGATAATGTAAGTCATGAAAAAGACAATTTTATTTTATGGCAGCTATAAAACTAGGTGTTTTAGTGTCCATGTAACTCACTCACGTACTCAGATCGCAATACCTCTATATGTTTATCAAATGTTACCGCTTTCAATCTACTTGATAGGTTGTGATAAGAGATTCAAGCCAAAAAATAAAGGAATAAATAAGTAAAAATGGAAGTATAAAATAACTTTTTAATAATTGAAAGTTCTGTTCGTAGTGCTCACTTGAATAGGTATAAACCCTGTTTGTTAAATCATGATTGAATGGAATGCAACTTGAAATCTTAACAGATAATAAAAAAATATCCATGTAATTTACATGTATGCTGTCATAATAAAGTGTGTCTGTCATGAATCTTTCTACGAATTGAATTCCAGCGTCCTTCCAATGAAAAAAAAATACGCAATGTAAATAGCAACGCGTTCAAGAGGAGTCTACTATTTGCATTGTAAATATGATGAATACTGTCCTCGGAGAGTTATAGCTTGCATGCATGATGCAGGCGAACTTGACGAACGACTGTCCCGTCAACCTCCCTTCGGTTCATTGAAACATTCAATTACTACTTTTGTTACTTCAATTTCAACCATGCCATTACGCACTGTCTGTTCATCTGTTCCCTTGTTAACGAAAAGATTTTCTCTTGCACTCTATTTGAGTGATTTATCGTAACGCCGACTTAAATTTATGTTCTAATTACATCGTGTTATGACGTATTTTCGAACATTCCTGAAAACACATTCCCGGCGGACGCACTTCTTCGCGCGGATAGTTCCCGAACTTACGGTAGGAACACATCAAGCAAGTTTATTGAAATAATAAATTGTTTGCTCTGCATGAATCCTATAATAATTAGATTAATTGTAAATTTTGCTATGGTCGTTGAATTGGATGTCGTTAATTGAGGTATCCTTCATATGTCGTTGTTTGTCGTATATGTCTTAGCGCTATGCTAATTAATTAAACTACCTGATTAAGATAAGTTAACTTGTTGTCTTCTCCTAAACCACTAGCCACGTGTGTCCCGTGTAGATCTTTGTTATTCTTGGCTGCGTCCACATACGGTTTAGGGATGTAGCTAATACGGTCAATTCGTTCATTTCCCACTACAGACGTGTCCCGGATCTGCCATCCGTCCGTTTCAATATAACGCTTGGGTGATTCAGCCACCTAATCAATTGGATACGGTGTCGGTTTCAAATGAACCAATTCGTGATTAAGAGCGTTCGTGATTTGCGTACAATTGAACTCTTTAGGAGCCTTTTGTGTGTACTTTTCCTGATGGTTTTTGTGGCTGTTTACACTGTAAATCTATCATTGATTGCTGGCGTTAATAGTTCTCTTTGATAGGTTTTATTGCGATGACATCATTACGGCTGGGGTATACACGAGTTTTATTACGTGCTGAAAGACTGCAGCGGTTGCAGTGATCTAATTGTTTCGGGCCGAGTCGGAGCGAGCCCGCCGGCGGTGGCATGTGTTCCCGACACGCGGACCGCGCTCCCAACTAATAGGGTTGCCGACTGCCACTGAATATGGACTCGTTAGTTTAATGCCTCGTGAAATGACGCTCCAAACTGGGGCCAGGGTTTTGTAGGTGCGAAGTTGCCGAAAATGGAAATAGATCGCGCTCCAAATTCGGAACAACTTCGACCTAGTCTTTAACTACAATAATTTTGATAACAATTCGAAAATATTTGCATACGATATGCAAAATAGTTTCCAGAGTAAAATAAAAGAAGAATTGTACGTTTGGTTGTCGTAAGGAAACGTGACGTCTCTTTGAATTGTTTACAAGTGTAGTTTTTGTGTCTGTGTGGGTTTCATCCCTACGGAATTTTGCCATGGGCGGCGTCCAATGTTTGTTTTTCTAGGGGAACAGTTTGGACTTGTTTGATTTAAGTGTAGGAACAGACGGCCGGCAACACCCGCCCGAGTGCTAGCTTTACTGTTCTTTGCGTTTCTTTATGTTTTCCTTCCACTCTGTGTTTGTGATGAGCCCTTTATACGCGCCGTTCAACACGCGGCGGCTTTTCATTGCTCTTTGATGGATAAAAATAAAAATTTTCAATCAGGGGATATTGATCGCCTGTATCCTTCCATTGTTTTAACTTTACCCATAAAACTAAGACGGGAACCTGGTAGACACATGTCTTGTTATAAGTTTATGACATAATACGTCACGTAGATCTTGTTGTTTGTTATCGTCTCTTAAAATATGTACGTATCATTTTTATAATTGTAAAAGTGTTGAATAGATTTTTCGACGGTAATTGAGTAATGTACATGTATGGATGTTTGCTCAATGTATGTTTTACGGATGGGCCTGAGTATAGTTGGTATGTGTCGGGTAGTAGGGCGCCTTCTGCGCTACCCCAATGTTCGGTAGGCAGTATATGCCATGTCGGGCTAGCTGCCAAATGCCCCTTTATAAAAAACACCCTTTTCGTTGAGTTGCATACCCTCACATGTTAACATATACCTTGACTATATGTACCCGGGTTGGTGTGTGTATGGCATTGATAGTGTTATGAAAATAGGTTGCTTACATTCCAGATTGGATAACTATACATAAGTTTAAATTCAAGAAATAACGATTTCTCCGGCATAGCGAGACAAACCGCGCGTTCAACTAGCATCTTGTGATGATCATGTATTAATATTCAGGCCGATTATGGCCACTACTTTGCGTGAATCATGTTAGGTACTTGATGGTTCTTCACATACTACCCAATTTTAACGGTAATTCGACGACAGCTCACTTGGGGTACACACATTACCAGCATACCGGAGGAAAGCTTGGCTAAACATATTTTCTACTAAGAACTCCGGGAAGCGTAAATATGGTGGCCAATTTCTGAGGTATAAGTCCCATAATGTAAATATACGACAGTCACTGTGAAAAATATGAATAAGAACCAAGGGAATAATAAATATCCGTGACAATCACGTTACGTTCCTACCCCAGCTAAGATAAACGGAACCGAGCATGAAGAAAGTTATTAGTCTGAGGGCTTTTAAAACTTCCGTGTTCATGAAAAATTCAGAGGCGTGGTCGTGGACAAATGGTCTGTGGCGGGAATTCCCCAGGCATTGCCAGGGTGGCGGGTTGACTAACGAGCTCTCTTCTCTACTGTCTGATGTATGTAGAGTTACGTTGAAAGGACATCCTGACAAGATACAAACGAGACTAACTTGATAGACTCGTGTAGCTTGAAAAAAAAATTTTTTTTCTTTACACGAGCTTTTTTTTTTCTTTCTCTACACGAGCTTCCGAGTCACAAATAAAATACAGTTTTAGCTACAAATATTTTTTCGACTGTGCATGATATTTTTGTACGTATATGTACGTATTATGTATATTTTATTCCTACAAGTACAACTAATTCTTGAAATGAATGCTTTTAGCTCTCAAGACCCCTAAGTGGTATTCTTGCCATTACAAAGGCAATGAGTAAATTATGTACTTCGCTGGGGGACTTAAGTCGATTTACAGATACGTATAAGCAGATTCACTTTTACATTTGCAACAAGTGCAATTGTTGTCGCGAAATATCCAACTGAAACTTGAAGCTTTTTTTCCATTAATACCCAAATGAAATCGAAAATACGAGACCTGGCCTTAATTCAAGTTCTGTAAACTTGTCTATTCTACTGATTCACGACCTGTTCGTCTGGACTCACTGTAGAATCGGAGATAGACAGACAGCAGGTGACGAGGTGAAAGACACTTCTATACTTCCGGTCGATAAAAAAAATTGAAATAAAACGCCCCTTAGAAAACTGCATCCTGTACGTCAGTGTTAAACAGAAAGAATATGCTTCTTAGAAAGACATATAACAGTATAAACGAATCTTCGCCTAACTCTGCTGTCATCGTTCTACCGTTGTATTTGTCTTCCGGCGAAGCATTTGAAAGAGAACTTTAGGTAGGGAGAGTTACGTGTTAACAAATTGTGCGGGGTGCAGGGGAGTTTCCCGAGGTGGGTGGGAATATGAAGCAGCCGTGACTTTGTAGTATGCGATTAATACGTTCACGTCAGAGACACTCGCGTAACTGTCGACTTGAATGGGTTATTCTCGTCTCTCTGCGCTCTAAATGTCTGACGGAATTAGGTTTTGGTTAATCTACAAAATTATTTCGGTATAAAAATACTACGCTCCTTTTCCGTTTTTCTGAATCTGAATCTGAATCCGTTTTTTTTCTTTTTGCTGTATACCGACTATTTTGTCTATGGGTATTGCAGTTAAAACGGGTCTCTATTAATTATATCGTTATCTATTTTACGTAAGGATATTATTTTATGTACCTACTATATTACTATAATATTAATTACTTATTCTTTGAACAAAGTACCAGAGTACAAGGTATAGAAGCCGTAGCAGAATGTTTGTTGTTATGACGGATTAACTAATAAATAATAACAAAATAGACATGAAAATAAAAAAATTATAGAAGTCTTCGTTCAACAAGGAGATTTTTTAAATCTTTTTTCTATTACTTCTATAAATAATTAATAATACACAAATTTGAAAGTTGGTCATATTATTAGGATTACCTCATAAGAATGACCGGTTTATATAACAAACAAAAAATGTTTGTCTGTAAAGTCGTTTGGCTTGCGAACGATAGTTTAACGTGACAATGTCATACCTAAACATTGATATGCGGCGCAAGCTTGCAATGAGCGTAACGGGACATATCGGGACAACTTTTCGTACATGCAGCCGGCGTTCATCGATTTATTAGACGTTCTCACGTCAAAAATAAAAATAATTAAAATGATTACTTATTTTATAAATTAATATAATTTTGTCCTTAAAACGAGTATGAATAAATTTCTTCGGTGTGGTTACTGTCCGTCGTAAACAGAATCGTCCTTAAAAGGTGGCCAAGATAAGACCTATTCTCGATTAAAAAAATGTTATTACTGACTTACTTCCCTGCCGATTGGGAAGATTTAATTAACATAAAAAAAATTACATGGTATTAGAATTACCTATTATGTTTATTGTTACAGTCATTTCTTAACACTTATTTGTGTACCTATTGTATTATTATTATTATCATCATTTGCTTACGTCATCAATTCGCAAGCTTAACTTCAAAAACATAAATTTAAATTCAGTAAAAAGCGCAAATTACCATACCAAACTATGTATTCGGTCCGCTTGCATGAGTAAAATTAATTAGAATTTTTGCGTTGTAAATTTTTAAACACTTATATAAATTGCGGAATTTCACCAAAAGAAAATTTACGGGAATTGCCCTCATTTTGTGAAGTGAGCGTTTTTGTGAATTTCGCCAACTTTGAATACATAATTTGAGTGTAATGTTTCCGGTTCCTCCGAACGGAAAATGTCTTTGTTTGGTCGCGGATGCTTATTACGCCAGGTCCGGGAAATTCGTTCCGTCATGAAAGCACCGGACCGTACTTAAATGGAGCACAGGAGCACCCATTGTGCAGGTCGTCAGCTCGCAGCCACTACAATGCAAAGCACT
This sequence comes from Ectropis grisescens, assembly GCA_017562165.1. Classification (NCBI taxonomy): domain Eukaryota; kingdom Metazoa; phylum Arthropoda; class Insecta; order Lepidoptera; family Geometridae; genus Ectropis; species Ectropis grisescens. Next base: position 22,363,562 of record CM029781.1, on the reverse strand, counting down.
TCTGTTTTATTACAGTTATGTATCAACATCGGCGACGCGCGTTTATTTAATGGCGCACCCTTTATACGCGACGATTTCCCCGAATTCGGGGAAACCTCGGCGGATTCGGGAGAACTGCTCCAAACGACTGTCGCCCCGAACTTCATTTGTTGAAAAAAATTCCATCATTCTTTTTTATTTCTGCGCCCGACATAAAATAACAAGGGAGCTAATCGAACTATTAATTTTTCAACCCAACAGACTGCGAGGAATCGGTGAAGCTGAAAATAGCGGTTAAATGGAGCGCGGTTATTAATAAATATTGACTTTGTAAGGGGATGGAATTGCTTCGTACTGAATGCGCTTAATGCTCGACTAGCTAATAATAGCCCGTTTTGTTTTACTTATCGTTGCATTGTGGCAATAAAATTGATTTAATTAGTCGGGACGTTTAGTGGCCGGCGATCTATCAGGTTTGATTAATTGGTTTCCTATCATCGACCCGGACAAGTGGAGTAGGGCGCTGTAACCGAATGAATTACTCGCTTGCAGGGGCCGCTTCGCATCTGGTGCCTAATACCGATTGAATGAAATTACCACAATGTAACTGCACATGGGCCAGTAACTCAGGTTCCTACCGATGTCCTAATTTGGCATGGGCGTAAACATATCGGCTTGGTCTATTTACAAGTCACACTTCATATTGGAGTGGTGAAGAATTTTGTTTGGATCAATTACTCGATAATTAGATTGGATTAAAACTTCCCGTGTCCTGTCTGCCTAACAAGGTCAATGATGTTGTTGGTTATTGAACCTGCAAAATACCGGCGCTGCCATGTATTATTTTTTATTTTTGTTCCGAGTCCAATAAATAACTCTCCAGCGAGATGTAATGGAACATTTACAAAATAACGAACCTCTTAAGGTAACTGAGCCCACTAACTAACAAATAGGATCTCCGTTTTATAAGGCAATTCTTTGATAGACTTATATACTCGTACTACTGGGTTATAAAATTACCATCAATCATAAAGGTAGATAATTAAACTGTCCTGGTACATACTTTTATTACAACGTAGTCTTGTTCCATACTGCTAAATTAATCAGGTTCCTTGCGTGATATGCAGTGAGAATACTGTTGACGTATCATAAGCCTAGAGACTGATAAGGTAGTGTTGTTTTGTTTACCCATGTGTGCACTCAAGGCATTTTAAATTGCTTTATCATTTAAATTGATTAAAACCAGCACTAAGATAAATCATATGACACACCAAACATCTGCTTGCCTCGCTGAAAAAGCGACCTTGGCAGATCCTGACTATTTCTGTTGTATAGAGTTGTTTAATGTCTACGAAAATAGTCAGACAACAGTTTTTGCTCATTGACAAGAACAGTCGACACGTGTGTCATTATTAGGGGGTTACACATTTTACAACATTGGAAGTGTCTCTGGCGCAAATTATTCACTATAGAAAAAAAATGATATCAGAAACTTCAACATCATTTTTGAAGACCTATTGAGAAACCGCACACGTATGGTTTGATGAAAAACAATTTTTGAGTTTCAGGCTGAAGTATGGGGCACCCCAAACTTTATTGATTTTTTATAGTTTTGTGTAAAAATCTTAATGCGGTTCACAGATTACATGTACTTACCAAGTTTCAACAATATACCTAACTTCTTATAGTTTCGGAAAAGACAACAGACATGACGAATCCATAAGGGTTACGTTTTTACGTTTTACGGAACCCTAAAAAGTACCAAGTCGATCAGTGGGGCCATAAAGTAGCTTGTTTATGCGTATTTTTTAAATTCTCCTCTGCATGAGAGTCTTCGTGTGGAGCGCGGCTAAATGTTCGAGATTGAGTACTCGGTATAGGAACGTACCAGAATTGGCGTGTTCGCTGGTTTTCGTTTCGCAGTCGGTGATAATGCGGTGATCGATCAAACGCGGCTCTCGTCGACTCCGCGCCCATTCGTTCCTATCGAGACCACTCTCACAGGATGTAAACCAATCACATTACATTACCGCCTCGTGTACCGGGATGCGCAGATTCGATATAATAACCTAATGGCTGTCTTAACGTTAACCTAATAATGTTATTTCATCTAAAAGTAACTTGTCAATGAAAATTCTTGTATCCGTCCGAATGCAGAATCCGTCTGGGGACCACATCTTTGCCAGTTATTCTACCGCCGAGCATTACTAAACATTACTGTGTTCAGGTTTGGAGGACAATGTTTCCATTGAAATAATAGGGTAAAGATATAAACATCTTATATCTCTGGGTGACGAGTGCAGTGCAGTGCTAGGTAATGATTTGGATTTTGAACTTTATTAACTGTTCAACCCGATTCGTTCGGAAGTTGCGACATGACTGAGTGACAAACATCCAATATTTGACATCCTACTAATATCCTATTAATGACATGTTAATTATAAATTTTCAGGTTTGAATGTTTGTTGCTCAATCACGTCTGAACAGATCTAAGTAGTTGAAATTTGGAACACAGATTATAGTCTGGAAGAACATATATCCCGGGAAAATAACGGGGACGAAAACTACGCGGGTCAAACTGCTAGTATTATTATAAAAGCGAAAGTTTTGATGTTTGTTGCTCAATCACGTCGCAATGTCTGACTGGATTAGGTTGAAATTTTGAATATAATAGATGTATCTTATGAATATTATAAATGTCTGTTGGATATTTAACGTCTCAACGGATCTGGAATATATTTTAATTGGATATTTTTTGGATGTAAATTTGGAATATTATTTGATTATAGTCTGATACGCACACATAAGCAACTTTTATCACAGAAAATTAACGAGAACGGAAACTGTTTTGTGGCGTTGAATGAAAAGTTGTTGTTTTGTATTCTTTCCGCATAGCCTTGTAACCTACACGGAATATATTTCTCGCATTACCGATCCCTCATTATATTGGGTATTTCCATCTAATGATACAGTCCATCCGTCCGACTATAAATTGACGTCGAACCCCTCTCACGCCTATTAAACAGCAAAATTATGATATGATAATACTATTAATGTTATTCAATTACGTTTAAAAGTTCTGAATATTAACGCATCCAGTTAATTAATACCCGCGTCGGTGATAAATTCGTAATTAATCGATTTTAAAGATTTTTTTAACATCGGCGGGAGAGCGCACGCAACTCCGTGGAGTAAAACATATAAATATGTCTTGTAAACACGCAGTAAATGCAATAAGAGCCGTATCGTTGCGTTGTCTCCCATTAGCATTCGATAAAGAGGAATAATGACAGGTCGGACCGGTATCTAGTTAAAAATTAAGTTCTTCTGTGTAGCAGATGCGATCGGCTTGCACATGGGTGACGTGTGTCAGCATTGCTTTCCCACGGGCCGATTGAAAAAACAGGTATTGCATAGGTATCGCATCTCCATTATTAATTACCAATAGTCGTGAAAATATCGATATACGTAATATGTTCTACGACCATTTTTGAAGACAAATTCTACGTTTGTTTTAACTGAATGTTTCCAGAGAAATTACAGGGCTTAGAGATATGTCACATCTTAGATCTCTGGGTGACGAGCGTAGTGCAGTGCTAGGTAATGGTTTCGACTCTTCATGTTCCAATAGCTGCGTGTCACTGTGCTGTTATGTGGCAGGCATGTTGCTTACCATCAGGCACATGTACTGCTCGTCTCGTCATTCTTTATTAAAAAAAAATGATTGCTCGATGGGGGGGGTAAAGTTTTTTGTAGGTTTGTATGGATACGAGGGGTGATCCAAAAGTAATGATAATCAGTTATTTCTAGTGCACACAAAAATACAAAAAAATTACAGTCACTTGCTCAATTACCCACTAGTTCAGGAAAAAAAAATCATATAAATAGGCCACGATTCCCGGGAGCTACATTCATTTGAATACGGACTGTCAAGGAGTGAACATCAAAATGGAAAAACACGAAATCAGAGCTGTCATTAAATACCTCTGCTTGAAAAAAATGTCTACCAAAGACATACACAGCGACTTGGTGGAAACATTAGGGACTGTTCTCCTCCATATTCCACAGTTGCACGCTGGGCTAAGGAGTTTAAGCTGGGAAGAACATCGACGGAAGACGAACACCGCGAAGGGCGCCCATCGACGTCCCTCACTGGAGAAAATGTGAAAAAGTTGAAGAAGTTGTATTGGAAGATCGAAGAGTGACTATCAGGCATGTAGCTGAGGTCACAGGGATCTTATATGGCAGCATTCAAAGAATCCTTGTGAACGAATTGCATATGAGAAAGGTCTCCGCGCGTTGGGTACCGAAAATGTTAAACGACGAGCAAAAGAAGAAACGAGTCGACATGTCAAGAGCAAATCTCGAAAAGTTCCAGGCAGACAAGGATAATTTTTTGTCACGTTTTGTGACCATGGACGAAACCTGGATCCACCATTTTGATCCTGAAACAAAACAACATTCGATGACATGGAAACGTTCCGATGAACCGACGCCGAAGAAATTCAAAGTGTCAAGCTCAGCAGGGAAGGTTATGGCGTCTGTTTTTTGGGATGCTGAAGGAATAATCATGGTGGACTACTTGGAAAAGGGGGCCACTATTACAGGCTCCTACTATGCAGAACAAATAAGAAGATTGCGGGAGGCTATTAAGGAGAAAAGGCGAGGCAAACTGCGGGCTGGAGTGCTGTTCCATCAAGACAACGCACCGGTTCACAAAGCTGCAATTGCCATGGCTGCCATTCAGGAAGCGGGCTTTGAGCTGGTGGAACACCCCCCCTATTCACCAGATCTAGCCCCCAGTGACTTCTATCTCTTTCCACGACTCAAGGAACACCTCCGGGGCAAGAAATTTGACGATGATAGCGACGTGATGGCCGCGGTTGAGGACTTTTTTGAGAGTCAAGATAAAGATTTTTTTTCTAAGGGAATTTTAGGTTTAGAAAAGAGATGGACTAAATGTATAGACTTGCTAGGAGACTATGTTGAGAAATAAATTTAGTTTTTGATGTTATTCATTGTGTTTATTATTGATTATCATTACTTTTGGATCACCCCTTATCTGAATGCAACCTAGCTATAGCGTAGTTGTACCGAAATAGCGTTTGTGATATCGTTAGAATTATTGTATGCGTTCATAGATTAGACCAAATAAAAAATATAGCTTTATTGAGGTATGAGCGAGCTGTAAACTTTTATTTATATTGTTAGTCCAGTAATCCAGTTATATCATCGGGAAACGAAATGTTTTTAGGCATTAAGTTAATAATGTGTTTTTCTTTTGTTAAGTGCAATAACCAGGTTTTCTAACGATGGATCAAAAGGCTCATAGGCAATGACTCTCTACTGCGAAAAAGACTACAAAGTCTTGATCATCGCCGAAAAATTGCCAGCTTATCGGTTTTTTATCGGATACACTTTGGAGAGTGTGCGACTGATTTGCATGATCTGATACCACCTTGCCCATTTTTCTATCGGAATGCTCGTAGCTCGAAAAAGCGACATCGTTTCATGGTTGATGTTCCAAAGACACGAACGAAGAGATTTGACTCTACTTTTGTGATAGGAACGTCTAGGCTGTGGAATACGTTGCCTGAGTGGGTTTTCCCCGATGGTTACAGTCTTTGTGTCTTCAAATCGAGAGTGAATCGGTATCTTCTAGGTAAACACGCTCCATCGTAGACCGCATCGTCGCTTAACATCAGGCGAGATGGCGGTCAAGTGTAAACCTATAAAAAAAAAAAACGATGGACATGCCAATATTACTTACTTATAGATCGCAAAAAAAAATGTATTGGTTGTATCACAATTTTCTCAAATTAAAATCTCAATTGATAACTGAATAGTAAAAAATCTGTATTCAACTTTTTTGTCAAAATGTGATGCACATAGGAAATCTAAGCTTTTCTATGGTCCCGACGTAATTTCCAGAATTTAGGGTTCATATGTCGGATGTATTGTGTTTCCAAATGTAGGTATATGCCACAGTAAAATTGCAATTTCCGCCGGTTTACAAAAACCCGTGAGATTATAATCTTACCTACGGTAGGGTTGGTTAGATTATAATCTAACGACGTAAGATTATAATCTGACGGTGATAACAACTTTATGGTAACATACATAATATAACGAGTCGTCGATTATTGTACATACCTCTACATTAATTATTAAATAATTAATATTATCGTCTAGATCTAGAACTTATATATCAAAACTTTGTCACTATTATAAAATAGTTTAAAAGTTCATTAAATTAATGAGACGACGGCGACGGGGCGGCTCGTTAAGTAAACGCATAGAGAAATTTCCATTTAACAAGAAATGTTTTAGTTCTGTAGCCGAGTTATTTTACTTTTTAATTACAAATATTGGCGACAATTTTGCACAAAACACTATTCAGTCCACAAACTAAGTAAACCTAAGTTTTAAAGTAAATCTAATGTACGTAGAGTTTTAAAGTAAGTCTTAAGTACGTAAGTAGAGTGAGATAACTAATACAATTTATTGTAAATAGTATAATTCTTAAATGTCTTTGTAAAAATATGTAAAACTAATTGATCCTAATGCCGCCGCCGTCGACAGTGTCCGGTTACATAATAGAAAACGTTTCTTAGACAGATTTAATAGGTATCGATAAGATATTATCGAATTTCACTTTGTTGTCAGAACTAATTGGACTAGAATGAGTTTTATTATGGTAGACAAAAAGCGAGTCCGTATCGCCGAGAAGAATTCGATCTGATGTTTTCATCGATAGAGAATAGCTGTTACGTAACATTGCTACCTCGTGCGTTTGATTAGAATTCACTCGTCCAAAGATAACGAATTATAAAATCGGTGGAGCGGTTTAATAACTTCACCGATCAGATATTGCCCATAGAGCCGTAAGCATTTATGGGATTTATGTCATCCGCTTCGCTTTACGATCTTTCAATTAATGCCTCTCTATTTATAATCTCGCTTCCCATTATTAGTCAAACAATCCTCGAGGGTCTTCGAGTATTTAGAAGTTGTTTTTGTTCTTCGGGCGCTGAGACGTTCGTTGATGTTCTTGTCTCGTATTTGAAATGATTCTTATGTTCTCCGCTTCCTGTAAATATTTGGACAGGCAATCACATTACGCATTCTGAGCGTGAAGGGCTTTTATTGTTGTCACGCTAATTTTAGAGAATGTTATTTCGATAAAAGGACTGTCGTCTGCATAAGCAATTGGTGTAGTCGCTATGCTACCTACCACGTCTCGTTTGAAGTTTACAATTGTACAGGGGTATATGCCTACACCCTGTATTCGTTGGGACGCGTTCTACTCGTAATTCTGAAAGTATTTTTTGCTATTGCTGTTGTCGTTTTTTCTTTGCTGTTGCAACAGACTCAAAAAAGCACAAAAACAACCATGATATATTTCGTAGAGTCAAACAGGCTTTTATGCCGTCAGCCTAAGTAGCCCACTAAATGGTCCCACTGCTGGGCCTCAGTGCCTTTTCTCGCGATCCATCGCGATCGATCGAGGCCATAATCCGACACGCAGGCCAACTGATGACAGTAGATGATTTAATACGTAGAACATCCGATTCTTTTTCGTCATTTCAGGGCTGGCTCTTTCCAAAAGTTGTTTACAATAATGAACGCTACCCTTTTAGCCTAGTACAGATGTTCTGTGTAAGCCTGTATATTAGATCCCCAGATCACGTCGAATGGTACATGAGACGCGAAGACGCGCGTATCACTTCCGTCGTTCAGCGCTTATGACCGTACGCTGGCGACTGTGGGAGCAATCGTATCGTGCCGTGACATGCAAATAAGACATACGTTATGCTCGATACAATCGGATAGACACATACATAGTATGCGCACAGTGACCATAATTTCCGTTTGAACGGGACTTTCCTCTTTTCCGTTAATCCGTCCCTGTGTCCCCGACGATAGCTCCGACTGTCGGGATATTTCACCATTTTAATTGCAGAACTCTCATAATGTAAAAAAAACAATTAAGCACCTTAAACCTAACCTACCTACTTATCAGATTCTGCAAATAGAAACTATTATATTATAGAAACTATTATTAGATGGTTATTTCATGATATTTTTAACCGAGTTCAGACAAGACGAGGTTATGAATTCGATCTGATTTTGGTAATGTTTAACATATATTCATAGTAAAATTAAAATTTAATATGGTTAATATATGTATACTTATTACAATATAGGTATACGTAAAAAAATTGCAATTCTAAAATTTTACATTTGTCAATGTGTAAAACTTTTATATAAAACGGCAAATAAAACGTCCAGTGTAAACATAGTATGTTGTTTTGTACACATTCTGTTGTATTATAAGTACCCGATTAACACAATCCAGCCAATAAAAACATTACAAATAGCATTCGCATCTGTTGACAGTCTCCGCCGGTTGCGTGGACATGCGCGTCTCGTAAAGCCTTTGATTTCTAACGTCATTCAATTTACTCCCAAACGGCGTTCCTCGAGTGTGGCAATGCAAATAAGACATACATTATTCTCGATATAAATAGGTGTTCATAGTTCGTTTTCGTGCTCTCAGTTTAATTTATTGTACACAATCAAGCCAACGACAAATAGTGCAAATTGCATGCGCATCTGTTCGCCGTCTCCTAACGACGCGCGTCTCGCAAAACCGTGATTTCTAGCGTCATTTCTCTTCGCCCCCAATGACGATGCTCCCTTGAGTATGGTTTTCATTTGGAGCGTACAAATAGTTATCTATTTTAGGTCAACACATTTCAGACGAGCTTCAGATCTTTAGTGGCGCAACGTTTTAGTTTTCCTCTGGGGATAGGAAGGTCGCCCTGTCGAGAAAGTCATGTTTCACTCGGTGGAAAATAAGTTGAAGCGCTGATTTTCGTCGCTTTTGATGTTGGAAACGCGTGCGTGATTATGATTTTACGGTGAAAAAGCGGCAACGTGCGAATCTGCGGGAAAAAGATTATTTGACGTATAGGTATGTCGCACAAAGTATTTTTGTCAAGTAAATATATTGGTGAGATTAGGTATTCGGCAGCCTAACAGTTCGGTATAGCGCTACATAGTATTATGAACAAGAAGAGTTTAATTCGTTGTCGGCTTTAATCTACTATCATTGCACTATACTCATCCCCTTAAAAAGTTTGATCGTTTCACAAGTAATTTCTTTAGAAATAATGTCTTTGAAATCGAAACTCCATAATACGAGTAGAATAATACACATTAGTATTATAATGTTCCGTAGTAAAATCAATGGCAATGGTGTGCTGACGAAGCTCAAGAGACTGCCGAGGGTCCGACCATACGACTACAAAATAAATGTAACGTTAAATTATTTACGCGCGAACTGTGTCTCCGGGATTTGCATTTATTAGACAACAATAGTCCTGAGAACCCTTTCAATTTATAGAAGCGAGATGATCCTCGTCCGTAGTTGGCAGGAAGTGAATAATTTCCTCAATCCCGCGTCGAGTCTGAGCCGAGTTACTTAGTAAACATGGACTTTGGAGCCCTTTCGCGCGATTTGAACAGCTATTGATTAAGGCGGGCACGTGACGGGCAGACAAAGGGACTTGGGAGACGACGCGACGGCGACAGCGACGAGTCGCAATAATGAACGTTCGTGGCCTTGTCGCGACGCCTATTGTCCGACCTGAGGCCACATCCTTCCCCTTTGAACTCCCAATCAAAGCTATTAACGAGTACCCTCGACGCAAAAACCCTCTGTATACTTGGAATGATTACAGCGAGCATTGTGCACACCCCGTTTCGCAATTTAAAAAGATTTTTATTCCAGTAAACACTGTTTCTGATGCTTGCCCAACAAGCAGAAAATTAAAAAATTTCAAACAACGTCTAGGGATTTGTTTTGTGAAGTAATTTTTGTTGAAGCTAATAACTTTGAGGGTTTAAGACCGACTTAATGGATTGTATTCCGGGGATGAATTAATTATCCTCTTGTGTAAACAAAATGTAAGAGATACGTACGTATTCAAGATGTTATAGCGTTACTTATTGTCAAACTAATTTGTTTGGAATTATTGTAATATCACAATAGACAACATTACTCTGATAGAATTTGAGAGTATTCAAATCGAGAGTGAATCGGTTTCTTCTAGGTAAACACGCTCCATCGTAGACCGCATCATCGTTTAACATCAGGCGAGATGGCGGTCAAGTGTTAACCTATAAAAGTTAAAAAAAACTACAGAATTTTCTTACAATATTAATAAAATAGCAGGATCAAAACTTGCGTTACGTCTACGTCTGTAGTGTAACAAAAAATAAGAAATGACAGTAAATTTTTCAAAATTAATAGTTGAAAAATATGATAAAATCATTAACAGGCATACAAGAACTGGAATATTCAGTCGTTTCCTTATTTTACATTGTACGTAGATCAGATGAACTCGAACCTTTGAAGGATTCCCAATCCAACTGTAAAAGGTTCAAAATCATCTGAATCTACTGCAGTGTATTTTTAATCTACGAGGAAACATCTAGACTAAACAATCAACATGATCCTGCCTTTAATGTCGTTCGTCTCTCGTGCGCCGTTTCAAGGAATGCGATGCGATTGTAAATTGTAATTCAGTGGCCTCACTTTGAGTCGCACGCCCTGCCAGGGCCGACCGGCACACGCCCTATCAAAATTCAGCCCGCATATGCACCGACATCCACATTTTTTTCTTTTTTCCCATCTCCACTCGACAACTTAACACGTTGAATCGAGGATGTCGAAAAAACTCAAAGCGACCTTCTCGGTAGCTCGGGCTTCGATCGGAGCCCGCATATAAATGCTTTCATAGCTCACAAATTATCGCCTATACGCTACACCTTTAAATGCCTCATGCGTTTTATTCCTTGGCTGTTGAATGCAATTAGAAAGCGCAATGATAACACTATTTATAAAGAACTATAATAATAAAGCAGAGCTGTAATATGAAGTCGCGGCTTGCGTGATTGTCTCGCATCGCTATAAATACGTTTAATTTTATTGCTCGTAATAGTTGATATATCGGGCAGTGTAAATGAATTAATTATGAAAAGGAAACGTAACCTTTGTCGCTACATGTAACTGTGCAGGCTACGTAATTGTTGCATTGTAGTGTGGGATGGATAGTCAGTCACGCAAACCTAGTGCCTTGCATTGTTCCCTATACGGGGTGATTGTCGAAATTCATACTACATACGTACAATACATTAGGCACATTATTCAGGTACATTCGGTCGTTGGGCAGTAGAGGCAAATAACCAACCACATCTAGATACCATCTAGGCAGATACCATCACCAAAATACAAAGTTACATTTAAATCCATGACGAGCGTGTCTTGTAGCTATAAAACAGATAACATTTCTAATTCAATATTAATACTTAAATCAAATATTTATTCCAAAAGGAAAACTGGTGTTGTAAAATGTACTAAATTTATTTTTCAATGAATATTTAGGAGTTTTATGGTAATTTCTATGAAAATATAGACGTTATTAATTACACATATTTTATAAGTATTTCAGAGCTGGCACATAAAACTGGCGCTTAAAATATTTCTGACATTTGTGCATGACAATAACGCAACCGACACTGTTACGGCAAAATGTTGGAAAAAGAGGATTTATGTCAGACCGACACGAGCACGAACCGTGCCTGTACGAGGCACGGACGCGATACTTTATGAAGCAAACGGAAAGTTGCATTGCACAGAGTCGAGCAAGCACCGATAAAATCGCGAACAACGACGTGGGTAAATATCTCCTGCTGTGTATTTATGTCCTATACACACTTACAGATTTGTTGAAGGATAATAAAGTAAATAAATAAAGAACTAACCCATTTAGTAATTAGTATCGCCTTTTATCTTACTAGAATATAATTGATACGTTTACGCACGGTACATAGCTTTCCTAAACTGTATCGAACACATTTTATTTCACTGCGTCTATTGAGTTGAATATCGCTAAAGTAAAAAATAAACGACAATAAAACAATTATATATAAATAAACTACAAAATGTCTACTGACAAAAATACTCTTGCAGTCCCGTCATCGCGCCCCACGGAAACGGCTCGTGCCAGTGACAGATCCGTGTCGTGTAATAATCTATTCCTAACGCCAGACCAGTCGCTATTCCCTAGTACTCTCGGTATTACAGATTATTGCATAATGAATCTGATACAAGGTGTTCACGACACAGTGTTTTTGCGTCCAAAAAATACAGGCCACGTCCTCCACGGATATGGCACGTGCTCGACAGGTATCCGTGTCGCTTCGGTTAAATCATCCCCTATGTCAAACGTCAGGCTAGTCGCCGGTATTACGTGCTCGCGGCGTTTCCAATAACACGACAATGAATCTGATGTAGGTAATTGGCTCGGCTTTATGTAATTAAATCTAGATACAGCCGCAGCCCGACGCTGATTAGAAGGTATTAATTAACGCCGTGTTTGAGCACGCAGCGCAATCCCGGCTCGGATACATCAAAGTGGACTAGCGAAATTGATACCGCATTGTGGTGTCATGTGGTTTACTAATTACATACACGTAACGTTGTATCTGACTAAGTATACCCTCAAAATATATGGAACACCTATTTTTCTCGTAATTTCTTTTGCATAGATCCTATGGCAGTTGGCCCAGATGTCCTCTTATTGTCTACCGAATTTTGATATGGCACAGAAGGTAGAGGGACCTATTAATTTATGCTTGTTAACTAAGTTTAAATGCGCACACGAGCCAAACATACCTGAAGCATAATCGAAGTATTTTATCAATTCATTCAATTCAATTCACAGCCACAGCTAAATCTGTTCGTAGTGATGAATATACTTAGCACGTATATTTTTGGTTTAGTTTGAGGTTATGCCATGTCGATTTATATTTATCCTTTGGGATCTAACATTTTATTATTTCTCATAGGAAAGATGTATAAATTGAGAAGACCCGTGTATTGTGTGTTATTAAAAAAGTATGAAACTTTCTGAAATTCTGAACAACTTTATGACTTTGAGTTCGTTTAAAAATGTATATACTAAAGAGATAAATTAATCTGTTTTAGAAAATTAGGAAATGAGAAATCTATCTGTTTTCGAAATAGGACGGAAAATAACCAAATGTATAATCAGTCACGATATTGATTAACATTCAGCCTGGCATACCATACTTAGATAAGTTTTAATTAAAACGATAAAACACAATTACAATGCTCGCTAAATTCCATACCAAACATCAACAATAGCCGATGCTGTTAACCATTGCTTCTGAATTAGCAACGCCCTGGCCAAACACGAACATTAACAATTCAAATATCGCCACGTATTGGTTTGATTAAATTTTAACGCTCATACTACATTTACAGCGGTTAACAGGGAAGTGAGAATTAACGAACGCTTTTCAGCGTCAGTTTAACGATGTTCGAACGATTAGTTTTAGAGTCTCACAGATGCATTAGACGAGTGTTAGGGAGAACGGCCGAAAGAAATACACGCGCACACTTTCAAGAAGTATTTTTGTTCGACAGGTATACGTAATACTCGTAAGCACGCATCCACAATAAGATTAACAATTTTTTCGAGAGCCAGACGTATTTTAGTGGCTCAAAGTTGTTTATTATCTGTTCGGGAGCGCGTAAACTTCGCAACCGCTTGTCTGTTTCACTCGAAATACTCATTTGATATCATGCGTGCGTTTTCATATTGCTGCGGCTAAACTGCTGTGGTGGCGTTGAACTTCATTCCGCTACAGTATATATTTTGGAATCCATTAAAACGATGGAGTTTAATTTCAACCCTGTAGAAATAGAAAAATTGTATGCAACAACTGTTTTTTTTCGCGAATCCAGTTTTTTTTTGTTGAGAGTTGGGACTTGAATACCATCTCGCCTTGTTAAACGACGGTGCGCTTCATGATAGAGTACGATATTCTAAGAGAACCTCTAGACTTGATGACACCTAGACGGTAACGTAGCAGTGATGACGGCGAAGAACTTTTGTTTTTCAAAATAGGACAGAATTTTAGAAAGACATCCGCCTAATGGTATTCTACACGCCCGCCTATTACAGCAAAGCGCCACGATACTAATTTAACATAAATACTTAATCCCAATTATTGCGTGGTACTGAACTGTTTTTCGCTCGTTACCTAGAAATATGAGATTTTTCTCTTTGCCCTGTAATTTACTCTGGACACATATACATTCAAACCAGTTTACTAGCTGATGTTCGTCGATTAGCAAAAAAACCTTTTTAAACTGCCACGCGTTTTCGAATACGAGTATTTGCGTTGTCGATTCGTACAATAGTAACTTTTCCGATGCTTAGGGTCGACACTCAAAGGAGTGAGCGATTCGGCACCAGCGGGCACCTTATCCGGAATTATCCAGAATAATCCGGATCATTTCGGATAATGCTGGAGCGTTTCCCTCAGATACTGCTTATCGACGCGAGGAGAAATACGCCTCAATTCTGTAAATAATATCCTCTCTCTATATCGGGTGCCGTTTTATTCCATTGACCTCACAGTAATCCCTGTTTTGCTCAATTTTCTTTGTTACGGTTGCTGGCGTTATCGGAACGCGTAATAAAGGGATGTGTTAGAGACTTCATTTCCTGGTAAGTACTTTTTATTATAGGTCCGAAAATTTACATGTAAATGATTTCCATGAGCTTTTGGTTTAATAGTGGTTTTTTGGTGATTTGAAGGAATCGCGCCCAGTTAACGTGGTATTATTTATTATGAATGTAATTTAACATAAACAAGTTAATATCACAAAATCATACAAAAAAGATTTTACTGCAAGCCTTAAGCTAGATTATAAATGCGAAAGTAGCTATTTCTTTCTGGCGCCTAAACTACTGAACCGTTTATTAAATTTGGTTCAAAGGTAGTCTAAAGCCCCAAAGAGGTTACTTTTTTATTCGAACAAAAGGATTGTAAAGGGGTGAAATAAGGTATTATGTAAAGTTTCGCCATCTTTGAAGCTTGAAAATTATGTTTTAGGCTTTTCATCTGATATAAATAAATATGACATTCGACTAGGCTCGTGGCCTAGTGGGTAGTAACTCTGCGTGCGATGCCGAGGGTCGTGGGCTCGATTCCCACTCAGTGCAAATAAAATATTTGTGTGACGAATTCAAATATTTGTACTGTGTCTGGGTGTTTCTATGTTTAATAAGTATGTATTTACAACTATATAATGTACTAGATGCCCGCCCCGGCTTCGCCCGTGGTATATTATATAGCACTCATCGGGATCCCGTACATATCCAACGGTGAAAGAATGACTGAAATCGGTTCACTCATTCCTGAGAATATCGATTTCAAACAAAAAACCTCTTCAGCAACCTGCTACGCCACCTGTCGGAAATTGGTCGTACCAACTCAGATTTAGAAAAAATAATTAGCAAAGGTTTATATTCAAGGCACAGATTACTGAAATTCAATGACGCAATCTTTGACACATGCTGTCATGTGTCATGTCAAAGCACGAAACGTACGAAAACTCTCAAAAGGGGAATATTTTTTTCCCGATTTTGTTACATTCTTGATTCATGCTCCGCTTCAATTAATAGTAGAGTTATTTTCTATAGCCTAAAACCTTCCTCGATAAATGGACTATCCAATAGAAAAAGAATCTTTCAATTCGGACCAGTACTTCCCGAGATCCTAGCGTTCAAGCAAACAAACAAACAAACAAACAAACAAACAAACTCTTCAGCTTTATAATATTAGTATAGATTTATATCAGCTATCTGGCCACCATCTTACAAGATTTGTTTACTCGTAGTTTGAGGTCAAATGGTGTTGTGTGGGAATTGCCCACCAATTTTTATTTATTTATACAAAGATTGTAAGCCCTACATCATGCTGGTAAACCGCGGGCTAAATCAAGGGGTGCTGCAGCTAGTGGAATAAAGCCAAAGCTAAATATAAAATAGGATGTTGATGATGATGATGATAGAATTCTTTTACGGTGATATTATACACATAATAGAAAAAAAAACGAATATTTACACTGAAATAACTAACAATGAACGCGATAAATTTAATTGGCTTAAAATTCCGTCGTTTTGGCGGAAATGGGATTTATATAAATAGCATTGTTCGGAGATTTTTGATAAGCAGACTTCCTAAGCAATGCAATATTTTAATTAATAGGCATTTGCTCTAAAATTCCGTTTCTTCAAATACCTTGTTTACACGTCCAGTTGTTGGTCTGGTTACTTGGGTTTCGTCAACAGTGAGTTTACTCAATGAGTTGTAGATGGTGCGTTCAATTCCCACCCAGGATAATATTTGCCTGATGAATAGGTGTGTGGATGTTTCTTGTGTCTGGGCGTTTCCATGGATCATCCAAATTTTAAAAAATATGTTAAACATTACTCGTAGGTATTTGGTTTTCTTAGCACAAGCTCTGATGAGTTGGGGGCTAGATGGTGTTTTTAAAAAAAAATTGACGAATATTTTATGAGTCTTTGATACGTAAGATCGTTTACATATTTAACTCGTAAAAAAGCGAAATAATATTTTAAATGACACTATCCTTTTATAATTTTATTATCATTTTAATAGCATTTTCGAAAATGATGTCTGTTTAACAAGCTAAGCAGCGTTAGGAAGGAAAGTCACAAGCTGAAATAAAATTAAATCATTCTCAATTGGATGAAAAAACTGGTTAGTTTTAAGTCTTAATATTACGGTAAGTTTTTTTTGTCACAACACAAATGTTTTGCCTTTTGTCATTTGTCCCATTTCAAACAGCATTTTTTTACAAACAGCATAATTACATTTTTACGTTATTTTATAATGTTATTACAATAAAAAAAATCTATTTTAATATTTTCAAGACCTTTGTATTCATTGAGCACAATTTTGTCTCTTTCAGTTTGAGTGACGTCATAATCGTCAAAAATGCGTATGCCAATTTGATTTTACTCAAACATTTGCCTGAGTTATAACTCGCATAAAATGCTTCAGTAAAAGTTTTGAAATACGGCTGTTACTTGCATTTGTGCTTCCGGTAATACCAGAACACTTCAGAGTACCAGAGCCTCTTGTAATAATAATTGTTTGAACAAGCTCAACATATCAAGCACCACAATTGCCAACCTAAACTTTAGGGAATAAAGTTCACAGTCGCGGCACACGAAACGCTGGTCGTGAATCGAGTCTACGGTACTGTAAACCACGGTTCCTAATAGGAATATTTATGTGTGATAAACTACATGAAAATCATAAGACTCGCCCCATCACAGGAGCAAGCGAACATCAAAGCCTCGGTAATTAGGCTCTCAACAGTAGTAATCCGGCGAGGATTACCGCGAAGGTTTTCATTAAAAGGAAAAAGGGTCGGAGAGCGAAAGAGGAGTAATTTCCTTCTCGTGTTGAAACCGCGCTAATACGTCCGAGGGACGCGGCGGCGGAATCCTTTACGGTTGTTAAATTAGCCTACTGGACGTACTGACTGGAATGTAATCTATGGCACTGATTACCTACGCTTATAATAGTGAAGTACCGTGATTAGATAACGGAACCAGATAACATAACTAGTAATTAGTAACGAGAATATACAAACTGTGATGCATACGTAATTCAGCAACATTAAACATCTAAACATTCATATTTATAGTACCTTAACATCAGGCGAGATAGTGGTCAAGTGCGAACCTATAATAGTTAAAAAAACTTACATATTAGTAGCATAGGTACATAATATTACTGTATACTATTGTAATCTTTACATTGTTGTTTCTGGACGTGTGATTTTTTAATTTATCATTAAAAAGTTTTCAGTAACTTCACTAGTCATTTTAATGTAGCATTAACCTTCGATTTCGTAAATTTACTTAGTAACACCCTGTATCAAGTTTTATGTGACGGTTATTGTCTCGTGTAAATTTAAAGAGAAACACTTATTAAAATGACCTCATTAAGATGTTTTGGAACACCGCTATTCTTTGAAATATTGTCTCAGTTCTCTGCATCTAGTTTTACCTCAATAAGTGAGAACGGGTCATTAACTATTTCAATGGTATGAAATTTAATTTTGTCCAATAATCGTACAGCAGAACCAAAACCAATATATTGTGAAGTATTAATAGTTATTGCAGAGCTTCGCATTATTTAGTAAAATTATTGATTTTAACTTCGGCTTCGCACTGCTCGGCAATGATTTCTCCCAATTCCTTCCATTTATTTTAGTTTTGGCCTTCCATCGTCCAATATTTTCCAATATATTCCGAGCTCGTCTTTCCATCGCGCTGGAGGACGACCCTGGGGTCGACATGCAGTATATTGTACGGAATAATGTATATATAACTAGCGGCCTGCGCCGGTTTCGCTCTGATATTGTCATATAAAGATCATTTTTATATATAGAGTGACGAGACGAGCAGGACATGAGCCTGATGGTAAGCAACATGCCTACCACATACAGTACAGTGACACGCAGCTATTGGAACATACGAGTCCAAATCATTACCTAGCACTGCACTGCGCTCGTCACCTAGAGATCTAAGATGTTATATCTCTTAGCCCTGTAATTTTTCTGGAAACATTGCCCTTCAAAAAACATTTATCGAAATAAAAACAATTCTATGCCTCAAGTTGACCAAAATTAAGATATACGACAATTAAATAAATACATATTGATGGACAATTCACACAACACCATCTGACCGCAAACTAAGCTTGTACTATGGCAGATAGGCAGCTGATATAATACTTATATAGTTGTAAATACCACAGTATCCTCCAGGTAGAGCTTACCACAACTAAGTTTTAATATTTGAAATGTGTATGTACTTCTATTTGATTGATTCTGAGACTAACACACCGTAGAGCGTAATAGCATCAAAGAAGATCTGGCCTTCTACAGCCTAACTAAATCTGCTATGGCTTTGCTATGGCTGTCTCTATCATTTCAAACGAAAAGAAAAGAGACCGCAATATCAAAGCTAAGACAGTTTTAGTTAGGCGGCGAACACTCTGTCCTGAGATCGCCTAACAATAGCACCTGATCTTAAAAACAAAGCTAGATTTTCATTATCGATATTGAGTTTCTCACCGCTACATCCTGTCGTCACCCACCACTCATAATTCATAGAAGTCATGAACCCACATCTTGTTCCAAGGAAACTATTTATTTCTTATTTCCATTTTGTCTTCATTAATGATCCGGTTACAAAACTTTCTTTTGTCGCGTTGAAATAGTTTTTAACCGAACTTTTGTTTTATAGCCACCTCATTAACTTTAATGGTGACTTTAAAATACCGCATAACATTAATTATTACCTCTAAAAATTTGGCACGTGACACAGATTCTATATATTTTATTTGTTATGTTACAAAATGATTGTAATTTAAAGCATTTTTTTCGGGTTTTATTGCGAAGTCGGAGTCATCTCGTTTGTTACGGGCCAAGGTCGAGGTGTCAATGGTTCAACTATTTAAAATTTGTTGGCGCCTTTACAATTTCATTTGTTGATATGTGAACGACATCTTTGTGTCATGAAGATATATTTCTCTAGTATATGAAATATAATATACTAGTAGATGTATGAAAGTTTCTTTGGAAGCTAAATGGTAAATAGGTCTTAATCATCGTCAGGTTTTTATTGTCCACTGCTGAGACAGGAATTACTGCTGCACGTAATTCTCTTGTAATGTACGCCTGCTTGCCCTCTTACAATAAAATCAGTCAGTTTTATACATTCATGTTAGCAAAAACTACTATCGTAGTTAAGGATTTGAACAACTGACTGTGTAAAATAATAACAAATAAGCAAAAGAAAAAATACTAAAATAAATATTTTTTATCAATCCCTTTCTAAAAAGCAATTATGTTGCGCAGTTAGAGCAAAGGAAATTGAGTTATCTTTCGTACGAAATAGCATTGGCTTAGTATTATGTGGATTATACATACCCATAAATAAGGCTGTGTCTTCATTGTCAGCTAACGGGTAACTGTTCGCTAACATTTTCTGCGCGGGGAAATGTTGCAAATCAGCCGCGAACTTATGGTTTTATATATTTAGTTTTGTATTTACCTTTACCTTTTTTACCTATTAAAATTGTATAAAACGAATTATTTTAAACCGTAATCATAAGATCTGTCGCAACGCACCGTTATGGGGCATTATCCTGGTATCAACTCAAGTTTTAACAACGACACGTACCACACTATGACAGACAGACCTGCAAAGTCCCAACTAACCACCTCCTCTTTTTTTAAATGGCTTTATTTTTCGTTTGAAATTTACCTCCAAACAAGACCTGCCTATGCGAACGAAGTAGTGGGTTTAGCTAGCGCGAAATTAGCCCACAACTAAAATGATGGTAACAAGATATTAAAGAATTCGCTGTAATAGGTGGTTGAAGGCACTATTTTTAAAATAAGTACAAAAATCTACATTGGGTGGCGAACTGGGGTTATGAAAACTTGCTTTAGTGTGAATATCTATAGGATAGATAGTCTGTCACAAGTCACTAATTTACAAATAAGGTTTAACTTTGTACCTGTTTTTCTTAAGGGGGAAATTTCTTTGACATATTTTGCGAGTATTTTATTTTATTAGAACCCCCAGAACGTTAAAGTGAGCCGCTCAGTCAGTTCGCCTATTAAGGACACAGCCTTAGATTAAATCCACGAAATGGACATAAAGCCGTCAGCTGTCTCTTACCCATAAATATAAATCCGATTTTCCACATGCGGCTTATTAAATCTGGCCTCCTTTAATATAATATTTTGGTGAAATTATATTAGACATATAGGTACTACATAAAAGTAAGTAAGATCTGAATAGATGTTTCGTTTACCGATATTTTATTATTCAGATTTTATTTTCTTTCATGAGTCGTAAGTTTATTTATTTATTCCTTATATTAATTTTTACAATATCAATGTATAAAAGCAACATAAAAATCTAATTTAATTATTACTACTAGCGCCCCGCTGTTTTCACCAGACTATGATCTATCTGTGTTCCAAATTTCAACTCGATCCGTTCTGGCGTTTCGACGTGATGAACAACAAACATCCAAATATCTACAAACTTATGCATATATAACGTTAGTAGGATAGCAGGATACAGCGGGCCAAAGAAACTGACGACTATAGCACAAGACAAGCAAATGGAGGGAGTATGGTGAGGACAGAGCTTTGTGTTGTCCAGTACTGCCACAAACCGCTACAAATAATGTAACAGTGATTATAATGGTTTATAATAGCGTTCCGGGTTGAAGGGCAACGTTGTCAGAGAAATTACTGAAATGAAATTAAGAGATACATAAAAATTACTTGACGCCCATGAAGAAAGGTTTCGTAAAATATAATAATACACATAAAATATGATTTAAGTAAATCAGTCGGGCCGTTTCTGAGGAAACATAAGATTTGGTAATGACATGGCAAAAGATTTTTGATTGTATTAGGGTTATGTATTTTATTTTATTGTTCATTGTATTTTATTTTAATACCATTTCATTGTTCACCATCCCTAAGTCTTGTCACACGTTTACATAAAACCTCGATTAAAGTTCAAAATCAAAAAGTATATTGTAAAGCCCTGTTCACAATATTGTACTAACACCTCATACTGTTTTCAGTTGAATAATTCATAGGCCTGACTCAGATCAGGGTAATCGCTGTCAATTGATACGACAAACATAATGTAGAGTGCTGAAATCTAAACCCGTGAGAAGAGTTCTAGCTTGTCGCTCATTAAGCGACGCCCCGTTATGACGTAATATTCTATCCCAAAGGAACACTAGCGAAACACATTATTACGAGACAGACCACCCGTCTAACTCCTAGAAGTAGGTAGAGCATACGCTCGAGAGTACCACTAAACTTTTGCACAGAACTGGAGAGAAATGGGGAAACGGGACGATTTAGTTTTTACACTAGGTACGGGAATAAAGAAATTGAAAAGTAAAGTTGGCGATTTTCTTTTCACAATCCGGCACGCGTGTGGAAAATTGAAAAACAGTGACGTCGCTTTTGTGGCTCCGCTCGCTTTGCTTTTTGCCAGCTTTGTCTTTACGGAGGCAAATCTCATTAGGCTCTGCAGCGCCGTCGCGTCGGGGATGCGAACGCTTTACTTTGAAATGTTTTAACACTAATTGGAAGCCTGTCCCGTTTGTAAGGGCTATGGGCGCGATGATTTTTGTATGAGGCTTTGATGTAAAATTGCAAAGAGATAGTTCCACACGTTTGTGCGTCAATTCTTTGACATAAATACACAGACTTGCAACAGAGATAACTTTTTGGGCTGAAAAGATAGTTTTATTATTAATGTAATGTTAATATTTTCTGTCTTCCATAATATCAAAGGATTTTCGAAATATGTTTTCCGCGTTACACTGGGCCAGATTTCCACGTTCAGTATTCATGAAAACTTGATTGGAGGCAGTTCCTCCTATGTTTAAAATTCTGTCATGTCAGCGTATTTTCAAGGAAATAGCTCGTCGACGAACCAGAAACGTCTGACACCTGCCGCGTCGACCCAGCTCTATTATTATGTCACCTTTAAAGTAATAGCCTCGTCAGCAGCTTCGGCGAATGTCGAGAGTCGTTATGAAGAAATATTAGTAAAAGAAGACCTTTTAACAAATTGCCAGGGATATATTTTCTATCGTGGATCCGTCCGGCTGACACCTATCGATCGATCATCGCCTCTATCGGGGTTTTTGTTCAATATCTACTTATAGAGATAATGATCGTTGTCGCTTAATTTCTCATAATGTGGGGTGTTGGAATGTTCTACAATGATTGATATACCAAGTAGACATGGGATACCCGCATCGAGTTCGACACTCGTTTACTTAAAATATTGCGCCGTGGTCACGATAGCCGTTCCTGTAATTAAATATGTTTAATCAACGATGGGCGCGCTCTCTCGTCTTTCATTTTCCGCGTTTCCGTCCCCGTGTTTTATTTTTCCGCCATAGTTAATTGATGGTCGAAATATAACCTCTGCGATGCTTTTTTTATCAAATTCCAGTTTCGCGACGTTCGTGCTTGCTCGTAATTCTTTCGACAAACGGCAAAATGACGTTTATTAATGTTTGCCAATTTAGTGTTGTGCTGAATGTAGTGCGTCGCTAGTTGCTAAGCCTGTGCCGGTGAATGAACCTTGTTCGTTGAGCGAGAGCCGAGAACAGTAGGCGAGTAGTTTCGGGGCTCATGTTTGTACGGTCACAACACGGGAAGTGGCGTGCTGCCAACGAGCTCGCAGCGTCCTTGGGGCACCAGGGGCGTTATCATCGCTTGTACGTACATTCCGCCCTCTAATGGACTTTATCATTTGTGAATTCGGTGTACGATGGCATGTGGGATGCGTCGTCGCGGCGGTGAATGGACATTTGGAATAGAGCTTCGCCGTGATCGCTTGGTTACAATAAGTAGGAAGTGGCGAACTGCCAACTGCACCCGAGCATCCTTCGGCCACCGGAAGTTGTTATCATTGCCGGCTCTAAGACATTCTACTCACGGAGAGATGCATTTGTCAACGGCTTCTCTAGTACTTTAAAAGCAGTCTACACTGATATATTTTATTTACGTTTGCAACCATTTTTTCAACTGCCATAATCTACGCATTATTTGATAAAGTTTGGCCTTTTTTTATTCCAACAATAATATCGCATCCCACACGTTTCTTTTGGATGCCACAATATGTTTGCGAAAATCCAAATGGTGTGAGACAAGTTGTGGCTTCCAGCCAGAAAAACAACCCACGTCCTCGTCGGACATGTCATAATTTATGAACTCGCCTATTAACCGCGCCGATGACTATAAACCAGATGGTCCGTATTGTTGCCGCAGATCTACCGCATTTGAATAAAAATGTTACAACATTATAATAAAATTCCAATCGAGCCGTATTTCGATTGCATTACGTCGGCCCGGCAGAAATTATGTTTGCCGGAATTTATTCGCTACATTTTGTACGAGGCTCGTTTCGGCTCAGAAATTAGAATAATAAAGTATTAATTAGGGGTTATAAAATGTAATTGGTTCGGGAGCGCTTAGGCTGGGTGCCAGGTGCTGTGAACTGCGATAAAGCGTATCTAGATTGAACGCACGTTTGCTGTAAACTGGGCGTCCTCGCCGTGCCGCCGTGCTGTCTATCTACGTCGAGCTTTTAACTCTCTTCTAAGGTTTTATTCGTGACCTTGACTTAAGTTAAAACTGTTGTCTCGCATTTAATAATTCATCACTTTTTAAATGGTTATGGTTTGGTTATTCTTCTCTTTTTTGTTTTGTGTGAAAGTAAAGACTAATAAGTTTTTGGTAGACGGAAGAAGCGCCTGGCCGTAAGTTGCGCCGGCGGTGCGCCCCGAGCGTGTCAGATACCTCGCACGCCAGTCATTATCTGCGTACTCGCGCTAAAAGCGTTTAAATGTCAATTACTTGTGCGTATATGCCGCGTCGGGCTAATATCGATTAGGCATCCAATATCACAGGACGGTGGCGCGTGCCAACCCAACACGGAATCTATGGTTATTGTCGTTATTAATCCTGCTGATTTATGCATAGCTGGAGTTCGAGTTGCATCTCTATTAGCCGTTAACACATTATTAGACGGCTTTATGACGAATCGAAGGGTGATTTCAGCTCTATTAAATTCGATTGTGTGCTGAATGAATGAGCCCGACCTATCTGTGACTTCATGCTTCGCTTCACGCGGAGTTTCGGTCTTCGGCGAACATTGTGTTTTCTGTCTCGCTGGAAATTTATTTTGTAAGATCTCGGAATATGTGGCGCGCACTTTCTACTCGTTCGGTGAAAACTTTATTGCAAATATTAGGAAATAGTCAAGCACCTCTCGGGAGACGGCTTTGTGACTGCTCCAGATTCTGCCATGGCAACCGCTTTTTTAAAAAGTCTTGCTCGCCGATTGTGTTTAATTTCATAAAGCACGCTCCGAGCCGGCTTTGAAATTCTAATACGTATCTGGAGTTCCCAAAGCGCATGCATAAACAGAGTGATTTGGAGCTTGTGACAAAAAAAGGAACGGTCGTTGCAGGCGGTTTGCCAAAACCGCGATTGGAAAAGTAGTGCGATCTGCATCTGGAGATTTATAGGTGACCTCTGAATAGAGGTGCACTCCATTCCCTCCGCCGCCCGAGGCTGCATGGCGGGTACCGTTTTGTGTCCGACCCTCGTCGCTTATTTAACCTGTTTCGCAGTTAACTGCCATGCAAAGTTCCTCGAAACCGACCCAGAACGGAGACAAAAACCATTGAGGCACGACTTCCGAGCTAGACGTTCCGTTTAACAACTGTACTTGTGGAATATAAACCAACATAGCAGTGACACAGTTTGCGAAAAAACTGATGTTTCAATCTTTCAATATACCCAAAATGTTTTCACAATAACATACCTATTTGGCTCTTGAAGTGCTGGCTAAGAATTAAATCACCAATGCGAATAGAACTGGCTCGTGTCAATAAGGAAATCTCTAGGACAATGAAGTAAGAGCGAAAATATATCTTTCACTTACCACCTGATCGGACTCGAACTAAAATTATTTTAGTTGATAAAATTACACAAACAATATATCAATTACACAACTGCTACCTATAAAAACGGACATGTTTCACTGTTCACAGACTGGATTTCACGAAACAGGTCTTCACCTAGTTTGAGATCCAGGGTTTCATATACACTATATTGTTATTGTATTTACTGTATTTGTTTTGCTCAAATATTTTTATTATTATTAATACTGGTAGCTCCGGATCCTGTTATTATCAACAAAAACCCTGTGTGGTTTTCTAGCCTATTTATTAGTATCTATGTATTAAATTTCTTTGAGATCCGTTTGGTACTTTGGTTTTGTTAGAAAGAGTAACAAGTTTTTTTTAATGTAAAAAGTGACGTGACGGGCAGGCAATGTGACTTATGGTAAGCAACACGCTTGACCATAACAGCACAGTGTCACACAGCTATTGGAACACGAAGAGTCCAAATCATTACTCTAGCACTACACTGCGATAGTCAACCAGAGATCTATGCCTTGTAATTTATCTGGAAACATTGCCCTTCAAACCGGAATACACTGTTATTTGTGAACGAAGTTTAAAATGATTGTTTTGTCTTGCCAACAGATGTGGTCTTCACGCTGACTTCACGGAGCTGACGGCTTGCGTTGGTGGTGAACTGGACCGACATGAAGGCTCCGCTGTACACAGGCGGTATTTCTACATCACCCTGCTCAGGGAGCCTGTCTCCAGGTGAGAGTACTATCTTTACAAATACAAATAAAAAACAATAATTATTGTCAGTTTGCAGATAAGATACTCGTAACATGATACAAAACATTTTAAAAATTTACCCCTACAAACCGGCCGCTTCTCCTAAAGGCATGCATCTCAAAAAATTGTTTTAGTCTTAATTTATACAATGAAAAATAATATAATTTATACAGTGAAAAAAGGAAATGTAAATAGAATAATAGTCAGCCGATTAGAGTCTTCTTCTTCGTCGTCTTCTTTTCATTTCTAGTTCCTTTGTTTAAATAAACCAGCTGCCTACCTGCTTTGTAGTTCTAATCCCGTCAAAAACATAAGTGTGAAATGAGAGCCAAGTTCAATAACTAGGTATTATAATATTTGGCTTAGTTGTTGACTTCAACAACAAAAGAAGTGAGATCTCAGTGGGTGCCAAGTTCAATGATCAATCCAGAAATAGATTAAAACGATATAGAATATTTTGTAAGAACTTAAAATTAATTGTTTTTTTATAACCTAGGATGGTATATTAGAGCTTCAGATCTTTAAAAAAGAACCATTTGAGGGTTGTTTATGAAATTTTGAGCGCATATTGGTATCCTGCAAACCTAAGTGTGTGAGCAATTTCACAAGTTAATGTGAAATAGTTTTTAAGTTATGAAGAGGACAAAAGTAGCTCCAAATCGTTCGTGTAATATTACACATGGTGCGGCTCGCCAGTTTTCTGGAATTAACTTGGCTGGCCACACTGCCGTGTGTCTAGATAACGTTTGGCTCTAGTGACGCCTGTAACATTCCTTACCTTGCGAGGCGAACCCCCGTGGGATCTGTAGTAGCAGAGTCCACTGATCCTATAATGAATGAATGTAAATTCTATATTATTCACAACTTAAAACAACACAATGTAATATAGGAAAACAGTTAGACTAGTTATAATTATATATAATTCGTTTATTGAATCCGATTCGATTCACGATTTATAACTTATCTAGTTTTATTGTAATAAATCATGAAAATTGCAATGTCGTTGACCTTTTGATCAGTTTCACTGAGACTTGGTAGGATTCCTCTTCCCGTAATGGCGCTGTAATCAAAATATGACTCATGCACCCACTTCAATCCGCCTATGAATAACGTATCACTTACGCAAGATTTTCTTACTTCTAACGCAAGATTTTCTTGCAGTAAATTTTCACTTGTTATCAAAATAATTTCCAGCGTTTAGTTGCTGGTGCCCGATAGTACAGGACGGTAACTAAGTACTTAGTACTAAGTAGGTACTTAGTTACCATCCTGTACCATTCTGAATTTCGTCATTTTGACGTGACAACGTCTTATAAATTGGTTTGCCGGGTGACACTTCAAGAAACTGCGTTACGCTCCGCTCACGTTATGCGCTCACAACGAGAGCGAGTGAGAGGCACGCGTCCCTTCCACTCGGGCATGGTTAGCCCGCCTAAGAGCGAGAGAGACAGACATAAAAAGTGAAAGGCACGCGTCCCTTCCGTAAAATTATTTTACCACTCAAAGTCGTTGTCACGTAAAACTTTCGCCCGTATACCGACTTTACAGGCAACCAATTTTTTTTAACCGACTTCCAAAAAAAGGAGGAGGTTATCAATTCGACCCCTATGTTTTTTTTTTTTTTTTTTTTTTATGTATGTTACCTGATTTCTCGAGAACCTCTGAACCGATTTTAAAATTTCTTTTTGTGTTCGGATGGGTATGCTTCCCGAATGGTCCCATATAAATCTTTTTGAAATCGGTCAAGTAGTTTTTGAAATATGAACCAAAAACTGAAAAATTGCGTATCTGGATGACGTTGTAGATTTCACAAAAGTTATGAATCACCGACTTCAAATAGATGAGTGAGTAGCGCTTATAATAATGATTTTAGTTTATTTTTCGCTTTTGAGTGCATATTTGTGGTTTTGAAGTCGGTTTAATTTTTTGTACGAAAATTGTTTATTAAGTGAAAACTTCTTTTGGCGCACGGAAACACATACATATATCTTTCGTGGGCTGTGAATTTAATTCTAGCGTCACGCTCGGGAATGATAAGAAATCTTCGTGTAAACTCGGGACAATGGCCATGGTCATGGCCACGGCCCTCCGGTTTCACCCGCGTACTATCCAAAGTAAGCTATCAAATTCTGAGTTCTACATTTTCACTTCTATCGGCAGTTCCTATGACTGCCAATATTTTTTCTCGTCTGTTTACTGACGTTCGTATTCATAACAGTACTATTTCATTTTGTGACCGGTAAAAAATGTTTTCCTAGTCACATAATCAAGATTTACATTCCTGAATCACAAATAATCATAGTACAGAACTCAAGCTCATGTATGATGATGTATGTAATCCACTTTTCATACCTACTCGAAGGTCGTGCTACAGTAATATCAACTCTTGAAAAACTCGTGGCATCATGACAGTTTCACTGCACACGTACCTAGTTATTTGAACCTGGAGAACGGAAGGTAACAATAAAAATAACGTAATTCTAATGCCGTTGGTATACTCAAATTACAAATTTATCAAAAAAAAAAAAAGATTTGACAGATCTTTTTCTTGAACAGTTATCTATCACTCTATTTCAGTTGTTCCATATTTATACAAAACACAAGATACTTTTCTGAAGTGAATCGCACTGTTCCCAACCGTTCCGATACATTATGTGCTTGAGCGTTTGTCTTCCTTTGTGCCTGAACGCTCTATGAGCACACACACAAGAAAAAAATTAAAAATTTTGATTAACCCCCGACTACCTCAGATTTGTTATCTGTACAAAATTCTACTAGTCAAGCCCTTACATTTGATACCCATATTTAAGGGAGTTGTGAAAAAAAATGTATTTCGCCATTTTGTGGATGCGGTCATCTTGGATTTGAAATTTGTGAAAAATTGTGGTAGTCGGGGATTAATCATTTTTTTTAATTTTGTTAGCTTAGGATATACATACGAGTACAATGAACATCAATAACCTTTTCTATGTAGTTGGATTAATCAATGGGTATCCTAAACCATTGAAGCGGATAAAATGTACCTACCTTGTCAAAAATAACTTAAATGTTTGTGTATATGTTACCGTTTACGAATACCGTGCTTCCAAAATAAATATGGGAATGTTAATTCTATTTACACTGAAAATAAAATGTATACACCCGGCATTCAGCACAGCACCTACTTGACCGGCTTTACCCACTCAAAACGTAAAATATGAAATTGGATATTTTTTGGCAAATAAAAAATTCCCTCTACGACGGATATTTTTTTCTCGCGATAACTTGTAAAAGGCGCCCTTATTACGACCCTTATTCGAAATAAGGGCTGACGTGCAGTTGGGATGTGGCCTAGAATATGGGAAAATATAAAACATGTTTACTGAAGCCAACCTGACATAATATCATCGTAAGTGTACATAGTCCATTGCTAAGTTGGTTTTCCCGTATATATTTTTTAAAGAAAATGTGTTTACGCTTGACCGCCTTCCAAGTCCATGCATTTGAACTATATCGGTAACTTTAGTTTTCGGATGAAGCAGTAAGTTACTTCATATCGAAGGCAATCCTTCAGGGATGATAACCTGAAGAAAATAGCTCATTATAAGGTCATTAACGAGCACCTTTAATTATATAATAAGTTTTTTTTATTCTTATTATGTAGAGATAGCTACGTGTCATATTATTTAGCTAGGCTTGTTGCAATTTTACAAAAGCTAGTCTCAAAACCTCAATCTTATCACTTTGAGTTTCTTAAATGCACAGATTAAGTAATGCTGTACTCAAAATTTGTGACGTTGTGGTGTCGGCGTCGGTCGCCTAAGCCATTTTACTCGTATTTACTTTCTAATAATGCATTTACGCATCGTCCGCCTTACAGGGAGACGGCGGATATATCGGGCTCGATATCACTTATAGTGGTGTCTCTACCTAAACCACCGCGGGTTGTTTTGGTCGTGGCCTTATCGTTTCCGTATTCGACCGGATCCTGCCATTGCAGGGTTCTTGCGGGCCCGCCTCGCAGGGTAAGCAATATCAGTGTCGTCACTGGAGTCAAATGCGGGGGCGGGGCATTTGGATCCAGTGACGCGCTGAAAATTAGCGGCGCGGCACCGTCGTTCAAAGACACGCGATCTACGAGCTTTTTTAGAACGGACCTATTACTGGCTGGCGGTGGGTGCCTCTACTACCTGACGGATTTTGGGTTAGCGCAGAAGCCACAGGACCCGAAAACCCTATCTTAACTTACAAACTAATATACTTACACTATTTAGAATACAACTATACCTGAAAAGGAAATTCGAGTTAAGCCCTGTGCTGAAATCGAACTATCTGTCTCATTCATTCATACCCAGTGCAAGCACTCTGTCAAGTGCCATCGGAGTGTACTTGCATTGCGAGCAGTGACGCGTTATAAGTTATAACGGCAAACGCGAGGGGCGCCTCGGACTGCACGGCCTCGGCTCGAGCTGCCACCGGGAGATACAAGTTTGGCACTTGCATGGTCGCCTATGTGGAGGTTCCCGACCCTCGCTCCATCGTCTTAGCTTTGAACAATTCTTGGAAAATGGCGGATCATTTTATTTCCTGCTCAGTCTCCAATT
Source organism: Ectropis grisescens (assembly GCA_017562165.1). NCBI lineage: Eukaryota > Metazoa > Arthropoda > Insecta > Lepidoptera > Geometridae > Ectropis > Ectropis grisescens. Next base: position 22,332,744 of record CM029781.1, on the reverse strand, counting down.
AAAAAAATATATGTATTTGTCTATGTAAATACGGCAGGTGGGGTCTACCGTCGCAGATTGATGGCCAATAGACGTCAAGAGAAACGGTGTAGCCGGCTAGACGGATCGATAACATTCGAAAAGTCGTAAAAAAATCGTAGCAATGCTTGTATATACCTACATATAGAGTCTGAATCTCGGAAACGGTTCGAACGATTTTCATGAAATTATGTGTGCAGGGTACAAAAATCATGCGACAAGGAGAAATTGCACTCTTCAATTGCAATCAGTTGGACAGCTTACAAGTAACGGCATAGTGCTGAATCTTATTACTTTATACCTTTCTATCATCCTACATAGGTCTCCTGCTGTATCATATGACCCATACATTTTGTTCACGGGCCTGCAGTCTAGTAGGTATCTAAGTAAACTCAGTGTTTAAACCGAACAAAGATCGTCACCCAGATACTGTAAAAATAAAAGGGAGACAAATTACTAATCCAGAGACCAAAAACTGAGAGTCAAATATATAAACGCTTCTGTAAACTTTAATTCGATTTTACCATTTCGAGAGCTCAAACTTATAAAGTAAAGTAAGGAACAAATAGTCTATGAACGATTAAATCATTGCGCATATAAACCAAATACGCGTAACACACAAGTTTTGTACAAATAAAGTGTGTTGATAACGTGCTTTATTATTTACGCACTGAATTGATACGGAACCAACTCAATCGTAATCGTGAATACTCAGAACCGGAGCATTATTTATGAAAGAAGAAAAATCTCGGAATTCCGCAGCCGTGTCAGAAGAAGTAGCACGTTAATGTAGATAATGTGTTTGGGCAATGTCTCGTGTAGTGAGCGTAATGCTGTGTTAATGTGTTTCGGCAATTATAATTGTCTAGGTAAACACTAGTATCTGACCGTGATTTCGCTCGCCTAGAATTTACAAAGGAATTCCGCCCTAAGATTTTTTCGGCAGAAACATTTATAGAGGTATATGTATGTACAAATAAAAAAAGTAGTGTTAGTTACACCATGTATAACTCAAAAACCGCTGGACCATTTATGATTTTAGTATTCTTAAGATTCGTCTACGTCCGGAATAAGATAATGAGTATAATAATATGATATTCATCAGTAAAATCAAATTATCAGTCAAAATTGAAATTGCTTTTTAAGCGGAACGAAGTTTGCCGGGTCAGCTTGTTGATAATGACTTCAAAACATGGGTATCTGTGTGCGTAAAACGTAAAAAATCCAACACCTCTAGTGCTATATTTAAATTTAATCAGAAGCCAAAAATAAGTTTGGGCTTCTAACTTCAAAGATAACGAATAGTCCGTCCATAAAAAATCATTCCCTATTTGAACCCATTACACACTGTTTGCATTAAAAAGTAGCGTAGTATAAATCAGTACAGTAGTATAGGCGTGAAAGCGTAACACACAGACTGACAAACAATTACTTATGTATATATAATACTAGATGTCCGCCCCGGCGTTGCCCGTGGTAATTTAAATAGTAGGTACTTATAAGATAAGATAAGAAAACTCTTTATTAAAAGCCACATACAATAAAAACACAAAAATTTACAACAGGAACTTAAGAAAATCTTATGTTAGACATTTTAATTGGCGGCCTTATCGCTTAAAGCGATCTCTTCCAGGCAACCATGCACGGATAGGATAATATCATCAGGATCCCGTACATATTCAACGGTGAAAGAATGAATGAAATCGGTTCAGTCATTTCTGAGAATATAGCTTTCAAACAAAACACCTCTTCAGCTACCTGCTACGCCACCTGTCGGAAATTGGATGTACCAACTCATATTTAGAAACAAAAATGATTAGCAAAGGTTTTATATTCAAGAGGTATGTAGGTAATCTGTGATATTCAATGACGCAATCTTAGACACATGCTGTCATGTGTCATGTCAAAGCACGAAACGTACAAAAACTCTCAAAAAGGAATATTTTTCCCCGATTTTGTTACATTCTTGATTCATGCTCCGCTTCTATTAATAGTAGCGTTATTTTCTATAGCCTTCCTCGATAAATGGACTATTCAATAGAAAAAGAATCTTTCAATCCGGACTAGTACTTCCCGAGATCCTAGCGTTCAAATAAACAAACTCTGAAGCTTTATAATATTAGTGGGAATTCTATGCCCAAACACATTAGTGTAACGCAAGTGAATTAGTTAAAATGATTAGCAAATTTAATTTTAAACATGTCAGTAAAAATCTGAAATTAGAACTATCTCAAAATAAATCACTTCATATCTGTATTCTCATCACACGGGAACGAGTTTAGAGCTCTTTAAAATTATAATTCCGCTAAAAGGCAGCCTACAGTATAATTATGATCGTGTTAGTATAATTTGTGATAGTGGAATGTAATCAATCAACCGTGCGACGTTATGTAAATAGGTATACTGGGTGATGAATATGGTACAGCGGTTCTCAACGTTTGTTTAACAAATTTATGTTCGTTATCAAAATATGGCCATTTCACGATACGGGTTTTCACACAAACAAAATCTTAGTCAGGTACCATAATTGTGAATGACTTCATATTCTTAATATTTTAATAATAGTCCTGTCAATCAAAAGTATTATAGCATAAACATCGACCAACAGCTTTCGTTCTATGGTTACATCAAGGGTTGAATTTGGTCATTGTGTGGATAGGATAATCAGTCCTTTCTCTGGGTCTTCGTTTCTGGAGATTTGCCCCAAGAATGATTATTTATCATATTGTTCGTGTTTGCATAATCGATAGGTATAAGTCGCTCCTTAACCTGACCAGAACTTGAAACTTATTTCCACGAGACAGTACATCTGATTATCTGAATATACACTGGCTTATGACCGCAATTTCATCTAAATTAAAGTTGTACAAACAGAAAATCCTTTAAACCGCTAACTTGGAGTAACCGCTCCACGATGCTCGACCAAAAATGTTGCCAAAACTCGGGAGTCGAGAGTATAGCAGCTTGCTGCCAAATATCTCCCAGTAAATGCTTGTAATGTTTGAATAACTATGCTCCGAAATGTTCAACTCAAAATTTAACTGCCAATAACTCGGGCTAGCTCTGCATTTACAAGTTTAATTTGCCGTTACATTTAGTAACGAAATTAACTAAATTTTAGTTAAATAGACACGTTAGGACTATTTAGTGTCATTTTATGAATGGGTATCTGTTGTTGAACTAATGACTCATCCGTGTGAATACACCGTGTGCGTATCCTGCTAATGTTGTAAATTTGTCTACTATTATTGACTTTCTAAACTATTGAAGGCATCTATGTTTCATGGTCAGTTGTGTGAAGATTCAGCTATTCTGTGTCAACAGATGCCCCATAGAAAACCAACAGCTTTCAGATGGTGACGTAGGTTTCCCATGCCTTCAGTAATTGGGGGTAGATTGGATAACGGGGTCGCACTATACATCTGAAATTTGATTAGTTCTTCCATAGATGGCAGCGTTCATGCAAAAACTCTGTTGTTGTAAATCGTTAATGAATACATGAAATTATTTATTGTTCACACTATTAAATGGCGTATACAGTATAACAGGAGAGCAGCAAGACCAGTGAAACAACTGGCGGCCTTATAGCTGAAAGTCATTTCTTCCAGACAAAACGTGGTGTGTCACAAAGACTACTAGTTACCAAATTAGATGTCGTTTATCATGTCCGTTCTATTGCAGGTATCTGTCGGAGTACAAGCACGTGAAGCGAGGCGCCACGTGGAAAGGTTCCCGCCACTGGTGTCAAGGTCGCACGGCTACAGGTAAATACTAACTAATTTTATTATCATCATGTTTTAGGGTTCTGTGAGATAACTTGCTATCTGGATTACTGACCTAACTTAGCCGCTATAGGCCTAACTGGCAAAACGGGTTGTCCGAACTTCGAAAGATACGATAATGGTCGTAGCATGCGTAGATTTCAACGGAAGCTATGCTTAGGCAGCCCACTAAATATTTCGATTTCTGGCCTCGGGGCCTTTCCTCACAAAGAGAGAGCTTCAAGACCATAATCCACCACGATGGCCCTGTGCAGGTTGGCGGATGACGCATTGCCTCGAAATTATAATGATCAATGATAGATAGAGATGAGATAGAAAAATTCTTGGAACATGCCGGTTTCCTTGGGCTATTTTCCTTCGCCGTTATCAAGTTAGCAGCATTAAAAAACAGTGACTGCGTTGTATTCGATCCAGGGGCTCAAGATCGGTCACTGCCGTTCTCCCTACTAGAGTAGCCGTTACTTCGGAGGTTGTCCTAGCACGGTAATGATTAGATATGTACGTAATTATTAGGTATGTGTGTATGTAGATGTGTAGTGGAGGCCTAGTGGTGAGAACATCCGATTCCTAATCGTGACGTCGCGTTTTCGAATCCCACCAGTATATCTTTCTATTTTTACAGTGGAGAAAGTGAACTTTATCTTTAGAAACTTAATCAGTAAATAATATAATAAAACATAAAAGTTAGAATTGTGTGCCTTATATAACACAAAGAATTATTTTATGCTTCAATAATCCTGTTGAAAGCGATTGTTATTAGCGATGATAGTATCCGCATAGCAACTACTTTAGTTTCAGATTTCATTTCAAAGATCTACATATTTTTAAAATTGGTCGAGTGCGAATAATACAAATAAATCGCTTTATTACAACTACAAATCTTAACGTTGATAAATTATGTTAAAATGGACGATGAGAGGCCTCATCGCTTAAAGCGATTTCTTTCAGGCAATCTTGTATGGTTTATATACCTCTATTATGTAGAGTAATGTGACTTATTAAACCGAGAGATGTTTGTAAAAAATTAGATTGAATATGTACTTACAATAAATATGTACTTCGATAAATGACGAATTTGAATAAACGTTTCTGTTGGGAAGATAGTAAAACAGTAAATTTAGATAAATTAAATTAGAAATACAATATTGAAATACAGTAAGTTTTATTGAAGGTAGCACGAACCATTTCAAACTTATATATATAAAAACACATTAGTCTGCTACAAAACTTTTAAGTGTGCGTGACCGCCAAAAACTTCACCAAATTAAGGGCGTGTGGGCCGTAATTTTGAATTTGTAAAACAACTTTAAGACCTTTAAAATAGTGTATTAAACTCTGAAAAAAAAAATGTATTAGTTAAGGATCTAATCTAGTGCAATTCGCAGTCAATAACACGATTTAATGAATTTTACTTGATAGAAAAAAATCCCAAAGTTACCCCTTTTCAAAAAGTTTTTTCAAGTTTATGACTAAACTAATGAATTTTTTTACTAAATTTTTGTACTCAACGAAAGCCACTAAAAAGTTATAGATGCATTCGCAGAGTTTGACTTGATAAAAAGTATCAGTTATTCACTATGTTTTAATATCTACCATATATATAGCGCGCCGTTCGGCGGGCCTGATCAGTCGCCTTTCGGCGCTCACGGACGACGGGCCTGTGCTTGATTTTGCAATTTTGACAACCAATAAATTTTAAATATTACGATCATAGTGCCACAGTATAACAATATCAGTAGGTATTACTAGTGAAGCACGCTATGATCTTGATTTTTGATACCGTTTTCATTGAAATTGCAAATAGACGCTGATACTAATTAGTACGCTGTTTACTTTATGTTGTAGACCAATAGGGGAGTCTCAAAAAACTGACGTCGATAACACATCAGTAAAAAAATTCAATGCGGATGCAATGGAAAATAGATAAGTATCGGTAAAATATTCGTCCGTCAAATCAGGGATAAGGAAATAATGAGAGGGGAGAAATCCCCTGCGTAAATCCCCTAATATAAATGCAAGTTAGGTATCATTTATGATATGCCATTTAGGTAAATTCTTTGGTAGTAAGGTACTTAGTACTTGGAAGAAAAGTCCTCACACACAGATTTTACCACTTTGAAAGAAACTCTTGCGCAAACTAATCAGTTTAGAAAAAAAATGTTAGGAACTTCAATACAATTTTTGAACACCTATCCATAGATACACGTATGGTTTTAATAGAATTGTTTTTTTATTTCTTTTCCAAGTTTGTGACACCACCAAAATTTATTGTTTTTCCTTTTTTTGCATGAAAATGTTAATATTGTTCATAGAATACATGTACTTACACTCCGCGAGGTATAAGCTGAGCTTTGCATTAGTGTGAGTGATCACCAATCAGGCAGGAGCTTGAAATTTTGTCCGCGAGGTATAGGCTGAGCTTTGCATTAGTGTGAGTGATCACCAATCAGGCAGGAGCGCGGCGAGACAGAATGGCGCCGCGCCTAAGGCCGGTTGTCACACCTACACTATCCATGTACACTCACACAAATGCAAAGCTCAGCTTATGCCTCGCGGAGTGTACCAAGTTTTAATAGTATACTTCTTATAGTTTCGGAGAAAAATTGCTGTCACATACGGATGGACATACATAACGTATATTTTAAAATTTGTCTACGAATCCTTAAAAACCCAACTTCGTTCATTTAAAACTTATTTAAAATGAAATTTAGACACTCGACCAAATTTGATAAGAAGCCTTTTAGGCAGTAAAATTACTCGTAGAATTTAACTCTGTACTAAATTTCCAATTCGTATTTTTTATATAAGGTTTAGAATCATTTCCTGAGCATAAAATTACAAAATAATAACAAATCCAGGTGGAGCTTCAAGCGCCAGCTCGAAAAAACGTTTTTGGCCGATATTCCGAAAAAGTTATAAAGCCTATTATTATTGTAGAAAATAAAATTTCCCATCTTTTGCTGCCAGTAAACTTTTTTTTCGAACTTACCGTTTACGATTTATTATGTCCAATTTAATGATAACAATGTAAAAAAATAAGATGTGAATTCTGTTCCCAGTAGAACTATAAACATGTCTCTTTTTACCGGAATGGAAGAAGGGTTATATTTTTCGAGCGTATCTTTATGTTTGTAAAACTTTTATTTCCACATATCTTCCAAACGGCTGGATGGATTTTGGTAACTAAGATATTCTTAGACTAGTCTCATTCGTCAAAGTGTCCTTAGATAGTTAGTAGGTAATATTTTTTTACGTGTAGTTTTTTTGTAGTCGGGGTTTTTAAATTAAAGTTATTCCATCATATTGCTCGTTGCTCGTATAAACAGCACCGTTCATCATCATGATTGAAGAGTTGAACGAAGAGTTTGGTCTCCACTTTTGTAACAAGAACAACTAAGCTGTGAAACGCATTGCCAGAGTGGGTTTTTGTCGAAGGTTCGAACCTTGGGGTTACGACACTGTGTTTGTTTCTATTAGATAAGCAAGTTCCATCGTAGACCACATCATTTTCATCCACTATTATCGGCATCATCGCAACCGTATCATTAAATGGGTTATAAATCGTAAACGGTAAGTTTTACAAAAAAAAGTTTACTAGCAACAAAAGATGCAAAATTTTATTTTCTACAATTATTGTCAAAATATATAGTTTCCAAAATATCGGCTAAAACAGTTTTTTTTTTCAATTGGCGTTTGAAGCTCTACCTGGATCAGTGAGCATTTTGTAATTTTATGCTCAGTAAGTGATCTTTACCTCATAGAAAAAAATTGGTTTAGAAATTTAGTGCAAAGTTGACCAAAAAACCTTCTATTTTTACTGGTCTTTCATTACGTTTCAGCACATTTTTTAAAATTTTTGACGAACTTGTGAATCAACATTTTAAAAAGATGCATGAAATTGGAAAAGCCGTTCTCAACTTATAGTGTGACCAAAAAAGAAAAGGTTGATTTTTGTATACCTACGAGTATAGATAAATTTAATATTTCTTCGTTTATATAGCAACAAAACTCTTATCATAAACAAACAAACATAAACAATTCTTGAACAAAAAAATGAGTTTAAATTACATAGTCCAATATTTTAATGTTATTTCTGCACTGTGGCACCGATTCCGCGGTCGGTGACGGTCGCGAGAACAAGACCGCGTTAAATGCCTACTTTGACAGAAATACCTGGCCTTAATACAAATTCAAAACATCGAAATATTTGCAGCCTTCTCGGTTTTTTTTCCTTCTCATTCCGGAACTTGAAAGAACGCTGCTGTTATCGCAAAAATAGTTTCTTCAGAAAACTGTTTCGAAGAAAATCGTTTCCCCTCGGGAAGTAAATATTATTTGTAACAACTTTACAAGAATGCTCACTATTCCGAAACGCGTTTCGGCGCTCGAGAATGCGATGTCTCCATTCCCGTCTCGTTGTAAAACTACAATAATGCTTATTGTTAAGGCCGGTCTTTAGTTTGTATATTTAATGCAAATACCGCGTTTACAGTCGAAGATAAACATCTATGCGCAACATTACGTATAGTGCCTCGTAAAAGCTAACAGTCACTACGCGGAACGGGGAGTTTGCGAATGCGAATTTCGTTCGAATTTCATTATAACTTTAATAACAGTTTCTTACACGCTTGAAAGGTTACGAGCAAAAAGACAACAGAACAACAATTCCAAGCGGACATACTTAACTGTAAATTCTACGAAATGCTTCTCATTCTCTTTTGTACTTGTACTAGACATCCCACACGATGGGGTCAGCTTTCCTACTTTTACTTTTTTTTTTCAATCATCGATGGTCTTACGTTTATCTGCCATCTCACCTGATGTTAAGCAATGGTGCGGTTTATAATGTGGCGCGTTTATGTAGAATATATCGATTCACTCTGGAACAATTTGAAAGGATCAAGATTGTATCTATTGGAAAAAATAAATACTCAGTCGATGCATTCTACAGCGTAGCTGTACAATGTCTACTTTTACACTTCGTTTTAGATCCGAAATCGTTAAAATTGACAATTATTTGTCTATGATATGTTTTATTCGAAAATAATTTAACTGGAAATGTCTACTATTCTACAATAGATAAGGTACATTTTTATCTGACAGAGTTCATTGTGCGAATATATAAGGTTATTAATACTTTTTGGTGCGTGTAACGTTTTCGAAATATTAGGGAATCGCTCCACTACTTAACCATGCTCAAAACAACGTTTGTTAGAATATAAATCATTCACACGTCTCATCAAGCGTTTTTCGATGTTTTACACCGCGGTGACAATCTATTGACAATTTTTGTTCTGTCTTCTGTGATTCTGTAGTTTTTTTGTTCGTAATTGAAAGGTCATTACGAGAGTGAAACTCGGAGTCGAAACCTTACAGGACCAGATCTGCATAACCTAATTTTACTTTAAACGGCGTGTATAAATGTGCCGTTATATTAATTTTGTACCGTTATTCTTCTGAAGTGAAGAAACCATAGATGCCAATCTTCGTTCCAATAAACCAATCATTTTGATTAAAGCCATGCTGGTTCGTTTATCGTTTATCACATTAATGAAAAGTAAATATCTGTGTGCCATGGGTGTTTTTTTACTTACTCCCTGATTCCAAAACTGGATTCACAGCACGTAGTAGGCCCAGTTCAGTTTTACAAAACTGAGATCGTAGGTTTGAACATCGTCTGCACTTGAGTATGTACTTTTGTACATATATGTATATGTACATATTATAGTTGTAATAATTCGGCATAGGTTACTAATATTCTGGATTAACACAAATGCCACTTTTTATTGCATAATAAACATGTTCCTCCCAGTTAGGGCCGCAGAGCTTCTCTTTCTAGGAAGCCAGGTCGCTCCTAGAACTTCCCTGTCGGCGGCAGCAAGCCGTGGTTGTACCGTCTGTCTGGTTGCACGCTTCAGCTAGTCGTAGGACGGGAGTTAGTACTCGTTGAGTACGGTAAGCTTAGGTTAGTGGGACTCTACGCCAGAGGCATTAGCACACTCTTGGCACTTGAAATCAACTGCCATAGCTCCTTTTAAAATAATACATAAAACATATTTGTCCCAGGTAAAATTGCATGGCGTGACTAGCACAGAGTTGGCGCGTGTTTCAAATTATCTAAGTACTTACTCGTGTTTTCTTTGTTGTCAAGTAACAATTTTGTTGAGCTTTATGTCGTACTTATGCTAAGAAGTGATAACTGTCACTGAGGTTGATTATTTCATATGTTAGGTACAGTTATAACTTGCTGAGATTATCACACAGACAAGAATCATTGTTTTTGTTGGATAAATCTTTTGGGTCAGCATGCCTTCCGTTCGAAATCTTACCGTCGCTTATCATTAGACACGTTGATGGGTAACGAGGCTCTGTGTGATAAAAATAATAAAAAACCCAGAGATTTTTTAATACTTAGCGAAATGGTACTTAACACAATCTGAAACTGGTTATTTATTTATTATTATTAAATGCCAGGGATTATTGAAATGCTATGTCGCCGCGTATACCACCTGTCCACTGGCCGTATCTTATGCCAACACAAAAAATAGGCACCTCACTAATTTGTGTGCCACTAAGAATTCTGTACACGGGAATTCAACCTCGCACAAAGATCGACCATTAGCGATAAGCTCTGTGATGAATTAGTTTCTGATATATTTGCGACGGAAACAAAAACGCTTAATGACTTTAAAAAACGAGCGTTTTTTTAAAAGCATGATTGAGTTGGTTTTTGTTTCTGCTATTTTTTTTGTGATGTAGATTGCGATTTGCGGCTTTCATCTCGGTTTAATAACACGGAATTGCTTAATTAGGTGCAAGTAATTCATACTGAGATTATTAAATAAGGTTCTGTTTCGATAATAGATTTGTTCTTGATTGGTATCTCGTCTAATGATAGTTTTTTTTAACAATAATAGATTTGCATATAACCACTTGACCATCATTTTTTAAATCGACTTTGTAGACTACGATAAACTGCATTAACGAATCTAGGGGATAGCGATTCACTCTGAATTGGAACACATCCAGATTGTGTTCATCTGAGAATACCCACTCTGCCAACGCATTGTACTGTTTAGGTTGTTCTTACAATGGAGTCAAACCTCTTCATTACAGTCTTACATGCACATGTAGATCCATCGAAGAATGACACGAGTTTATAAACTGCTTTTTTAGGCAACGTTAAAAAATATTTCACATTCGAAAGACTGTAATGCAGAGAGAGGTTTGACTCCATTGTAAGAACAACCTAAACCCTGGTGTTACTTATAACCTTCTCCATTCTTCTGATCGCTTTAACAGCTTTAAAACCCTTTGTTAAAGATATGCGTTTACTTCTTTTACTTTCCCAACAGCAATACGTGCCAAAACATATTTATTTTTCTTAACAAATTCTCCAACTTTATTTTTTGAAGATCATTTCAGTTCTTTGATGTGTAAATCACATTTGAAATTAATGCAAACGTCTCTCTTGATATATTGAGTTCTCCGAGCAGTCTCCCATAATCTCAATGTTTACGTTAGAATTAACTGTCGTGTTTCGGGCGTAAACAAAGATAATGACGACGCTGACAAACGAACAAAATCTTATATTTGTTGTGCTAGGGTTATCAATGAGTGTTTACTGAGAAATAAAATAAATAGACAGGGGGTTTACCCGTAAATACGTACTCGTAATATGTTGTTGATTAATTACATATTATTATTCTCATTATCTCTCGACGCTAAACGACGGTGTATTATAAGTTCAACTGGTCTCTCTTTTTTTTAATATTTTTAAATAAAGAGTGATGAGACGAGCAGGGCATGTGCCTGATGGTAAGCAACATGCCTGCCACATAACAGCACAGTGACACGCAGCTATTGGAACATGAAAGTCCAAATCATTACCTAGCACTGCACTGCGCTCGTCACCCAGAGATCTAAGGTATTATGTCTCTAAGCTCTGTTATTTCTCTGGAAGCATTGCCCTTCAAATCGGAACACAGTAATGTTTGCACATTGCGCGTTTGACCATCGCGATGAGTGATCATCGCGTTTATTTTGGCCAATGTGTTGCTATTCAGCGGAGCAATACCGCCAGCATGGACTGGTAGTGAGCTTGATTATCTTAAGAACATCGTCAGCCTATGGTCAATTCGGATGTGCTATCGGAAGTGTAGTTCTCATTGTAATTTAGGTTGGTTAATAAAAGCTAAAAATTACGGCTGGTCTGTCTAGTCGGGAGAACGGCGCCTGCCGATCCGGAGACCCCGGGTTCAAACCCCACACGTACCACTGTCTTTTCCAAGTCATGTAACTCTCTCCTTGCGAGAGAAGGTCCGAGTCCCAGTAGTGGGAAGATTTAGTGGGATGTTGATGATGATGATGAATAAAAGCTCTGCCTATAAAAAGTCATTGATATCTTTATAGAATCCTAAAATGAGTAAGCTGAAATAGACGGGTTGTACAATATTAAAACATTTGTACTTCAACCACCTAACTAAACTGTTACATATTTGCCTGGATGTCCTTATTAAAAACGTAAACTATGCCTTTGAAGATGTTTTTTTTTGATGATCTTTATAGCAAAGTTGTTGCGTATGACCCAAAGAAGATTTTTGAGTCGGTGTGATCAATTTTCGACAGGTGGCAAAGCCCTCAGGGCACGGCTAGTACTCAATAATGTATTGCTTCAGTATATTATAGCAAATCAAGTCATTAGAAAATTACTTATTAGCATAGACTTTATAAATTAGGCTAGATTGTAATAAATATATTAGTCGCCAAGTTGGTTAGTGAATAATTATGAAATGTAAAAAAAAAAACTAAGTATATTACAGATAGAAAGATTACAAAAATGGATACAGAACTGAGTCGTGACACAACATACCCTAATCAGGGGCATTGCGATATTTTTTTTTTATTAATGGACAATTCACACACAACACCATCTGACCCCAAACTAAGCAAAGCTTGTAATATGGCGGCCAGATAGCTGATATAATACTTATTATATAGTTTTAAATACATTTTAAATACATTTTAAATACATTTTAAATACATTTTAAATACATTTTAAATACATTTTAAATACATTTCAAATACATACTTATTTTAAATACATACATATTTTTAACCCCCGACCAAAAAACCCTGGTGTTATAAGTTTGACGTCGATGTCTGTCTGTCTGTCTGTCTGTCTGTCTGTCTGTCTGTCTGTGTGTGTGTCTGTCTGTGGCACCGTAGAGCTCAAACGGATGGGCCGATTTCGATGCGGTTTTTTTATTTGAAGGTAAATATCCGTGCGGGTGTTCTTAGCTATGTTTGATTAATATCGATTCAAAATGGCGGACAAAATATTTCTTCACAACCTACCCCAATATGGGTATCAAATGAAAGGGCTTGACTAGTAGAATACTATATTTTATAACAAATTTCAAATCCAAGATGGCCGCCATCACAAAATGGCGAGTTACATTATTTTTTTCACTACTGCCTCAATATGGGTATCAAACGAAAGGGCTTAACTAGTAGAATACTTTAAACTATGACAAATTTCAAATCCAAGAAGGCCGCTACCACAAAATGGCGAAATACATTTCTTTTTTCACAACTCCCTTAATATGGGTATCAAATGAAAGGGCTTGACTTGTAGAATGTTGTACAGTTAACAAATCTGAGGTAGTCGGGGGTTAATCAAAATTTTTAATTTTGTTCTTGTAAATACATACTTATGATACATAGAAACACCCAGACACAGTGCAAGTATTTGAACTCATCACACAATTAATCGTTTGAAGTGAAGTGTCTCATTCCACAGTCAAAAACTAAGTTTATCGTACTAGAATTTTTGTAGGTCATGTATTGGGTATAAGACCCCAGTAATACAGTCCCTGTGGTATAGAAGTGTAGGTCGCGACGACGACGTTCGTTTTGTTATGTAGAAAAAGTTTGTGTAAATGTTCGCGAACACTTCGATAGGGCGCAGCCTTCGCAAGCCGTTTGATCTCGAGAGCGTTCTCTCGACTTTATTAGATTCTTCTAGTAACCGGGAGTGCCATTTCCAATAACTTTTAAGCTTTGAGCTCCGCGGGAATCTTGTTGAAACACGACTCGCAAGTTTATTATACTTTTATTTGGCGTATTTATGGATTTATACTACAGTAAGGACATCTTTCGCGGAGTTGTGTCATCCGCCAATCCACACTGGGCCGTCTGGGCAGTCTCATAATAATGTACTTATCATCAACAAATATTGGCAAATCAAAGAATACATTTAAATCGTTCATACCAGATATCTGTAACTATTTGTAAACTTGGTAGGTCGAATTTGGCACCCGAAATAGGATTATCCTGTGTGATGAGCTTAATATGCCCTCCTCCAGCTATCTACACTTAGAAATACACATAATCATTAAGCTACTCGTTTGAATTATATCATATTTAATGGATTATTTATTAATAGAATGCTAATAATTTTGGTTTTAATCATATATCTATAGATTGGTATTTCTCTGTGTGATTTCTTATTTTGATTTATTTAGGAGTTCTTGCTTGAAAATCATGGTCTCGAATGTCTTCACACGAAATTAAGTACTGGATTTGTGGTGACGTTTTTCTCATTTTGGTGTCTAGGGTTGTGTTGTATTAATTTCATAATTTTAACACTAATAATATGAAAGGAGAAAGTTTGTAAGTCTGTTTATTTGTTCGTAAATCTGCAACGGTTGAACGGATTTGAACGGAATTAAATACGTAGTAAGTACATTATTTGTTAACACGTGAACATTTATCATTCCTACCGCCCATAAAGGGGCTACCGCAGGATATTTAATAAAATGATTCAATTGTATGAATCGTGTTTAATGGGAATAAATTATCGTGAAAACTGTTAAGTCGCGGAAGCGCACTTCAATAAATAATTAAATATTGTAAATCTAAATGAAAGTTTCTGTACGTATTTACGCATGAAAAAAGTTGTGTAATAGTACTTCTTCTCCTTATTCCTCGTAGGTACTAAAAAGTATTTTTTTTATAACTTTTATAGGTTTACACTTGACCGCCATCTCGCCTGATGTTAAGCGACGATGCGATCTACGATGGAGCGTGTTTACCTAGAAGAAACCGATTCACTCTCGATTTGAAGACACAAAGATTGTAACCATCGGGGAAAACCCACTCAGGCAACGTATTCCACAGCCTAGGCCTAGACGTTCTTATCACAAAAGTAGAGTCAAATCTCTTCGTTCGTGTCACTGGAAGATCAACCATGAAACGATGTCGTTTTTTCGAGCTACGAGCATTCCGATAGAAAAAAGGGCAAGGTGGTATCAGATAATGCAAATCAGTTGCACACTCTCCGAAGTGTATCCGATAAAAAGTCTTAACGTCAACCATTGAATAGATAGATCTGATAAATATCTTCTACGTAAGTAGTATTAACCTGAAGTTATAAGTTGCAGAGACACATCGAACCCACGCCACTTGTAATTTCCACGGTCTTGTCGTCGCATCATGACGTTGAGAATTATAAAGATGCGTGACCATGTTTCGTTCACAAATGGTTCATAAACTACATTTTACCTATTAACATTAATTGTAAATTACAAACATGGAATACATATTTTCAGCGGTGTGACATCGCGTGACTGTAATATTTCTCTCTCTCTCTCTCTCTCTCTCTCTCTCTCTCTCTCTATAGCTAACCGATTACCGCCACAGTTCCGACTCGAATCGACTAAATCGATGTTTGTATTCGATTGTAATATAGCTCGTTAAATTATTTCAATTGCTCATTCGATAAATATTAGTCATCGGTAAAGTGTTTATCCAAATTAAATTGATTGAAAATTTTATGAATTTGTGTGGTTAATATTAGTTCTGGGATAATCAAGTGGTATGTTTCTAGGTAGCCTAGTTTCGTCATTGTTTGAATAGTCATGCCAATTGACGACATCGTCAAGCTAAGTTATTGAAATGTTCTGCTTGTTCTGTTTCTCATTAACATCATTAATCAAGAACATCTTATATAGTATATCTGGGTGACGAGTGCAGTATGTACAATGCTAGGTCATTGTTTGGACTCATCATGTTCCAATAACTGCGTGTTACAATGCTACTATGGGCAGGTATGTTGCATACCTTCAGGCACATGTCTGGTCTCAGTACCGGCGTTAGAGTAGGGCGACCGCCTAGGGCGCCGAATATAAAAAAGGCGCCGCGCCGCAAGCGCAAGCATGTGTGAATGAAAACGGTGTGTTAGACTGCAAAGCAAAAGTAAAACATAAAAGAAAAAATAATTTTATTATCAAAAACTGTTCAATAATTTTAATAATTAAAAATAAAAACGATGACATATAATTTGAATACAGTAAACACAGCGACACGACAGTGACAAATGCAGCTAAAGGACTAGTATTTTTTTTTTAAAACGAAGTGACGAGACGAGCAGGACATGGCCTGTGGTAAGCAACATGCCTGCCACATAACAACACAGTGTCACGCAGCTATTGGAACATGAAGAGTCCAAATCATTACCAAGCACTGCACTGCGTTTATCACCCAGAGATACAAGATCTTATATCTCCAAGCCCAGTAATTTCTCAACTTGATATCCACAGATAGCCTGTCTGTCTGCCTGACGCTGAGCTTAATTTACAGCAAACTCAAAAACCTGAGTGGGATGCGCCAAAATAAGTTTTCACTTCAATAAACCCACAGCCTAGACATTCTCATTTCGAAAGTGGATTGAATCCTCTCATATAACAGTATTATCTGCAGGTGCCGAGGTGCCCGCGTGTTACACGGGCGAGACGTGGCGCGGCGTCTCGCTGGAAGAGTTCACGGCGTGCCCGTGGAACCTGGCCAACAACCGGCAGACGCGCATGCTGGCCGACCTGGCGCTAGTAGGCTGCTACAACGGCACGCTGCGGCACCGCTCCGCCGAGACCGACCGCGTGCTGCTCGCCTCGGCGAAGCGGAACCTCGCGGCCATGGCGTACTTCGGACTCACTGAGTACCAAAAGGTTAGTCTAAAATGTATTAAGCACTACGCTAAAAGTGAGTTGCCAAGTGGAACTTCGCCGCTATAGCGTACTTCGGACTCACTGAGTACCAGAAAGTTTGTGTAAAACAAATTTTACTAAGCACTGTGCTCAGTGTGTTGCCAAGCGGAAATTCGCCGCTTTGGCGTACTTCGGACTTACTGAGTACCGAAAGGTTTTTGTAAAACAAAACTTGTTAAGCACTGTACCATATGTGTGGCCTGCCCTACCATTGTTGGTGACTTATAAAAATAGTGTTTGTAAAGTTGAGTCTTAAAAATCATTCAAAAGCAGGATAGAAAAGGCATCATATCACCATCATATGTATGATGGTGATAAGGATTGCCTTTGGCTCAGTCTCGACTGTGTGCTAATCGATTCCATATTCGCCCTATTTTTCAAGTATTATCTATATACTTATTCATAGATGTTAATTTTGTTTACTTCTTGGAAACAAATTACCATATCTACAACATTCTCCTTTGAATTTCATTGAACGTACGCACGTCAGAAACTCGTAAAGTAGTCGTCTCAGTAAGGACGGGTCGGCAGGTGAAATTATCGCCAACAAAAAACAACATTCTTCCCAACGCAGCACTTATTGTGAATAGAATAAATATGTAAACCGGCGTTCTCACGTAAGTTACATTTAAATGCATAATTTAAAGGTCGAAAGGTAAACTATTCCCAATAAGTATTGCCGACTCCGGATGCCGTAAAAGCTACAAATTAGTGCCTAGATATTCGCCGTGGAATATGTTAAGTGGGCAATAATATAAGTCCCGGGGAACCTTTGATGGCTGCCGTGCCTTTGCATGCATAATGCATGGCCTAAGTAAATCTTTAGGCATTAACGTTTCAGCGATAGGGTATTGACCGTGCGGATAAGCTGTGCCATTATTTGCAGTGGAATCATTGTTCGGATCTGCGACGCCATTTGTCGACGGTCCGTCCGCTCCAACGGCTGCCACCACTCTTTGTTCTATGAATATTCATGAGATCGAACATTCACCGGCAGTGCCTTACCTCTATATTGTTTTGAGAGTGATTACACGTACATATATAATACGGATAGCCTTACTATCAGTTCGGATTTGCTTGAACATGTCCTAGTTTGGGTAGTTGCCGTTTGGGGGTTTCCAATCAGCGTAAAACAAGAACAAAGAGAGGTTTAAATATTATTTATCATGGACGCGGCGTTATGGGGGAGAAATGCAGATTTTGAGCGAACGTCCGGGAAATCTGCGTCCGGTCGATACCGGTACTTGATGCAGCCCTAAATATGTCAGGATCAGAGAACGAACGCTTTTATTAAGCGAAAAAATTGCTTACATCGTTGTGGTGGCGGAAAATATCGCCATCGCGAAATTAGTTTCAAAAAGAGGCAACCGAGTGTAAGACTAACCGCATAGTAAAAATCAATTTGTGACTATTATTATAGCGGTTGAATTTCATTGATAAAATTTTAAACTTTCTCGCTGCGAAATACAGAGTCCATATTGTTTTATACCGAAATTATCAAGGAAACTAAAAATTTGAAGCCCAAATTGTTTTCATTACAGTTGGCATGACAACAGATCAGAGCGATGAATGAGCCATATCTAAACGTAGCCACATTTATCATTTGTGATAGTAAACATTTGGCTCCTGCTAAAATCTAGCCACATTATAGTTTTCCATTTGGCACCCTTCGCATCAGCACTGTTAAATGCTGTAAAATCAACAAAGTTATGTCTCTGCGAACGACGGCCTGCGGTCATGGCCCGTCCATCGTCGTCGATGCGTGGATTTGTCTGCTTTATGTCGGGGTAACGGCCATCCTTGCTGGTTTCGAGCGAGCCTCAGTCCTATAGATTTATATGGGGAAATTCAAACGGTAACCTTTTACGTTCGCATTTTACATCTTTCCATAGGAATGAAGCAGCCTTTATCTTTTATGTAGTGACCGATAAGTGAGCGAAAGAAAATTGAATTCTTCTCCAAAGGTCCCTTTTGAGGGAAGGAGTGAATTCTAGACTTCAAGCTCGGTAGTAACTGTGTAATACGAAATCATTCCGATGACTGTACTTATCTTATCTCTTACTGGGGAGTATATATGGTATTGAGCATGCAAGAATTGTATGGTAAGTTATGCCTACCATCAAGCCCTTCTTGCTCTTCGCAACACTCCATCTAATAACTTCATTTTTTTAATTAGTTAATTTTGAAAGAAAGATTTGCTTTAATACTGCCCAATCGTCATCGTCGTTTTGAAATAAGAAAACTCTTTGCCCGGTAAAATCAGTGGAACCATTGCCTATAGAGTCTTTAAGGCTTCAAGTTTTATCACTTGGCGGAACAACTGACACCATAATAGGATCATCCGCGACCAGACTCTAGAGAAAAATACTACTACTACAAAATAGAATTCAAATTAATTCCGTGTTCTACTTATACATATTTCGCTATTATTATTCTGTACCCAGCTGATGTGAATTGTGGATACTATTACCATTTGACTATTCGTAGCGAATGCATTTCAAGTGAAGCGTATGCGTAATCAACGTATAAATTAAAGCCTGCGCTGCATGATATTAACCTGTGACGTAATGTGACGTGACCACTCTATGATGTAATTGCATTCCTGTATCCAACCCCTTTATTACCGGAGCCCGGATGGACCGGATTAGTATTCTCGCGTCGCGGATACTCCATCCTTCTAACAGTGTTGCCAACAAAACTATAAATGCTTACAGGAAAGTGTATATTATATCTCATAGTAGAAAAATTATGTTCAAACTATTCAACCAATAAATAACTGTTTTGCATTGGTACTAATAATAATAATTAGGAATTAGGTTAGTAGTTTTGATAAGCAATCCATCAAAACGTGAAGGTCATTTTTTAAATATGTCTATTTTTGTTCCTACAATGAAAACTACGAAGTCACAAACCCAAGATTTTCCTAATTGTTAAAATGATGGGAACGATAACTATTTGTCTTCTTGTGAACTTAGAAATTGTTTTATTTTTCTTTTACATATCGCTTTAATATCATTATTGACAAAATAAATGCCTTTTTCCAATCCATAAATGTGCATAATCAAAGCACACCTTTAAATTAGATTAGGAAACAGTTTGTTGTCGAAGAAAACCCGTCACCGAAACATTAAAAAACGTCTTATTTTGTTGCTCTATCGTTGCTGCTAAGACAAATCCCTATGAAATAGGAAACGTGACAAAAATAAACGAGATGTCAAATCAAAAGGCGCGTAAAATAAAGAACGGCGAAAGAAGGGCGCGCTAAACAGACGTGTCAAGTAGTGTCCAGGGATTAAGACTGTTTGCTCCAGTTGCCAGTTGCGAGCCTCTTCACGACATCGCGACCCCAGGGCTAAGTGGATGGATATCTCGTAGCGGGCAGAGAATACTAATTCTCTTGGCTTGGGATAATCAAGGCATAGGAATGCAATAGACTGAGCTTGGTTATGTGGACTAGGTTCGAAGACCGAATTGGATTCTGATTGTGGTAGACGCTAATTGGAATTGGACGAATTAGGTAGTTGTATTCGTTGTAACAGTTTCGGACCCGTGCTACATTATAATCAGTCAGTATTCATATCTAGAGAAAGTCACGATAAACTTCTTATTTTCTGTTCGTGCGCAAATCCTTGGGATGATTTTGATGACATGTTCATAGCTGGCATTGCCAGAACGGACGTATTTTTTGTCGTGTGAGACTAGAAAATCAGCGGATACTTTGCGGAGTCCGCCGCAGGTAGTGCTACACCTTGGCTATTTATTCTGCCACCATGAAGTAATGTGCAAACATCACTGTATTCCGGTTGAAAGCGTGACGTTTCGGGATAAATTATAGGGCATAGAGATAAATCGTCTTCCCTGTATCATTATCATAAATCCCTGGGCGACGAGCGCAGTGGAATGCTGGGTAATTATTTGTACTATATATGTTTCAATAGCTGCGAGTTACTGTGCTGTTAAGGCCTACCATCCATGCCATGTGGCTTACCATCGGGCACATGTCCTCCTTGTCTTGTTTTGACTATAAAAACTGGTAAGTATTGTATCTCTGTTCACAGCTTTCAGGGTATTTTAATGGATAACGAATAAGAGTTATTTTAAAAGTGGGAGTTGTTGTTAAAAGAGCTGTCGTAAAAGTGGGAAGTGCTAGCCAAAGACAATAACACAGTGATACTCGTATCAAGTTGCAGCTGAGTTTTGTTATTCGAGATTGGTAGAGTCATGTTATTCTGCCACCTGCTTCGATCCTGAATCATTCGAATCATGAAACAGCGGGCCGCTATTCTGCCACGCCGTACATTTTAACGCCTAAACATTAATAAACCTGTATGTGGTGCGCCAAAAGCTAAGTTAAATAGCAGAAGGTCCCTTACTAACCTATTGAAACTTCGGCTTATTCCCCACGGCATTACCAAGCCGCACTACTGGTAGTGCCGTGGGGGATTTATTTCCCTTCTTCACTACTGGCCAGTAGTGTCGTGGGGAATTTTTAAACGTCTTACGTCTTCGTTCCCCTTCTGCACTACTGAGTACAAAAACGTTTTACCAGTAGTGCCGTGGGGAATATTTCTGCAATACCAGCCAGCAGCTTAGGTAGGTACTGGGTAATTTATACTTCAATAACATATGTTGTGTTGTTGTCCAGATATCGCAGTACGTGTTCGAAGAGACGTTCAACCTGCTGTTCGCGGTGCCGTTCACGCAGCACAACGTGACGGTGTCGGGGTCCACGCTGGCGGCGCTGACGCCCGCCCAGGTCTCGCTCATCAAGCGGCTCAACTCGCTCGACCTCGAGCTGTACGACTTCGCCAAGAACCTCATGTTCAAGCGGTGAGTTTTTAAAGTGAATCTTTTTTTAAAGTAATGTAAACTTCTTTTGGCGCACCTGACGCAGATTTTTCGTGGAATGTGTATTGGATTCTAGCGTCACGCTCGGGAATGTTAAGAAATCTTCGGGTAAACTCGGGACCATGACCATTGGCCATCTAGAAAAGCGACAGCCTGCGTGAGCATTTCACATTGGCCATCTAGAAAAGTGACAGCATTCCTAGATGGCCATGCTCATGGCCACGCCCTTCGATTTTACCCGCGTAGTTTCCAAAGTAAGCTATTAAATTCTGAGTTATAAGTTTTCACTTCTATCGGCAGTTCCTATGACTGCCATTTTTTTTTATTATAGAGGAACGAGAAACAGATATATTTCAAAGTAGGTACATAGTACATAATCCCGCCGAACCCATATGGGTCCCGCGCCGCATATGACTAATCAAGTGAAAAAAATTACAAAAAAAAATTAATTTACCCAAAAAAAACATTGAGATAAATAAAACTATAAACTAGTGAAATAAATGCATATAATTTGTCTTAACATTTGATTTTAATGACGGGATATACGCATATGATTTAAATTGATTAATCACCCCTTAATGTAATTTAAGTATACCAAAATCATAAAGATCAGAAAGAAATATTTCTGTATATGCCTTATTCCCTGATTTTAGCTGTTAAATTTATGTCTGAAGTAGTAGTTGAAAGCACTGCACTAATTTCAAAAATCTTTACAATTATCTCCAAGAATTTTATGAAAATACCACCTAGTCTTTGGATGTTCGGCCCGGGGTTCTACCACCTAACTAGAATTCTTATGACCTTGTTATTATTATATGCTCTCTCTTTAATTACAAACAAATATATTTAGATAAATATAGGAAAGACCGTTAGTAAGGGCCAGACGAAGTTGGGAGGGTTTCTATCCCTCCTTAATGATAACGCGGAAGTAATATCTTAAATCAATTGGAACTAGAGCCCCAATCCGATTTGTAAACAAATTTCAGTTGTTGCCAAATGTGTACAATACACGAAAACAGAATATTTTATAATATTTATCACATTGCCTGATAACCTTGGTATGAATATTTCGATAGCTAATTCTTGTTTTGATTTAAAGGGTTAAGGTCTTTGCAATATAGGTACATCTACAATCAACATTATATCTCGAAACAAGTAGCTACGTAGCTAGGTAGCTACCATGTCGAAGGTAACTATTACAAAATAATTTACTAAGTATAGTTGGTTTTGATAGTAATTTTCATTAATTTAGAACACCCCTTTGTCCTTGTCACAAGAACGAAATGACTTAGCCAAAACGCGTTTTAAGCCCCAACCCCTCATTAAATTACTACGAATATAAACCTTTATTGGTTATTAAATTTCATATTCATTAGATTGTTTCATTAATCTCAGTTATTTTTCTATTATCCTGACACTTCATATGTACATATGGTATATACTATTTGTGTAGCCTTATCAATTTATTTTGACACACACATATATTTGATGTATTCACAAATACCATAAACGTGTCATCTACTCATCTAATGAGTCAGTAGATATACTTATATATCCCGTATTGGCAATAAAGACAAATAGCAAATCGTAAAAGTGCAAATTTTGCATACTGTGTGCAGTTTAATCCAACTTGAAAGATAGGAATAGTTTATAGCTCAATTTACAGCCACATTTTTTTTATTACAATTTCTTTGTAAATTACATAACCCGGGCGAAAGTGGAACAGGCTGCTAATAACATTATTTTATATATTGGTAGCTGCTTCTCACGGTTAACTTTACCGCTTAAAAACTGTACTAATGGTCTAATACTACGCAATCGACGTTTTTCTTTCTTCTTGAATACTATGCGGTATCAGAAATCAAAACATAAGCCGCTCTCAAGCAACCTTTCCTATAATAAAGCTGTTTTAAGATTAAAGTAGTATTTAGAGCGAGTTGCGTGACCAGGGAAAACGAGTCAGCGCTAGGTTATCAAGTGTCGATCTACTATTTCACGTCTCGCGTTAGCCCTAATAAGGCTGGCTCGGAAGGCCGCGCTTTTTTCCTCAACATACTGTTTTTGCGGCTTCGTGGTTACGAGCGTAGTTGAGGAGACAGTAGCGATTTACGAAAACTTGAAGTCAACTTGAGTAACATTTTCTGTTAAGGGAAAATCTCGAAGAAACCACAACCTTGCTAATATGATGCTAGACCGAAACTTAGAGATACATTCTCAGGAACACCACATTTGGAATTGGGGTACTTTATCAATAGATATGTAAGGAAATCACGTACTTAATGTAACATTATTCTTCACTTGCACGCGTATTTTTATACAGTTACAGTTGTATTATCTTGTTATACTTGGTTTAAAAAAAAATCAGAGTATTGAAGATATGATGCAAATATACCTCACGAACTCTTTTAAATCTCTATTTATAAAAATGTTATGTTGGTTTGTGTACGCTTCAAAAACTCAAAAAAGTTCTGCACCGATCGAGCTGAAATTTTACAATAATATATAATCCGCATCAAGGATTGTTTTTATCTATTTTTTTAATTTCAATGTGGCACAGCGAAGCGTGGCAGGGTACAGCTAGTATAGAATAAAAACATGTTTTCGGGAACAATATTTATCTAGTCCCAAACTGAGCAAATATTGTATTTACTATGATGCCCGACAGCTAAAATAATGTAACTTAATGACCATTGCGATGACTACGACCTTTGTAAAAAACTTTGAATATCTCCTAAATTAAACAACGTGGTAAACTACGCAGCTTGACTAGATTTAAACAAGGTAATTTTCATCTGTGCGCCAACTCATTTCTTCTATTGCAATAGCCAAAGCCGAGGCTCTGCGACTAAGCTTCCCTCATAGCTGCAGACCGCCCTCGCCTGATATGTCGCCGCGACCTCGCGCGGGAAACTATTGGGTTTCTAATCAGGGTGAATATCAGAGCTATGCGAACCGCTCTGCGGCCTGCGCGATCGTTTCAACCAACTACTTTTTCCTTATGGCCTATATACCTTTGTAGTTCGGGCAGTACAATAGGCGTAGCGGTTAATAGACCTTTTACCTGGGACTGAATTGCACGTACGAGGTGGATAAAAACCCCTTTTACTTAGCAGAATAGGCGTCGTTTGCTCGCGGGTCAATCCAATCTGATGGTGGATGTAAATGCGCCGGTGTTCATGCTACCCTTTTCGCGGTTTGCGTTTAATTTTGCGCAAGTTTGCATAAAAAAGCAGACACTATTTCGGAAACTGACAATAACCCAGTAATTGTAAGTTGGGAAACTGTGCCCGTTTTTTGGGTTTCGATTTAATCTAAATCCTTCGTTGTTTTGAATTTGTATCTAGAAAATGATGCAGTATATTGTAGAGAGGTGGCGTAGGAATATTCAGTGTAAATAAGATTTTTTTCGCAGACAATATAATCACAATAAATTTTGAAAAAGGAAAAACAAATTCCATTCATTTTTTACTAGGTACCTACTGTAGTGGAACTCTTTGCTGAGTCGGCCTGGAGAAGTACAATACTTTTGCCATTTATTCTACCGCCAAGCAATAATGTGAAAATATGGCTTTGTACCGGATTGAAAAGAAATCGTTCCAGTGAAATTACTGGACATAGAGGAACATCTTATATGTTTGGGTGACGAGTGAACTGCAGTGCTAGATAATGATTTGGACTCCTTATGTTCCAATATCTTAAGCAAAGTTGTCGTGCATGAGCCAAATCGAGAGTGAATCGGTTTCTTCTAGGTAAACACGCTCCATCGTAGACCGCATCGTCGCTTAACATCAGGCAAGATGGCGGTCAAGTGTAAACCTATTAAAGTAAAAAAAAAACAGTTTCTGAGTTGGTACGACCAATTTGCGACAGGTGGCGTAGCAACGTGAGCAGGGTACGTTATGTTATAAATTACAAACAAGACATAATAAAAACAACGACGAACAAATTTAAAAAACATTTTCGAATCTTATCCATTTTCGGAAGTCGATCGAAAGTAGGAAACAAGGCGACTTATACAAGACAAGGTAGATAATATTCCGTCCGAATGGGTTTTGGTTAGTTACCCCCGAGAGGGCCGAGCCTCTAATGAAGCGGCAGCACGTGTTCCTCTTACTATTAGGGTCATCCGATATTATTGAACTGATACGTTATGAGGGTGCTTTGTTCGTAGTGTTACCACAGATATGAAAACTCACAATCATTTGCTTAATGAAAACGCACGGGAATATGAAGATTCCTAAGATTCTTAGGATTGATTAAGGTTGTTTGTGTATGTTAGTGGTTATTCTTATACCTACAAATGTCGTGACTCAATCTTTTTACCCAATTATTTATGGCTTCATGACGGACATCCACCAGCAAAATGGGCCCACCAGAGGAGGCAGATGGCAAAGTAAGAAAGATGCTTATACCCAGCATGATGACGAATGCTACGTAAAGAAAATTTCACTAACATGAACATAAGTCATAATAAGACATTGTAGTATGTCTACAGTGAAATAAGTTTTTCGTCAGAAAATGTCGTCTTCGGTAAAAAAAAATACAATCATAGGTTTTTGAAATCAGCAGATCTGACAAAACTGTGATCGTTTTCAATCATGGCATGTCTGTCTGTCCGTATGTCACAGCCACTTTTCTCCGAAACTATAAGAACTATATACTATTGAATACGATTTTAAAATGCCCCCCCTGTAACTTCTAAAAACTAAAAAAAATATATGATGTACATTACCATGTAAACTTTCACCGAAAATTGGTATGAATGAGATCTAGTTAGTAGTTTTATTTTAATACGTCATAAATTCACTGTTGTTAATACACTGATTAAAGTAACAACGAACTAACTACAAGAACTTTTATATTATGTTACTTGCTGCTACGGAAGCCTTCATGGGCGAGTCGGACTCGCACTTGACCACTTTTATTTACAATACGCGCTCACCGTCACGAAAAACCGACATCCTGAAGTTAGCTAGTTAACATTTTTAGTAAACGTGTAAATTAACTTAAGGTTAAAGATATTGTCTATTCTATGGTTAAAGTTGTTATAATTTCTTAGCACGAGGATTAAAAAGAAGAAGTACTTATTTAGTTTTTGCTTGCGTACATATGTAAGTACACACACACTATTTATTTAATTTTAATAAAGTTACTTTAATGTACATTTTAATTGCCATCGCGTGCGGACTAGAACAATGCAAAGTTACTCGTAGTTTGGATGTCAGTAGTCGTACATTCAGATTGTATTTCTATGTCGTTCTGGTTGGATGACGCGAGTTATCTGCTACTCTAGCACTGAAAGTGGGGTTTTTGAACAACTGTTGTATTTTTCTAGTGTAAAAAATGACTTTTTTTGTCAATAAGTATCCTAAGGTATAAAAATCCAGTGTCATGCTTGAAAGTCGACATTTATGTGTATTTTGATGAAATCTGAGGGATGGGATAGTTTTTTATTTCGATAATGGTCTCAGTATTTTGTAATGTAATTTTTATGTTTGGTAGAAAGCGTGAAAAAAAACTAAATATGAAATGTCAAATAAAAATACATACGCCAAATAAAAATGTAAACGCTTATCAACAAGGATTAAAGTATTTGGATGTTTTTTTTTTCATTTTTTTTTTAATTTATATAGGTTTACACTTGACCGAGATCTCGCCTGATGTTAAGCGACGATACGGTCTACAATGGAGCGTGTTTACCTAGAAGAAACCGATTCACTCTCGATTTGAAGATATAAAGATTGTAAACAACGGGGAA
Organism: Ectropis grisescens; assembly: GCA_017562165.1. NCBI lineage: Eukaryota > Metazoa > Arthropoda > Insecta > Lepidoptera > Geometridae > Ectropis > Ectropis grisescens. The sequence goes on along the minus strand of CM029781.1, from coordinate 22,305,292 downwards.
AACCCACTAAGGCAACCTATTCCACAGCCTAGACGTTCTTATCACAAATGTAGAGTCAAATCTCTTCGTTCGTGTTTTTAGAACATCAACCATGAAACGATGTCGTTTTTTTGAGCTACGAGCATTCCGATAGAAAAGGGGCAAGGTGGTATCAGATCATGCAAATCAGTAGCACACTCTCCAAAGTGTATCCGATAAAAAACCGATAGGCTGGCAATTTTTCGGCGATGATCAAGACTTTGTAGTCTTTTTCGCACAATAGTGTTGTTGCCTATGAGCCTTTTGGCTCGTCTCTCTATAGATTCCAGAGCCGCCAGCTAATACTTAGCCGATCCATCCCAAAGGTGCGAACAGTACTCCATACAAGAGCGAAAGTGTGCTTGATATAATGTGAGCAACTGTTCAGACTTGAAGTACCTTCGCACCTTTGAGAGAACACCTAGTTTTTTGGCAGCTAATTTAGCCTTGGACTCGATATACGCCAGCCAGCGAAGTTGAGCGTAGATTTCAAAGTAACGCCCAAAAGGTCAAGACGGTCAGAAACTGGCACAGATACACCTCGAAAAGTAGGAGTCAGCTGCAATGGGCTCATTTTTGCGGAGAACAGACACGCCTGCGTCTTACCCTCGTTGAACTTGACTAGATTGGCATCACCCAGACACCGCTCAAACGTTCGATCAAACTCTCGCTGAGTACCTGGGTTTGCTGCCCACTGGCTCTCGCGCTAGATATGTAGCTTTCTACAACGGTGCTATCATCTGCGTACTCAAAGATACTGGGCTTCAACAGATCATTAATATGTAGCAGGAAAAGTGTCGCAGAGAGTACCGACCCTTGAGGGACTCCGGCATTGAGGTAGCCATTTGATCCGACGAGCAGCCATAAATGACGACTCGTATGGATTGATCATTGATCCCTCAAGAAGTCCGATGACGAGAAGTTATTAAAATAACAAAACAACATCGCAAAAATATAGGATCGGTTTGCCAAGGTGTTCATATTTTCATATCTACTAAATACACGCTTAATAAATAAATTCATGAAATAAGATGGAACGTTTTCGAAGAAAAGCGAGCGCTAAAATGTAGATTATATTATTCACAAAGCAAGAAATTATAGATAGTAATCCGATTTGATTTTCAGAGGTTTATTATTATTTTAGTTCTATTAATAACAATAGACAACCCACATGCAACTATTTTTGTAATGGATTCGATCGTAAGTTTATTCATGTATACTAAAATTATAAAATATAGAACTTTTAATTGACTGGCCTCAAGGCTTAGTGGGTAGTAACTCTGCCTGCGAAGTCGAGGGTCGTGGGTTCGCGATTCCCACCCAGTGCAATGATGTGTGATGAATTCAAATGTTTGCACTGTGTCTGGGTGTTTCTATTTTAATAACTATGTATTTAATACTATATAAGTATTATATCAGCCATCTGGTCGTCATAGTACAAATCTTTGACCCCAAACTAGTTTGGGGTTGTGTGTGTTGTGTGTGAATTGTTCACCAATATTTTTATAGATATCTGTTAGAGGCTTTATTGTTACACACAAAACAACGTATATACATAAGCAGCCCACTTTGTACTCGTAATACTGGAACTCGGGGCCTTCTCTAACGAGGAGAGTTAGTGTTACTCTCAAGTTAATACCAAAATCCATCGTGACGGCCAAGTGTGGGTTGGCGGATGACATATAATCTCTAAAGACGTGTTTCTTGAAAAAATGCCGATTTCCTCATAGTATTGTCCTTCGTAAAGTTGCGTCAGCTAAGTCAATTTTTTTTTGTAGTAATGTCAGTCTACTTTTGGACACCAACTCGCCTGGTGAAAACGACGTGATCAAAGATAGAACACTTATTCTTAGAAGGTACTTAGTTACTCTTGAAGGCTTCTTGATTGTTTGATGGCGGCAAGGTTAATCGAATTCCAATCCGCATCAAAAAAGAGAAAGTGATCCTCTCAGGGTACGTGGTAGGCCGACTATGTAGGAGTGATACTCCTCCACCCTCCCACTACTGTCTGGAAAAATATGCCAAACAAGCAACTTTTCCCCAATGTTCAAGGGTCCTCAGTTTTGAATATCTCACTATTATTAGTGTTACACCTCGGTACGGTACTCCGCAGTCTCCAGCTGGTACAAAGCTGAACCCTCGAATAAGAAACTGCAATATTCCAGACATAGCTTGGTAGAGATTGAGAAGGTAATCCGGGATCTACCGTCTAAATGGTAACTAAAATGGTATTGTCTTTGATATTATTTTCTCTTTATTTTGCACTTGAAATTACAGAAAAAGCAATAACAAAACCGTTTTAAGTTACGCGGCCCAAGTGCCGGTGTGAAGTACCTTTGAACCATTCTGAAACACGCGAAATGTTGCACGCGGCATAACTGTTGGTTTAACTGTGAAAGTTTCAGAGTTCGAGTAATAGCCATTTATGAGCAGTATATTCTACTATTGTACAGGGCTCTTATTTGTGAAAACCATACGGTTGCAATAGCATCTGTTGCGGTTGCTAAAACAAGCGCCACTTACGCACTAGACTAATGGTTGGCGCTCGTTTGCGCGACTGGGATAGATTGATGTTCGCATTTGATGAGTCTGACAACAATACTGGACAAAGGCACACTAAACATTTGGAAGAGTTGTGCTAAATAATTTCATTCAGAGCGTCAAGAATATTTCATTCTTCTTCGTTAATCTTCTTGCCCACTAGACCCACTAACTATTGCATAATAATACCTAATATAAATCACCCGAAATGGAATGTATTATTTATTCATATACTCGTTATTGGATCCAATTGCAAAAAACGTATAAAGCCGTTTCCCCGAAGTTAGGTACTGTTTCGCTTTATTTAGCACCCCGAATTTCTTTGAAGCGACTTTCGCTTTGGCCTCTAAGTGGCCCGAAACTGGACCTCATTAGGAACGTTGACGTCAAGATCTCTACGCTATCTGATAGCTTTAAAGGAATGCCCTAAATTCGTGGTAACAAACGATTGAACATTGACCAGAACACTAAAAACTATATAGTAAACTTAGCTACTCTCACTAAATCATCTCTTCAACGAACTGAATGAACTGATTCGCCATGAATGGGCTTACGAGTACTTTTCAAAAATGAGAGCCATAATAGCGCTACAACGACCTTCATGGGTTTTAAAGTTCGAACAAATAAATACTAATCACATGTGATCAGGCACGAGTGAGTTCAAAAATATGGTTCCCGGTATGAATAGATGCGAGTGTATACTTCGCCAAGTTTTCCTTCTCCACGACAACGCTCCCAAGTTGTCTTACGAATTGAACTCAAAGAAACTTGCACGTTGGCAGGAACTGCTTTAAAATGCAAACACGTTTCGAGCTTTTAACGTCATCTATTTAGGACAAGCAATGGCACTAATTTAACGTTTCCTTGCGTTGAGTGCGGTCGCGTGACCTAATAGGCTTTTTTATGACTAGGCGACGAAGCGGTGGCGTTCAGGCTGATAACGTGCTCTGCTTATCGCGAGCAATACTTGTAAATGCAAATAATCAACGTAATAAACTTAAGAACACGCTTACGTAAGAGAAAATCACAGCTCTTGTTATTGGTCTAAGAGGAAGAGTAGTAATGGTGGTAAGAGTAGTTCCGCATAGTTATTCAAATATTCAGAATAGGATTGTCATTCATCTTATACCTTTAAACGAGCAATTCTTGTAAGTATATATATAGAATCTGAATCTCGAAAACGGCTCGAACGATTTTCATGAAATGATGTATACAGGGGGTTTCGGGGACGATAAATCGATCTAGCCAGTTTCATTTTAAAAAAACGCCGTTGTATGCGCGTTTTTACACAATGAAAAACTGTTACAACATAAAGATTTGAATGCGACGGTAAATTTCGCGGCGGCGCGCGACAGTATATTAGCTCAGTCGGGAAGATGGTCGGTTACACTATGGTAGGTCCGGGTTCGAATCTAACCGGCCGCCTTTTGTTTTTTTCAAGTTCATTTTTTTTGAGAAAATCAGTATGTATCTTAGTCGGTAACCGAGCAAAGCTCGGTCACCCAGGTACTTCATAATTTAAGAGCGACGCTCTTGTCGGTGGAGTTCCTTCCATGTACTTCTACACTCCGACTTATCCTTGACTTCCTGATCCTGTAGCATTGTCAATTAACTTTAAATCAATTGCCACTTATAGGTACATGCCATGCAACTTAGCTCAAGTTCGATAATATATACTGAAATCTGCAAGATACAGCAACCCCAAACTTCACAACGGCAGCGGTGCCTGTGTGCAAACATCCTTTTTCGAAAATACTCAGGGTATTTTACCATGTAATGTAAAGTGTATGTTACACAATTTATAAATAAAAAAATATATATTTGTGTAATTGCTATGTTGCCAGAATTAAATAAATTATTATGTATTATTGTTTTCTTTCATTAAGTCATTAAAGTCACGTAAGAGTATGCTAATATATTTACTTAATCATAATAAATTTAACTGTACCGCTGTAACTTTAATTACTTTATTTAATGATCTCCGTGTTAATTTCCTTGAGTGGTGTAAGCGAATGTATGATAATTTATTTCCTTAGAGAAAATAATACGGAGATCATTAGATTAAATTTGCAAATAAATAATAATATGCAACTCTAGTTGTGGGAGAGCCGCGGGTTCAAATCCCACGCGCATCACTGTCTTTTCGAAGTCATATGCGTAATGCCGCTAACACGACACGTATCTAGAATCTTTCAAGATCATGTGTCATCTATCAAACCGCCCTGGGCCAGCGTGGTGAATTATGGCCTTGACTTTCTCCTTGCGAGAGAAGGCCCCGAGTCCCAGCAGTGGAAACATTATTTTAGTGGGCTGCTAATGCTATGCTTCTAAATATAATGTATGTGTGCACGTTTTTTATGTACCCACATTAAAATACGCTGCGTCACGTTACGGTTTACATTATTTTAGTAGATATGCAGTTTCATCAAAGTAATTTGCCAACCATAAATTAATAACGTACGTACATAAATACATATAAGTGCTACAAACTTTTCAATTGCGCATGTGTATGTAGGCTTAGATACCCATCTAGGTATATTATATGTCCGTGTAAGTTACGTACTTATTCCGGTGTATCCGCTCGAATGTAAGGGTCAGTCAGTTGTAATAACGATTCTGTCTCGCGACTCGCGCTTATGAGCGTATCAACTTTGTACGAATTGCGCTGCCCGTAAAATGCGCAATGACACGAAAATTTGCGTGTTAAAAGATGCGTAAACATCCTGCTACGGGCTTCCAAAAAAAGCTTACACGCTTCGAATGATCGCTAAGCGACGAAAGCCCGTAGACACGTTGGGGTTTTGTGTCAATATTGAATGTTTATTCTGAGTTTTAACCGACTTTGTCTAATCGAATGAGAACATAAATTACTAACAGCGCCCCGTGGCTACACCCGCGTAGTGGCCGTTTCTGTTATTCTCCCAGATGTAGGAAGTAGTTTGCGTGATTATAAAAAAAAATTTGGAACAAAAATAATTACATTTGAAAAATTATTACAGCCTTTAATCGATCTGTTTTCCAAATTTCAACTCGCCCTTCTACCGCCTAACTATTTCTGTCTCTGTCATTTCAAGTGAAAAGAAAAGAGATAACAATATCAAAGCTAAGACAGTTTTAGTTAGGCGGTAGAACTTTCGATCTGTTTTGGCGTTTTGATCTGATGTGATTGAGCAACAAACATCTAAACAGCCAAACTATCGTATTTACAAAATTAGGAGGAAGTAAAATAAAAAAAATGGGTTGTCTGTAAAGTCGGTTGGTTTACGGACAATAGTTTGACGTGACAGCGTCATAACAAAACATTGATAGATGCGGCGCAAGCGTACAATGAGCGTAACGGGACATAACGGGACACTTTTTCGTCCATGTAGCCGGCGTTCATCGATTATTAAACGTTGTCACGTTAAAATCCACAGTCTGGATAGTTTATCAATAAAAAATTGTTATTTAAATTTACATACACAAACTCGCAACACAAATTTATGACTCTTTTGTCACCAGATTCGAGGCGTTAAAGAAACGCGACAACGACTTCGAATACCGCTGGAAGCACCTGGGCGAAGTTTCCCGCACCGGCGTCACGGAATTCGACTGGGACAGCAATCTCGAAGACGCCACCACAGAGAAGTATCGGGGCAAGTAGCGGGGGCGCCACCATCGCACGGCTCGAGGCAAGTGGGATGTCGTCACTACCCTAGTGTAAACACTAGTCATTATGCAGCTCGTTGAAGTTCGGGCTCAGCGGGAAGTTACGGTAGCCATAGGATACTTTGACTTCTAATTACATACTAGGAATCAAAATTGATTTTTTTATAACATTTATTTATATTACTATAATCGGTAATATTGACGTTTAATTCTTTATTGAAACGAATGTTGAATCAATGGAAAATATGGAATAATATTTTATGAGTCTGTAGAAAGAATTTAATGGACCTACAGGAAATGTTTAATTTTTTTGGATCTATCAAAAGATAGCACTAAAAAGATTCTGACAGTCATTTGTCGATGGTTTTAAAATATACCTAACTTCCCAAAGCTGTATACCACCTAAAAATCTAGTACGTTTGTGTAGAAAGACAAAATATTGTAAATATAAATAAATATTCGTAAATGTAAGTAAAGTGGTCTAAAATCTAAATCAAATCGAATCTAAAACTGTACAAATAATTAATCAATTTGAGAGAAAATATCGATATAACTCGCATTTATGAAATGTATTCGTCCTCTTCAAATTGTTTATTTATCAATTGTTGTCGCGATGATTTATGTATGGCTTTTGGCTTACCATATGTTTCATTAGAATCAATATCATTTGACTACTGTTTTGTTGTAATCTTAGTTGTTAAGTGTTATGTGAAATGTTTCCAAATATTGTGTCTAATTTTACATGAACCATGTCTAAAAAGTAATTGCCGAATAGGGATGAGAAAAAGACGCTATAGAAATATTCATATTATACCTGTTGCTTATAATACGAATATATGAAATTTATTCGATCTGTGCTTTGAAATTTGGTCGCTGCTAGCGATCGATATTCGATAAATTTACTTGCACCATACAGTTAAATTGTTCAAATACCGTTCTAAATAATTTTAGAAGGCACAAAACATACCAACAGCAGCTTTATAGGTCAAATAGCGCAGAGCAGGAACTTCCTTTTGTTTCCTAAGAATAGAACGTAATGTAGGAACAGAACTGAATGGAAGCTGATTGCAGAATGCCTGTAAGGTAACAATTTGCCAGTGAACCAAGCTAAAAAAGAAACAGTTTTTTGTGTTAAACGTATATTTGGACGTACTTTTGGTAGGGAACTGCTATTATTATTAGTATTAGCTATCTATATCACAATGATAGCAGAACGTATTTTTACCTATTAACGTACATAAATCTATTTGATTAATATTGCAGCTTTGTAACTTTGTTGGCAGTTACCTTGAAGTAACAAATAGCAGCTGTAAAAATATTCGTTTTAAATCGCTATGTCGATCGTAGAACCAGTCACTTTACTGAGTGCTCTGTGCCCGGTTTTAGATCTCGAGAACGAAACTTTCTGATCTGAATTTAAGTTTCGAACATCTTTGTTGAGTACTAACCTAGTGGATGAATTACATCCATTAGATAACAATTGCTTTGAACCAAGTTATCCAATTTCCCGGGAAGTTTATTACTAATCATGACAACACAGAGATTAAAAGTTTTTTTAATTATTTAAGCCGCTACTCCCGAAATTTTAATCCAGATCAGACCTGACACTAAAGTATATAAAGACACTTAATTAACTGCCTAAGAGTTTGGAAACTCTGTTCGGTAAGCAAAGTATTAACGGCTTACTTATAACAAAGCCTTCGAAATTTCCGCGACGCACCTGAATACGAATGAACAGACGGCCGCTTTGTAAAACTCAACATCAGTAAATATTCAGTTTACAATGAGCAAATAAATGTTTTTACTCAAAAATGATTCACTGCCGCCATTTACAGTGTAGAATGACCTGTTCGAACCATACATCTGGTGTAAATATTATTTCAGGCCCATATATCGCTTATCCATGAACTGAACAAAAGCTCGGGACCTGGTACCGAATGTTATTAAAATAATGTTAATCTCAATATTGAAATTGATTTACTTTCAACGCTTCGGAACCTGAGAGAAATATTAATTTTGAGACCAAACGGACTTTTCGACGCAATGAAGTCATCACTAGAATATTAATATTTTATTGCTTTTTCCATTTGATAAATATATTACATTAGTTCAAATTTACCGACAGCTACTTACAAATATAAATGAGAATACGTAAATCTTCTTAACAGTCTTGCTTGTCTCGGAATCTCATTCTTTATAACGAAGTTCAAAGAATACTGGACTACCAATTAGTGCTGTGCTATCTATTTCTGCGTTCGACCGTGGCATACCGTTCGGTAACTGATCTGAAACTTTTCTCGTTTTCAAAGGGTTTGTTCGACTGTTTCAGAAATAAATTCTATATTAGTTCATTCGAACGAATGAACTAGTTTGGAGCAGACCTAGATTTCTCGTTTATTTTTGTCCAATATTAGGATTTAATACTGGGCTAACGAAACAATGAAGTCATTTGCAGCTTGAAAATGGTCGCTTGTAAAGAATATATTTGATGCAAATAAAAAAGTGTTAAATGTAATTAAGTATGAATCAAATTACACCTATGTAACTTTAATTTGTCGATTCGGCAAGGCATTGACA